>BJBW01001148.1:97952-123326 GCA_004320125.1 Scolopax mira
CCTGGCCTTGGATGTTAAAAACAACAAAAAGAAATTCTATAAATATATTAGTAGCAAGAAGAGGACTTGGGACAGCCTCCATCCACTATTGGATATGGGAGGTAACATAGTGACAAAGGATGGGGAGAAGGCTGAGGTACTGAATGCCTTTTTTGCCTCATTTAGGCATTTGCCTGAATGCCTAAATGCTTTTAGTAATGGAGTAGGATGTCCCCCAAGTACCCAGACTCCAGAGCCAGCAGGGCAGGGAGCAGAATGAAGCCCCTGTAATCCAAAAGGAAGCAGTAAGGGACCTGCTCCAGCAGCTAGACACACAAAGTCGTCTATGGGCCCAGATGGGTTTCACCCGAGGGTACTGAGGGAGCTGGTAGAAGTGCTTGCGGAGCCACTCTCCATCATTTACCAACAGTCCTGGCAAACTGGGGAGGTCCCAGCCCACTGGCGCCTAGCAAATGTGACACCCATCCACAAGAAGGGTGGGAAGGATGATCCTGGGAACTATAGACCTGTCAGTCTGACCTTGGTACCTGGGAAGGTCATGGAACCGATCATCCTGAGTGCCATTATGCAGCACATGACCTGGAAGGACACCCAGGTGATCAGGCCCAGCCAGCACTGGTTCAAAGGGGCAGATCCTGCTTGACAAACCTGATCTCCTTCTATGACAAAGTGACCCACTTGGTGGATGAAGGAAAGGTTGTGGATATTGTTTACTTGGACTTTAACAATCAATATTCTCCTGGAGAAATTGGCTGCTCAGGGCTTAGATGGGAATACTCTCCACTGGGTTAAAAACTGGCATAGGGCCGGGCCCAGAGAGTGGTGGTGAATGGAGTTAAATCCAGTTGGTGGCCAGTCATGAGTGGTGTCCCACAGGGCTCAGTACTTGGGCCTGTTCTCTTTAATAACTTTATAAGTGATCTGGACAAGAGGATCGAATGCACCCTCAGTAAGTTCACAGACAACACCAAGCTGGGTGGGAGTGTCGACCTGCTAGAGGGTAGAGAGGCTTTGAAGAGGGATCTGGACAAGCTGGTTGGCTGGACTGAGACCAACTGGATGAGTTTCAATAAGGCCAAGTGCTGGGTCCTGCACTTGGGTCACAACAACCCCAGGCAACGCTACAGGCTTGGGGAAGAATGGTTGGAGAGCTGCCTGTCAGAAAAGGACCTGGGGGTGCTGGTTGACTGTCGTCTGAACATGAGGCAGCAGTGTGCCCAGGTGGCCAAGAAGGCCAACAGCATCCTGGACTGTATCAGGAACACCATGGTGAGTAGGACTCAGGAGGTAATTGTCCCCCTGTACTTGGCACTGGTGAGACCCCACCTCGAGTACTGTGTGCAGTTTTGAATCTCTTACCACAAAAAAAGACATTGAGATGCTGGAGCAGGTCCAGAGAAGAGCAATGAAGCTGGTGAGGGGTCTGGAGAGTAAGACTTATGAGGAAAGGCTGAGGTAGCTGGAGTTTTTTAGTCTGAGGAAGAGGAGGCTGAGGGGAGACCTTATCATGCTTTATAACTACCTGAAGGGGGGGTGCAGAGAACCGGGGGTTGGTCTCTTCTCCCAGGTCACAGGTCATAGGACAAGGTGCAATGGCCTCAAGTTGCACCAGGGGAGGTTTAGATTGGATATTAGGAAACATTTATTCACGGAGAGGGTTATCGTGCGTTAGAATAGGCTGCCGAGGGAGATTGGTTGAGGCACCGTCCCTGGAGGTGTTCAAAAGACAAGTTGACGTAGTCCTTAGGAATATGATTTAGTGATTTTTGTCAGGGTTAGGTTGATGGTTGGACTAGATTATCTTTAAGGTCCCTTCCAATTTAGACAATTCTATGATTCTATGATTCTATGATTCTAACAAAAGTCAATAGATAGATTTCAGAAAAATATAGGTGGTGTTCTCCTGCTTTTTCTTCCCATGTGTGCTCTACCAGCTTAATAATTCATGATTTTATTTGTTTATGATTGATATTGATTCAAAGCAAACGCGGGAATATTGATATGGAATACAAAGAGTAAAAAATAAGACATTTTGCATAATTAATGTAAATGGCTATAATCTTTCAGAAAAAGGTCTGTCAGCTATGTATTTTTTTCAGTGGTCACTGGATCAAAACCAAAGAACAACCAGGAAAAAGCTGACAGCAAAGTAATCCAAAAAAGCCACAAGTAGACACCTAGGTAAGAATGTAAAACATGTTTTATGTTAGTCTACTACTCTTCCAATTAGACAATATGATATTTTTGAAAAATTGTCCTGTTAAAAAATGAGCACTCAGTCAATACTGATAATGTGCTGAGGAATAGACTTCTGTGTGATCTTTGAATTGGCTCTACAATATGGTGGGAGAGTTAAAAAAAAAGCACTCACAAAATCAATGCAACCCATATTAAAGGGATTAAAACTTGACTAACCAATAGACCACAAAATGTAACCCCTAAATGAAGACCCATCTTCCTGTTGGGGTTGCTTCTAGTTCAGACATGCAGGAATCTGTCCTCGCCCCATTGATCTTTAATACCTTTGTAAATGAACTGGAATAAAATATGGAAGCATTGTTTGTAAAATGTGCAGATGATACAAAAACTGGTGGAGAGAGTAATAACAATGGTCATAGGTCAGCTATAAAACAGGCTGTTCTGAATCATATAGGGAAGTTGGTTTATTTGATCAACATGAGGTTGAACATTGCCAAATGCAACCTCACACAATGTACAAATAAAAAACGTAGACTGTGATTACTAGACAAGAGATAGTATGATGTAGTGCATTAATATTGGAATGTAAATAATCAAATAAACATGAGATTTTTTTGTACCAAGAAAAGAGTTTTTTCTAGATGTACAGGGAATTCGCAAAGAGATTATGGCCATGGTATAAAGCCTCTGCTGTGCATATAGAAGAATACTGGTAATTCTGCTTCAAATAGGAAATGTAAAGGGTTTTACACACATAAAGTTTTCAGATTAGAAAACTTGTCTGGTGAAAGACAGCTAAGACACTAGGTGTGCTTCATTTATCTAAAAAAGCATTGAAAAGAGTCTTTATTATCAACAGTAAGCATCCGTATACAACAGAGTTTTCTTATCATGAATGACCCTTCAGTTTATTAGGAGAAGCCATAAAATCATAATTATTGGATACCAAAGCTATGAGAATTCATAATGGACAAATTTAAATTCAATTATGGTTTTTAAAATGTAGTTTACAGGTTTTTACCATAAAATGGACATAGAAATGAATATCTTGATTAAAAGATAATTACCACATCATTAAGATTGTTTAAAAGCCATCTTAAAAGTAATCACTTGATTATTAAATATACAATGTTCACCAAGTGTATCTGTGTAAATCAAATAACACAATACAAATAATCAGAAGTTGCAGTCTGGAAATTAAAAAAAAAATATATATGCTGCAGACTCCATAAAACATAGTAAATTTGCTTTGCCACTATCATTGTCCTGATATTGTAACAAATAGATGGAGGATTTAATATCATTTAGTTAGATAATTTTAACAGGGTTAGCTACAAATGTTAACTTCTTTTTATTTTTGATTTTTACTCTATTTGCTGTAGCCTAATGTGCATGTTAAAAGCTGAAATCTGCACACAATACAGCTGGTGAGATGTTGTCAACAGAATATCATAAAGCCTCAATTAGAAGAATTTAAATTCCTGTTCCACAAAAAAAAAAATAATATTAAAAATGGGCTTGATTTATGTTTGTGAAGTTCATAGATATTATTGTAAACCATCAGTTACACTACTAAGGGCCTAGGACCAGAATTACATGCAAACACATGTATCCCAGACAACAAAAGATAGCAATTAGCTAAATCAATCAGTGCTTTAAGGTGCAATTTTTAAGTCTCCCTGGGAAAAAAAGGTAGGCTTCTTTTTGAATGACTAATAAACCCACATCATTTCCATGTCAAATTAAGGACATTACACTACCTCAAAAATATGAGATAGGAGAGAAATAGCATCATTACATGATTTACGACAGCAGGTATTCTGCTGCTTCAATTGAACTCTGTGTAACATGTACTATAGTACATGGGAAGGTTTCACTTCATTAACACTAGTAGCCAACTAGTATTTAATTGAGAACCTACTTAGTAATATCCCCCAAAATTGGCTATTAACTTCAGTTGCCCTATGATCATAATTCTTATTCATAGAAATAGAATGAATCTATAAAAATAAAATATTCTGTAATAACTATTGCAAACCCAAGCCACTGGAAAAAGCTTTTGATTTTCACACAATGGTTAAACTCATTATAGCAGTGAATGGAAGAACTTTCAGAGAATTTGGGCTCAAGAAACAGAGCTGATCTGTCTAGAAGATAGGGTGCAGCTATTTAGATTGTCATTACCTGTAGTATTTCAGGGATTTTTGGCATCTGTAAGTCAATCTTTAGCTGTTGGAAGAAAGAAAATAGGTAAGGTGGAGCTAAGTCTTCTGGGCCATAAAAGTGAAACTAGGGTTAAAAGCAACCCTAGACAAGGGTACGGTATTTAATGTGACAGATAAGAAAATGAACTGCACAACAGCTTGTTGAACAGTGACATGATGGACAATATTGCATTTTTCAAGACCACCAATTTGTCTCTCTGGAATGAAAAAGGCGATTATGTTTTTTAGATGTTTTCCAGTAGAAAGTAACAAAATTGAAATACAGTATGGTTACAAGAATCTTGTAACTGCAAAATATACCCAGATTGTGGGTCTGAGTAACAAGCTGAAAGATGGTGAGGTTGGAGATGGCCAGAAATGAAGGAAGCAAAATCCGAGATGGGAAAAGATTGAGACGGGCAGTCTTAAGGCAGTAGCTGATCGTGCAAGGTTACCAGTAGAAATACTGGAGGAGAAATGGTTATCTGAACTATTGTCATAGAACTTTAGGTGAGTTATGTTCGTAAACCCCACGTACAGAAGTAAGAAAAAGAGGGACAAAGCATTGCATTGCTGTCCACCGCACATTGTAGAAGGCATGAGAAGCATTCCTTGAAGGAAGTGTTGAAGAAACCATTAAAAAAAACCCCACAGAAGCTAGAATTAGATGCAAACAATTTTTTAGAGAAGACAAGAGTAGAATTATTTCTTCGTTTTGGTTAGGGAAAGATAATTATTAAAAAACACTGGGGAGGGTGGGGGAAGGTCTAAAATATACTGGTGTAGAACAGTGATATTATACTTAACTGCAATGTATTGAAGTCAGAGCCCTACTGCCTAAGGGTCTCATGTTTCACTGTATAATTTACAGTAGTTGTTTTATACATCAAGTTATCATCTTCATAGTCATATCCAGACCATGTCCAGACCATATGTTCCAATATGCTGTATGCCTCTACTCATTTCCAGATTAAGAATTAATCCATCCTGAAATTAAATTTTATAGATTCCGTCCTAAAGATTGGAATAGAATTGAAAGAACCAATAGAAAGATTTTTTTATTTTGGAAGCATCACTATGTCAATGAATACTGTGGCCTGCCAGGTATGAGGTTGATCTAGATGTAAAGCACTTGGCAAATTGACCTTCAGCTTTTAGTTTAACTATTGTGTGAAGTGATGAACATGGTAATCCAGTACACTTTAAATGAATCTTGCGTAATGGAGAAAGAGCAGAATGTGGGTCTGTTATCTTTTGCAAATTGTATTGACTTTTCAGACTGGATAACTAGTGAGTGATTGGTGTGAACCTGAGGTCACTGAAAGTCCTTAATGAGAAGAAATGAGTCCAGAGTCCCTGTCAATGGACCCTATTCATTGACTGAGAAGAAGATATAGTACAAAAGTCATGAGCCATATTCTGCCCTTAGCTATGCTTGTATAACTCTGGAATATGCAGACAATCCCATAATTCCTGAATCATTCTAGTGTTTAATGTTTTAATTTATTGTCTCCATTTCCTCTTCACAGTTTTTATAATATTCTTCTCCAGTCATAAAAGGTGGACAGCAGCCCAAAGGTCCACATTTGTCCCACAGTTGCCAAAAGCTGACAGCTACTTTGTGAATCTTCTTTGTCTCTTAATGCTAGAATAAAGGGTAGGAATTTTTCTACTAATTTCAAAAAGATATCCTATATCATAAATACATAGCTGGAATACCACCAAGCATTAGTTTGATCTTCCTCCTTTTTTAAATATGAAATTCAAAGGGAATAAAATCCTAAAAAAGAAGAAAGATCCAAGCCATACAAAGCATGCAGTGACATTCTGTCTACAGAATATTCTCTATTTTGTACATGCCTCTAAAAAGGAAAAGAAAGTAGGAGGTACAGTAAATCTTGTAAATAATATGACTTATGTAAATGTTGTATAACTATGAAGAAGAGTATAGAAATATTGTTATTAGTGAATAACAATAGTGTGGTGGGTCATTTTGTTACAGGGGACAATGTACTGCAAACATTTCCTTTCTGTTACTAACAGAAAGAAGTTAATGTAGCACAGCTTGTCCTAAAATGCCTGAATAATTATTTCAAGGCAAGGTATTGGAAGGCTAGGTCTAATAGATACTGCAATTGAACTCAGAGAGCAGCTAGATGCATTATTGATTATGCATGAGCTCCAGGGTCTTGCAGTTTGCACATCAGCACTTGCACTAAGTAATAAACCTAGAAAAGTCTTAACATATCTGTTTAAACCATCTAAGCAGAAATCATTTATTCCAGCAATTAAAAATAAATGTGGTCATGAGGTTACCACAATGAAGGACATTTGTTTAGCTCAGTACTTTAAGGCTTCTATGAAATGTTACATTCTCAAGATGACCTCTAGCTTCTACTCATTAGATAATATCAAACAATTTTTTCTTAGGAATTGATGTTTCTTTTGCTCATCAGTTCACAGTGGATAATTTGTAAAACAAAACAAAACAAAACAAAACAAAACAAAAAAAGGAGGAAAGAGGAGGAACTGAATACAGATTTGTGTTAGAAGTGGAACTAATTAATGGAACTAGTTAAGCATTCACTTCAAAATGTATTTCCGCAAAGTGAAGGTACTAGCTGTGCTTTTTTGTTATGGGTTGAGTTTTTGCTCCTTTTTGTCAGGGCTACAGGAAACTCCCAAAGAGCACTAATGCTGGCAGGTTCATGGGAACAAGAAAGAGAATGCAAAGGGACACAGAGAGGGCAGCAAAAAAGCTGGGGTGTGACAGGAACAACAGTCTTCTATAACGGTTTTGTTTACATCTTAGATTCTTAGATACTTAACTTAGAAGTTTCACAGTATATAGTACATCCTAGGACATTTAAACCCTTTGACCATAGTTTTGCCATAGCTTTGGAATAAGGCTTTTCATGATTAGGTGGGAATTTGGTAGAATTGATAGATTGTTAGGGCATATAACCAAAAAACTTTACTGTAGGTAATCAGCATTGCCTGTTGCCAGAATTCAGCCTATTTGAAGGCTAGGAACAGCAACATTATGTCTCTTAACAGAGACTGTGTAATCTTTAAATAGCTTGTTACAAACAATTTTCAAATCTGACTGTATGTGTTTGTGATATTTAAATATTGTGAAAGGATTGGCTGACACAAAGAAGTGAAGGGCTTGACTTTCAAAGGTACAAAGAAGCCTAAGGCACAGGTTGTCTCTTACTATGAATTTGACCTGTGCCTAATTACTTGTAGTGCCATTGAGGCTCCAAGGAAGCTTTTGTAAATCCCATTTGGCACCATAGGTACTTAGGTATTTCTGAAAATCTGGCTTCCTGTGACTTGCCTAGTGATGTACCAAGTCAGAACTGGACAAAAGGGTAAGTCTGTTCAGAGCATCTGAACTGATAATACTCCCTAGCATGCCTAGAGATCAGCTGTACCTTTTCCGAGACTGATACTGGCCTGAATTGTGCCACAGAGAGTAGCTCAATTAGGCCCAGTGCAGCTACCCATAGGCTGCATCTACATGATAACTTAGACTACATTTTAATTTCAGGAAATGCTTGAGGCATTTGACATTAGAAAAGTCTCAAAACATGCCTTTCTGGAATATTCACTGGAATGACATTTTCAGTCATACAGTAGTCCTCACTTGGGCTTGGGCTATGAGCATTTTTCTTTGTGTGAATATAGGGAGATTTAATTTGTTACAGCCGTGAAGCAAACAGCTGCCAACGAGCCCTCCTTTCTCTTCCTCTACTGCATCAGCCCTGCCCTGCAGCCCTTGCAAAGCAGTGCCATTGTCATGTAGTCAAACCCATCGAATCTTTTGTCTGAGATTTTGTTATGCTAAAACATGTTTTGTGTAATTGTAAATATTTGATCACTTCTGCTTCGAAAAGACTGTAAGAGAAACCCATC
Organism: Scolopax mira; assembly: GCA_004320125.1. NCBI lineage: Eukaryota > Metazoa > Chordata > Aves > Charadriiformes > Scolopacidae > Scolopax > Scolopax mira. The sequence goes on from BJBW01001148.1 coordinate 106,274, forward strand.
AGCTCTTTGAGAAGAGCAGGCATGCAGGTAGACTGTAAATACTGGAATATCATGGGCCATCTGGAGCATCTGAATGCAGAATTGTAGTGCATGATTTGCTGCTTGCAGAGCCTGCCTACAGACAAGTAGTTCTATCCCAGACACATGCATCTCTGCAGGCAGGGTAGCACGGCTGTTCCATGGGGTGCAAATATCCTCAATGTAATGAAGACTTCTATGATAGAGACAGAAATTGTATTCCCAAGCCTTTTCCTCAGTTTCTCTGATTTCTGCATTAGCAAAAAAACCACAAAATCTCTAAGCGTTGTTTAACTGTGAATTAAACAGCAGACAGCTCTTGATTAACATTTTAAGAGAGCTTTTGGACAACGTTTTATATGTTCTGTGCTATCCAACTGGAATCTGTTTGGTGTGCCCTCCAATCAGCTTGATAACAAGCTTATAACAATTTGTTGATAGCAGACTGGCTGATTCATAAGCAGCTTGTCACCATTTCATAAGTGATATATGAGTCACAGATTTGAATAAATCCAATATAAGAAAAATTGGGGAGCCAATAAATCTGACTATTGCTTATGAATCTAGCCCAAGATCTCCTGCACTGTCATTCTGCTTTTTCACATTTTGCTAAGACCATCTTCTTAGAATTTACTGTATATGCAAAACCAGCAGTGCAAGCAAGATGGCAATCGGAGCATAAAACAGAGACACATGCACTCTCCTATGTATTAATAAGTTAGTGGGGGTGGAAAGAAAAGAAATGGAAAATAAAACAGGCCTGAGATAATGCCAGAATGACAGAAGTGATGTAATGCTCAAATTACAGTCCTTTGAAGTAGGCTCTGGGTGAACTAAATACACAGCACATGGCAAAAAATGTGTGGCAACTGCTGTGGTAGAATTTGTCTTGATTAAGGTTCCATATGAAAAGATAAATCTTTCTAAGTAGGAATTAAAGTTCAATGAATTGAAGCCAAATATTCAGCATGCCATTTGAGTTCAGGAAGGCAACTAAACATGAGTTTGCGTAATGTATTAGAAACCACTGTATTGCATTTGGAAAATTCACAGTATCTATATACTTTCTGAAAATAAGATATAGCTTCTGCTAAACTTAGAGTTTAAATTTTAAAAAGTCAAAATCATATTTATTCAGAGTGTGGTCTTAGCATCTCTAAAATGTATTTAGAGCTTTCTGTCACTTTGTAAGGCCTGGGTTGTATTTCTGACACCATTTGTACCATCCCTGGGTGTGGTGTATGGCAGAGAAGCAGAGAATGAAGCTTCCAACATATTAGTATGAATTAATTTGCTCTTCCTGACTTTGAAAGGGTGACAATCTGCTTTTATTGATGTTATCTTATAGATAGGTTAATTGGGAGTAAAGGATTTAACCAAAACCACTTCATATGAAGTAGGCAAGCGAAAGCCCTTAATTTAAAAAAAAAAAAAAAAAAAGAAAAAGAAAAAAAAAAAAAGAAAAAAAACCCCACAACAGATACCTCACAATGACTCCTGTATATATCTTGAACAGCAGGACCAAAGCTGGCACATCTTCATACCTGTAGCAAACCTGTTGCTTATGAATCACAGCAGAACAGATTTTAGTCCCAATGTTTAATATCCACAATATACACTGATATATGACTATTTTCCCTATTATCTGGAGGACTCATATCTAATAACTGCATCAACACTTCATAGCTGATTATTATGTAGGAAACCTGAGGCTAGTCATACATTTTGCAGTCAGTTTTGTAGGCAAGTATTGTTGGATTTACCCCGTCACTGCCTATAGGAGGTGACATTTTCAGAAGTTTCATTTTTTGTGTTGATGTAATTCATGGTCTCTGGGCCCTTTCCCATTCTTTATGAAGGACTAATTATTCTCCCACCTGCTCTTCAGAGTCATCTATCAGCTGATCTCATTTTAATAAAAAAGTTCTGAATCTTTTTTTGTTATTTGTACTAGAGACACTTGGTTATTGAGATGCATTAATTCAAAATTAACATGCTGCTGTTCATCCTCAACAAAGTCAGTAGAACTGCATACATTAATTCTGTATATCTATATCTTTGATGCAATAAAATATAAACTTGGCATTGGGGAAACAAGCAAATATAAATAAATAATACTTTGGGCTCTTCCATAGCGTTTGGAGGTATTTTGTACTCACATTTGTGCAAGTTTGTAAATTTTGTACTCTAAACCAAGTGAGGATGCCGAAGTTTAACATTTTTTAAGATACACTAGTAAATGAAGATTTGAATTTTGGCTAATTCACAATGTGCGGGGTACAACTTTTTGCTGGTGTAAATAAGCACAATTCCATTTAATTTAATAGAGTTACGAAATTTGAAATGCCTAGTAATATAGGCTTACATTTTTAGTTATTTGAGGATCCTACTCCTCCATACTTAGGCCATGGCAAAAAGTCTGGCATACTGTTTACAGGGCTACATCTAACATGGGTGGAGAGGAAATGAGATTGTGAATCCAAGGAGTCAAGAAAAGCTCGGTTTGTTAACAATTAGCATATAAGGTGGTTTTGATTTTGTGTCTTAACCTGTGTACAAACAAGAATTAAGAGATGTTGTAAATGTTTCCTTTCTACTATGCTTGAAAACTCCAGAGGATATGGAAATGTGAAGAAGATCCAAAAGAGAAAGCACACATTAGCATACTTAGCATATACTAAGCCACTCTATCATTTTTGAGATATCTTGGAGAACAGAATCAGTGCCTGAGGACTGGAGGAAGGCAAATATCACACCAGTCCACAAAAAGGGCAAGAAGGAGGACCTACAGGCCAATTAATCTCACCTTTTATCCAGGGAAAATAATGGAGTGGCGCGTGCTGGATGTCATCTCCAAACATATTGAAGATCAAGAAGTTATCAGTATTGGTCAACACGGATTTACCGTCATGCTTGACCAATCCAATAGCCTTCTGTGACATTGTAACTGGTTGGTTAGATGAAGGGAGAGCATCAGATGTCATCTACCTTGACTTCAGCAAGACTTTTGACACTGTGTACCATAACATCCTCATTAGAAAGTTAAGGCAGTGTGATCTAGATGAGGGGGGCAGTGAGGTGGATTGAGTCCTGGCTGTGTGACAGAACTCAGAGGGTTGTCATTAATGGTTGGAGGCCTGTAACCAGTGGTGTCCCCCAGGGGTCAATACTTGGCCCGGCCCTGTTCAACATATTCATCAATGACCTGGACAAGGGGACAGAGTGTATCCTCAGTAAGTTCATTGATGATACCAAACTGTGAGGGCTGGCTGACACTCCAGAGGGATGAGTGTCCTGAACAGGCTGGAGAGCTGGGCAAAGAGGAACCTAATAAGGTTCAACAAGGAGAAATGTAGGGTCCTGCACCTGGGGAGAAAGAACTCCAAGCACCCATACAGGTTAGGGGTGGATTTTCTGGGAGGCACTACTGAGGAGAAGGATTTGAGGATCCTGGTAGATAGCACACTTTCCATGCACCAGCAATGTGCCCTTGTTGCCAAGAGGGCCAATGGGATCCTGGGCTGCACAGGGAGAAGTGTGGCCAGCAGGTCAAGGGAGGTCATTCTCCCCCTCTACTCTGCACTGGTGAGGCCATAACTGGAATACTGCATCCAGTTCTGGGCTCCCCAGTTCAAGAGGGACAGGGAACTACTGGAGAGTTGCCAGCAGGGCAATGAATATGATTAAGAGATTGGAGCACCTCCCTTATGAGGAAAGGCTCAAGGAGCTGGGATTCTTTAGCCTGGAGAAGCAGAGGATGAAGAGAGACCTTATTTATGTTTATAAGCATCTAAAGGGTGGGTTGAAGGATGTTGGAGCTGGACTCTTTTCAGTGATTTCCAGTGATAGGACAAGGGGAAATGGGCTCAAGTTGGAATATAGGAAGTTCCATTCAAATATGAGGAAAAACTGTATGGTGAGGGTGACGGAGCACTGGAACAGGCTGCCCAGGGAAGCTGTGGAGTCCCCTTCTCTGGAGATTTTCAAGGCCCTCCTGAGTGATGTGCTCTGTGCAATCCTGCTTTAGCAGGAGAGTTGGACTAGATGATCTCTAGAGGTCCCTTCCAACTCTGACAATTCCGTTGATTCCATGATACTAGCTATTCATTCTAGGAATGTCAGTTATTTGTGGTTCCTTTTTACAGTTAATATTTTATTCTAGCACCAATGTCATGATTCTTTATAGTGAAAATTCATTTTAATGATATGTTCTGGTTTGAGGTAAAACAGAATCAATCTTCTGTTCAGAGATTTTACTTTTTAGCTGGGCCTCTTCTAACTAACTAAACTCTGAAATCAACAGCATATTGTGCAGAAACTGTTCACTGTCAGACTGGTAAGACCTGATTATGCTATGGAAAGATATACAGAGAGGCTCTTGCTTATACTTATTGCTATAACAACCAAGGTCAGCTAACTTTGTTATTTGCCCCATTAGTGGGTTGGAAGTGGAAAAGCATAAAGGGGTTACACCTGTAGGAAGGAGCAGAAAGGCTGGGTCACGCAAACCTGAGCAACAGAGTATTCCATCCCACCTGCATCACACTCAGTATAAAAGCTGAAGGATGAAAGGGTCAACTCTTTTTCTTCAATGGCCAGTATCCAAGGAGGACTCTCTCTGTTTGTTGCCTTTGATCCTGATTGGAGCATTCCTGACTCCAGATTTGGAACCCAGCTCCTGTCCATTGCTGAGGCCACACATTTTAAAAGGTACATATTTCAAAATTATTTAAAATTACATTTAAAAAATTACCCATTTATTATTCGTTCATTAATTTATTAATATTTTCATGAAAGTAGTTTAGTTTTTTTCTAAACTCATAAACTTCCTTTCCTCTTCCTCTTCTCTCTTTGGAATCAGGGGTGTGGGGAGGGGCCAACTTTGACAAAACCATGACATGTCAAAAGAGAAAGCTTATGAAATTCAGCCAGAATTATTCTAGGTTACTCAGGACTAAATTCTTAGCTAAATTCTAAAGTAGAAGGGTAGGTTACTCTTTTCCTCATATTCCCTGAATATGTAAGCCCATCACTGCAGACAAGATCAGAAGCTTTGGTCAGACTGTTTGGAAGGTGATGCCATCAGCATGGCTTTGAGTGCTCTGGGTGTGCCACCAACCCATGTTCCTCTTCCTCCCACTCATGGCCTGCAGGATGCAGAGGAAGCATCCTGCTACACAGCCCCATTCCTCCTCAACTGTGGTCCCAAGGAGGTCCCAATGGCTGTGGTCCTTCAGGGGATGACAGCCTCCTTGGCACATATTATTGGCTGCAGCCAAGCTGGAGAAGAAATGTCGAAGGTTTCATGCCCAGGGGTCTTGCGCAATCGAAAGAAAATGCTGTTTTGTTTCCAAACCAAAAGCAGCAACAAAGATTAGAGCCCAGTGACCACAGTGGCGTGTTTAGTACATATGTAGACAAGAACAGTATGCCAGCTCTTAATGAGAAGCAGAAATTTTTGGCTCTGACAGTACTGTAAGATTTTCAAGACTTTATAGCCACTTTTAACATGAGACCAGTATGTGATACTTTCTTTGTCTATAGCTACAAAAGTACAGACATACATCAAGTGTATATGTGAAAGAAGGGAGAAATGATGCATGCATAACAAAACACACAGTGTGGTGATGACAACTTGTAGGCTACATATTGAATTTATTTAATTTAATAGACAATAGCCTGTCCTAATGTTTTAAGCAAAGTCTTCTTTGGCTCCCAAATGTTTGCTAAAATAACGCTTTTTCCTTGTTAATTTCCAGTTCTTGGCTGCATTTTGTGCTAATTTCAAACATATGTCATATACAAAATATGTTAATTTTGAAAGCCAAATCTGGCAGGAGATGATTGTAGAACAGGCATTGAGAGGTTTGGGACAAACAAACAGACAAGCTCAAAGCTGGCAGGATGCATTTACAATCCACAAAGTGTATTTTTTTTTTTAAATCTTTTCCAGTCGTTTCCATGTGTGCTTAGCCAGGAATAATGAAGGAAAGGCAAATCATCTCTGACAAAATTTCAGTATAATATGAAAACACCTTTAATTTAGGCATCTGCTGCATTTTAATTCATCTCATAAAAATTAAAAAAAAATCAGATTTCAATAGTTAACACAAACATTGTAGATAAAAATTATAGTAATTTAAATGTGATGGTGTTTATGATATATTTTACTGGAACAATCACTAATGGAACTGTCCATAGAAGGCAGTGGCTAATAATGATTTTTGCAAAACTCCAATAAATTGCCATCAGTTGGAGACAGTTGCACTTCTCCACTTGTTTTGTATGCTGTTTGGCAGAAGTTATATCTTTTCAAACATGCTTCATGAAGTATTCAAATCAGTTAAAAATAACTGAAATATCTTTCTCTCCTCAGTGCAGATCTCTGTATGAGTTTAACCCAAACCTTATTGAATTTCAGAGTGTAGATTTTCATTTTTGTTTCTTAAAGATACTTTTATATGTGGGAGTAGATATGTACACTTAATTCCTAAATTGCTACTGCACTTGTTTGTGCATATAAATTTACCAACCTCATTGTACATGTAGTACTTAGTATCGCTTGATACATATAGGAATTTTAGCACTCAGAAATTTAATAGTGAAGGACCTAATTCTTACAGGTAAATAAAAATAAATATAGCTGCATACTAAAGTACAAACTTTCCTCAAGGGACTGCAGTCATAAAGCCTAAGATTACTATAAGGAGAAACAATTGATACTTGATTATATCAATACAGCTTTAATTCTGACCATGGATTCATGAGAGACTCAAATAGTGGAAGCATTTGTCTTTTATCCTATCTCTTCTACTTCTTTGGTTAGAATTTCTTTTCAATATGATTTGGGCATATGTATTTCTGAAATGGAATGGACACAAAATTGTTAAAATTTTCCTTGATTAGAGGTTCTGAAAAATTTTAGTAAGAAGTATTTATGAATATAGAATCATAGACTGGCTTATGTTGAAAGGGACCTTAAAGATCATCTTGTTCCAACATTTCTGCCATGAGCATACCACTAGGTCTAGATAGGTTGTCAAACATCACAAAATGAATGCCTGATATTAACCTATATAAATATATTACAAATTGTGGTATAAAAGTCTAAACATAATGTAACAAAATGATAAAGTCTAAATTAATGCTTTATAGTGTGGAAACAATATTTTCAGTAATTATACAAATGAGAAGATAATGAAAACAAATGGGTTTTTAAGTAAAACAAAACTTTTCTCTGCCAGATTTTTACGTTCCTGAGGTTATGTTTTTAGGCAAAAAACTATCCCATTCTGCGAAATAATTGCCCACCTCACCTAAACTAACCTATGGTGCTCTTAGAGACCAATGTTATGTGTAACTGGTGGGCAATTCCTGGCTTATTTCTGCTTATATTTGTTGATCTCCAGCTGTCTCAAACAGACACATTATTTCCCAAAATGCTTAAGAATAAATCACCACAGACTTTCTGACTTAACAAAGGAAGAAATAAGATATGATAGAAAGAACTGACAGAAAAATTGTCAGGCTTCTTTGGTGATTAATCTTGCTAATGAGGAAAAGACAAGACCAGCCAATGTTGTGAGTTTTAACACAGAGAAATTTCAGCAAAAATCCTGTTGGAAGATGATAATCAGGATAGAGCTACTATATTTTTACTACATTTTACTTTATGAAAATAAGGTTATGGCCCCAGACAATTTAAAAAAGGAAAAGATTTAAGTAAGCTTTAATACATACAATGTATGAGATGTAGAAATAAGATTGAGAAGACCTAAATATGCTCATGTGAAACTATGGATGTTTTAAAAATTATATCAATCAAAGGTTCTCACAGCAGACTGTTGAGACAGTTACTCACAACATACTGCTAAGCTAATAATAATACATATACTGTACCTTGAACCACGTCAATGAAATATGGCAATAAATTTAGAATTCATGTTATGAACCTTTGACTACTCAGGGTTTTAAGTCTTTTAGACTCCTCTGTACTCAAGGGAAAGAAATCCATAAAGAGATCCATCCTGTCTCTCTTGGGTAGATATCCTAGATACAAGAATTGCCCCTAGAGTTTTCATTTTATCCTTTAAATATGAGAAGATAAGTTTAAAAGGTAACAAGAAGAGACTAGACAGGTAGCACAGGTCAGACATCTACTGCTGAGATAAATAGAATCACTGGAGGAATGTTCTGTCTAGAGGGATTGATTATTTGCAAGGGAAGAAGAAATTTACAGTCAGTATAGGAAATTGCAGAAAAAAACTTTCTACTTGAGCTTTTTTCTCAGTACTCTAGAAAACGTTTAAGTGGTTTAGCATTGAATATGTGGATTGTGAAAATAGCAATAGTATTTCTACCGACTAGACAGAAGTTTGCGTATTAACCAGTTCTCTTTCTAGACATGCTGAAAATGCTCTTCATACTCTGATGTAGCCTGCTAACAATGTCAGGAAATGGCAAATAAGAAAGAATCAGAAGACAAAAGCTTAGTGGCCTGTAAGTGTGAAAGTGTGAGTGACACTTTTACTGTCCTTAGGCAGGAATCAATGAAAACAACATTCGATACTCAGAATAAATATAGAGAGAGCTCAGCTATTCTTCTGTTAATTCAATGTAAGTTATTCTTGTCTATATGGGACTTATTTTTCTATACTCAAGTTAATAGATCTCCTGGTATTTTGCAATTTGCACTCAGAAGTAGATTATCATTAAGTTATATCTTCAGTAGAGATATCCAAATCAAAATGGAGAAAAAAGCGCTTTTTCTTTACTAGAAGGAAAACAATTGAAACTTGAGAAAAGAAACAGAATTTAGCTGGCCTTCTTAATCTGACACTTTATGGAAGGAAAAATTACAGAAGTCACAACTTAGATTTTAAGCTTACAGAAATTATTAGTAATATTTACATATTTATATTTGTATAATGCATATCTTCTCAGAAAAAAAAAACCTTCATAAAAATCCTGTTACACTGAAGAAAGAGTTAAAGCAGAATTTTACTTTCCAATTTTTTCCAAATGAGATTTGGATCCCATGGACACATATTTCAGAAAAAACTTAACTCATGGGACTGAAAGTACTACGCATTATAAACAAAACTGGTAGCCCTTGCATGCATCAAGGCTGTCCAAAAATTTCATTACTAAGCTTTTCTCATTTGCTTATATATTTATTAAAATTTAACAAGGTGGGGTAAAATTTTACACATTGAATGTCCATTGCAGAGCGATCTCATTAGATTGTTTCTCATCATTTCACTGAAAGAAGTTCAGATATTATCAGTGTTTCAAAGAGAGATATTATCTTTTAGCCTTAAAGATTGGTTAACCTTCCTTCCAAGAAGCTGCATTGTCCAATTTTTGAAGAAGATACATGGTCCAATGGACATTTAATTCAGAAGCAGACACTTGAATGTGGAACTCAAGAAAGTTTACTATCCCTTGGAAAAAGCAGATTCTTATATTAGGAGTGTAAAGTAGCATAAGTAAGGATTGTATATTTAGTTCTAAATCTGGAACAGCCTAACTGTCTGTTTGACTTTACAGTGTTAATAATTTCTTTAGCATTAATGTTGATGTGTTTTTTTATTAAATATGTAAGAAAAGGGGTTGTGTTCAACATTTCCATGAGTAGTGTCTACAATCTACACCTGGGTCTTCAGGAAGAACTAGACATCGGGGAAACAAGTATTGAGTGGAGATGTCTGCTTACAGATCTGCAAGATATTATTTCTTCCTCAAAACAAGTAATTTTTCAGCAACATTAAAAAAAAAATTGTTAATGTCATAGTCATTTTGTGCACTATGAAAATTTACTCCCTGACTTTATTAAAAACACTACCTTCAAAAATGCAATGCAAATCATTATGCATCAATGAGAATATAGTTCAGAAAATAAAAAATAAGAATTTAATAGTCATATCTTCATTGATTCAGACTGAATCAAATTTTTCATCCCCTGTGAATATGTATCAAGATTAGTTGCATGTGAGAAAATACTGAACAGATAAAATTTTCTATTCTTTGTCAGCACCAGCTTTGTTGTCAAAGGAAAACTTGTTGACAGAGTAGAATAGGCTTTTATTTGGGCAACTTTACACACATATATAAAGTGTAATGTATAATTTTTTTATGTTATAAACACATTTGACATCGATGTAAAAATATCATTAATAGAGAACAATCAGTGATCTTTAAATTTCAAAGAGATTCCAAGCAAAGGTGACAGGTTTTCTATTTGCCCTTTATCCATGTTTTCCTCAATCACCAAACCTAGGTAAAACAAATAGCATATAAATGCCTTTAAAAAATAAAAAAATAAAATAATATCTTAATATAGATTCAATTAGAAGTAAATTGTATGTCTTTAAAGGTAGAAAACATTTTTTATGATGACCTTGCCACAAAACATATCAGTATTATAACATGAAAATTTTTACCCACAAACTTTTGTTGAAAATTTTAACTTCTGCTGTTTCAAAGAACCTAATGACTGTGCTGTATTTGGTATATTATAAATGTACATTATATAAAAGATTTCAAAATGCATATATGTACACATTATACATATTAATTTATGCATATCTGTGCATATGTAATATGATTTAATTTGGCAGCTACTCTTCCAAAAAAAGATTCTACTTGCAAAGAGTCTGTTCCTACTTCTATCTCTACCTTTCTTACTCCTTCTATTTTTTTGAAGTCTTTTTTGAAACCGAGATCTGTATGTCCTTAATCCAGATACTATTATTGATATTTGATAAATGGGAAAGGCTCTGAAACTCTCACTTGGAAGCTGTAAAGATTACAAGTTTTTTGCTTTAATTCTTCTTTAATAAGTATTTATTTAATAAGAAATATCATTTGCTACTTTAAATACAATCAAGAATTTTGTCAGCTCTGGATTTTAACTGATTTTTTAAAATCTACTTTTCTGGGTCTTTTAATATTCATAAGTAGCATCTGTAGGTCTTGCAATTAACTACATGTTACGGTTATTTATTTTTGAAAGATTGCTGTGATGCACAGTGGAATGGTGCTCCCTTTACATACTACCTGTCTGAAATATGTATTTTTGTCATTTGACTTCAAAGGAGTTCAGGTTCATAAATAACTTTCACAAACTGAAGCACAGACAGCAGAAATGATGTGTGACATAGCAGAACAAGATTAAGTCCCAGGACCCCAATTTGCAGACCATTCTATTTTAAGGTACATTGTCCAGTTCCCACTAAAATGCCATTTGTTCTGGTGATTTTGCAAGGGTAGTGCAGTACTGACAAAGCTGGATTGGTGCTGACAAAAGTAGTGTCCTGGTTCCCTTTTGTCCCAGGAGGAAAACTCTGGAGATTTTTCAGTAATTTTCTGGATGATTTTGTAACATTAAGGGTTTGTTTGTCCCTAAAAGTCTATAAAGATATTCTTGAAATGTATTAATACCATTTATTGTTTTTTAAGGGTGCTATTAATTTTACACGAACTAAGCAACTGCTTGATATCATACATACGCTTAAATTTCTGAAACATTTTGTATCCCTGGTCATCTTTAATACTACACTGATATTAGTTAGAGCAGCGTTCAAAACAACTACATACATAAAATTGCATATTTCCTCCAAGACTGAACCCAAAAGCTGTCTTGCAAATACACACCTGCTCATTGTTTATATTTGTTAAACAACATGAAACTAAAGAATACCAAAGAACTAATGGAAATTTTGAACAAGCCTTACTTTTCAAGGCACGCTTTTGGCACTGCTGAAATTAAAATAATTTTTGATTAAAAGTTTAGTTTGGTGGAAGCTTGCTAATATGTGAACTAGTATTAAATGAATTTTAAACAGCCCTGCTATTAAATGTGAAGAATTTAGTTGCAAATAACAGAATTGGAATTTGCTCAAATTTGCTTTAGTTTCTAAAAGAAAATATAAGTAGTTAGAAATTTAACTGTTTGTATTCTGCTTTTAAGTATAAACATATGGAAACTTTTCTGAGGCCACTGTGATCACACAGTTGAGAATGTAGAAAATACTAATAAATATAGAGAATGCAAGTGCAAATAACAGAACTGGAGTTCACTCAAATCTGCTTTAGTTTCTGAAAGAAAATACAAGAAGTTAGAAATTTAACTGTTTGTATTTTGCTTTTATAAATATAAAGTCATGGAAACTTTTCCGAGGCCAATAGGTTCATACAGTTGGATCTGAGGGAGGAATTTGACCATGTACCAAATCAGTTAAAAGTGTGATTTTGTTGCATAGAAGAAAATGTTTGTGTAAGCAGTGCAGCTGCCAGCTGATATTCCCATCACAGTCTTGGTGTTCTGAAAGTGTACAAAAGGTGAAGAATCTTACCAAATGTACAACAGAGACTGTCACTGAACATTAACATTTAAAATTTTCACATTGGATCCTACCTACCTGAAGTGAAAACTACGTATGTCTAGGGGAGTGTTCATTACTCTTGTGAGGTCCTCTTGAACTCTCTGGAGTGTGACAGGTGAAGTATAATGCACATGATAGAAACATCCCTTCCCTACATCCAGTGCAGGCCTTGGTGGCCAGCTGGGTGCCATGAGGCAGCCTGTCCATCAAGCAATACGGGACTGGGAAATTGGTACACTTGGGCTTGCCTACCAGTTGACTGCTCTCCCCATCCTGCTTTACCAATGTGTTTTACCAATGTGCTTAGCTTTTATCCTAAAAGTTGAGGTAAATTAAATCTGTATCATCTGTGAGACAAAATCCAAATTGTCATTTATAAAAGCAACAGGATATTAAAAGGCTTTAATTTTTCTTTTATATCTCCAGTGTTTTACATTATGCTCCACAGACCTGCGGTTGGTGATGAGCTTCAATAGAGGAGCTTATTTATGGTCCTTCCCAGATTCCCTCCACATCAGTCACTGTCATCCATTAGAACATATATGCTGAATGAAAACAATAAACAGCAAAGAAAGTGCTGCAACAATTTAATGTATCCTTCATATTTCCCTACTGGGTAGTAGGATTGCTGAGAGACTAAAAAATTAGTTTGTTAAAGCATTTTGAGATTTTAAAATCTGTCTCTCTTATGAAAACAAAGCATTTAAAATTTCCTAACTAGGGAGAAACTCCCGTCCTTGAAATTAAAAAAAACCCCTTGGCCTTGTTTCAAGTTTTTAAAAATACTTTGTTTTGATGCTGATTTCCTCTAGTTCATGTATTTTACATTTAAAAAGTTCATTGCAAAACAAACAAAAAAAGAAAATTACAATTTCAGAATTTTGAAACAAGATATTTCTTAGACAAATACTTTATTTGTTCTTATGCTTTATTTTAAAATACAGTTCTGATACAGTATCTGTGGCAATCCACTTTTGCAAAGTATTATGATATAGGTTTCTGTAGAAAATTTTAGTCTAATTTTCTGTTCAGATAAATATTGATAATACATGTTTCTCCTGCAGTATGTTTTTAAAAATTATTATCCATATGAAAAACATCACTCAACCAAATATTTTTCAATTTTTCATCTACTCATTGGACAATATTGTTTTGAACATTTCAGAAATGCTCCATTGTCACACAGATCACATTAAAATTTTCCACTTCCCAAATGTACACTGAGAATGAACACTTTAAATGATCTGGATTCATCCTCTAGCTTCAAGGAGAAATAGCAGCTGTTCCAGACATTAGTCATTCCTAAAAAGCAATAGATTATGCTTAGCTTTTATTCAAAATGTGGAACTCCCTGTGAGTCACATTTACGCCCTGTTGCTAGAGTGGAATACAGAATAAATGTTCCTTATCAAACAGGTAAGGAAAAAGAAAAGCTTTAAAAGTTTGAGAATAAAGAGGGAACAGATTTCTGTATACGAGTGAGTTTTTACATCTGATTATGGCTTAGGGTTGCCAGTTTTCAATCAGAAACATTGCCAGATTGTTGAACCCCAGAAAAGTATGTTTTCTTCAAAGTGTGTGGAAATGTCTCTCTCTTTTTCTAGCTCATACAAAGAAATAAGTCAAAGAACTAAAAAATTCAGCTAGTGTGCAAAAGTGTGCTTTTATTATACTTATATTTTATGAAATTACCTCAGTGCAGCAAGTAAGGAATTTGTATGAGAACTGAGGTTACTAAATCTATACCAGTTTTCAAGTTCTACTCTAATTTCACACCTATCCTTTCCTTTCTTCTCTTCCCCTTCTGATGCTGAGATTTCTTTCTCTTCCTCTTCCTTACCCCACTCATGCTCTGTTGTCTGCTAATGCTGACCTCTTCCTTAATTTTTTTCCCTCCTGATTTTTGTGGCAACAATTCTCTGAGTTGAATAGTTTCATATCTACTAATATTTCTAAGCCAAAACCTCTTTGTATTGCAATAGAGATAATGTTATGGTTTTGTATATGGTCAACAGTTGTTGCTTAATTTTAAATAAACAAAGTATGTTGGAGGAAAAACATAAAAAGTACCACACTAGCTTTCTTGGCACATATATTTTATGCAATTTTTGCATTTTGTTCCATTGCATATATATTATAGATAACTATGTTGCATTATAGTAGGTATTATATTGATACTTTATTCATATATTATTATATTTGTAGTATGGGCTGTTCAGATACATAAAATATATTCATATATTTATAAATAGTTACATCAGTAACAGCAAATCTGTATTTGTCAAAGAACTTAAAGAGTGATTATGTTCATACAGCGTGCAAAACCTATTTCTATATTTTTTTTAGGTTTCAGTTGTTATGGCACCCTGAAGAGTTAGTTTAGAAGCTCAGAATGACCATTAAAAGAAAATTATGGGAACTATACTTAAGACATGCAGGATCCTGGGAAGTTCATTGCTGTTTTTTGCAGGTATACCATTAATACAAAGCTCCCACAACTCAGATGCTGAAATAAATCTGCTAAATATCTGTTAACATTGGTCCCGTGCATTAGGGCTACACATGAATTTCCAATTCCAATAAAGTTTCAACAATGCTGTAGTAAGTTTTACACCTTCGTTTCTTCCTCCATGTCTATAGCATTATTGGATACTACTTTATGAATTCTTCTACTACCATCTCATGCATTTAAACTTTTATTTTTGTGGTACTGAGGACACAAACACGCAGAGGTTTCACCCCCATGATTTTATTCAAGTTAGATTTAAAACTAGAGGGTTGCAGCATTACTGGTAAATGTATGAGAACTGTTGCAAAGCTGTTAGCAGTGAGATAAGAAAACCACAAAAAAATGTAAAAAAAAAATCTATCAAAAATGTCAAGAATCTTATGGTCCATTTAAAATTTCATTTTGAATACGGCATTTAAACTATTTTTTTGGTGTGACTGCACCACAGTAGTACTTCAAACATGAATATTTAGATCTAAAAATCAAATGAGGGAAAAATACATAAAAAGTCAAATGTAAGATTAAAGCACAAAAAAGTTTTGTTTAATCTCATTTGAGGTTCATTGACTGTAAAGGTATCATTGGCTGCACGATATCTTCCACCAAACTTTATCTCACTGTATGTGTAACTAATAAACACAGTATAAAATCATTACAACTCCTACAAGGAAGAAATAATCACAGATTTACTATAGGTTGTTAGTAATATTATCTTCAATTTTTTATAAGTAAGAGAGAAAATGAGTCTTGTGAATGAAAGTCTATATCTTGTGGATATTCTATATTTAAGTATTTCATGTGAAGATATATCATGACTGAGGAAGAAACCCTATTAAAGAAGCATGATTTTCTATGTTCTGATTACAGTTCAGATCAGCCTATTTCTTGCAGAAATAAAGATGAGATCAGATCAAAATTCAGTGGAATCATTCACCCTGTTTGATCACTGTTTTTTAACTGTCAGAAAGATTTAAGAATTGTCTAAAGCAAGCTTTGGCTACTTGTAGAAGGAAAGAAGAGCAAGAGGAACAAGAGAATGAACATTGACATTTGTTCAGCAAAAAAAAGAGGGCATGGTTTTATTCACATAAATATCGGCTGTGCAGAAATGGAAGCACAGTTCCCCTGGCATTACAGCAAAAAATGAAACATCTGCAGATATGAGCAAATGTTTCCATCTGTAAAAGATTACAGAGAAATTTATAAAACCAGACGGAAAAAAGGACACGATTACCATATTATTCATCAACAAATAAAGGGAAGCAGGGGCAAGACTATTTAAAGCTTCAGATTAGCTGAGAAACAAAGTTACTCAGTTTGTGATATATTAAGCTTTTGGGGTGGTGGCTACTTACACATTTTAGCAGGAAGTGACCCTCTAGGCCTACTGGATGCTGGCTGGTGATGGTTTTGTCATATGTACACACGCTATTTACTCTGTGTGTGTTTGACAGGAGTTCATATGGACTGATGAGAATGTGTTTCTTTTCAATAATTTCCACCATGAAATCATTGTTTAAAGAACATTTTCCTGAGTAATCTTTGCTTTGTTATTTTGACTTGTAACTAGCTCAATTCTCGATCCAGAAAAAGAGAAGGCATTGCATATTTTTCAGTGCACTGGAAGACACATAGTTTTCCCTACCTTGAACCAGTTCCCTGCAGATCAAAAAATACTGTTCTGAAAGAAATAAAGTTCAGTGAGACCTCTCTGGTGCACTAGTTCATGTCAAATTCCAGTGAAATGATATTAAATGGCCTTTTAAAGGACGGTAGGAGGACAGGAGTGGAAGAAAGTACAACTATGCAAGGGTTTGTTCGTCCTATTTCAGATCCCATAGTAATATGGTATCATAGAATCATAGAATCATATGGGGTTGGAAGGGACCTCTGGAGATCATCTAGTCCAACCCCCCACCAAGGCAGGTCCACCCTAGAGCATGTTGCATGGGAACTTGTCCAGGCAGGTTTTGAATGTCTCATAGAATCATAGAATCATCTGGGCTGGAAGGGACATTCAAAGGTCATCTAGTCCGACCCCCCTGCAGTCACAGGGACACCTCCAACTAGACCAGGTTGCCCAGGGCCTCGTCGAGCCTCACCTTGAATGTCTCCAGGGAAGGGGCCTGAACCACCTCCC
>BJBW01001149.1:0-107129 GCA_004320125.1 Scolopax mira
GTTTGTCTGGCAGGACCTGCCTTCCAGAAATCCATGCTGGCTAGGCCTGATCCCTTGACTGCCAATTATGTGGGTTAAAGGCATATCAGGGACCTGGCAAGGAGCACACATGCCACAACATAGCTCATACCAGAGCTTGAGCTCTGCATCAGTGAAGCCCCTGCAGCAGTGGGCAGAGAGTGTGGGTGGAGGTCCTGGCTGAGGTTGGTCAGGGCAAGTCACACCTGTAGGGCCCTTGTGGCCCTGGCAGTCCAGCTGTGCCACAGGATACTCAGTTGTTGAAGAAAATGGCAGTCCCCTCCCTCTGGACCCCTACGTCATCTGACATCTTTCAGTTTCTCCAAGAAGCTGAGGACCTCTGCTTCATAGTAGTCTCCTTCTGACTTTGATCCATCTTGTATGGGTGCAGTTATTCACAGCTTTATGGTACAATATTGCCATAGCAGCATATATTTCACTAGAGGGCCATATTATAATTGCATAGGAAGGCTGATTTTGGATATTTCCTGTCTGAACCATCATTTTAATACTTTGTGTTTAACCCGCATGGGCCATCTAAACTGGCCAGGCTGTCAAACTAACCAACTGTAAAAATACACATGCTACTGCTAAGTTGCTGATTCAGTTGGCAAGTATTTGTTATACTGAAGATAAAGAGTTTCACTCCAAGAACTGTGTTAATTGAATTCTAGCATATAGGCAAAGGGTCAAAGTTAATGATTACTGTTGCATAAAAGTTCAATAAACCATCCTGATTTCCCATTTCTCCTACACTTCATTTCAGTGTAGGAGACCTATTGCAGTAATATTTAAGTGTCTGACTAGAAAGGAGATAGGAAACACAAAGTTTCACCCCTTCAAAATATCAGTCATTGGAACATAGGTAAGCAACCAGAGAATACTTAAGAGTAGACCAGAAGAGTTTGAAGTTTGAAAAAACCAAAACAAACCAAAACAAGAATCTGAGGGAAAAAGAAAAAAAACAGCAGAGAGGGAACTCTAAAGAAAAGGGACTCTGTCAACACTCAAATAACAGGTAAAAATCGACAGTCAAAATGACAGTTTTCCAAATCAACAGTCAAAATGACTGTTTTCCCAGCCATTAGGTTTTGTATGAATGATGTAGATGGTAGTTCTTGTCACGTAATGACATGAAATAAACCTAAGGCTCCTCTGAGCCCCACCTCAAAGGACATGGGAGCTTACCAACAAAGCACTGAAATATTTACACCTAAGTCACTGCTAGGCAAGACTGACGGGCTGGACAACTGCCTAGAAGGGCCAGGGAAGATGAATGGGTGCTACCTGCAATCTCTTCAGAGTGAGCATCTGTCCCCACGGGTTCCCTAGCTCTTCCCCTGGGTACTAGCCAGGTACTAGCATGACTCAGCCGCTACAGAGATATTTCCTCTGACAAAAGGAGAACCCCCCTGTCACATATGCACAAACTGCCTGTTGGGCATTTACATGTTGCCATACCATTTTGGGATGCAGAGGAGTGCTGCTTCCTCCTCAGCAGTGTGGGAGAGGATGCAGCAAGCCAGCAGTCCTCAAATTGCTTTTCTATATCTGCCTCGCCAGAATTGTGTTCTGGATTTTGGGTGCTCTTCCCACATAAGAGTTGCTTTTGGATGGGTGCAGGGGGAGTGCTGGCTGGGGTGCAGCAGGGGACATGGCAAGGAGAGGGAGGAGGGGGCTGACAAGGAGCTCCTGACAGGCTGAGAAAGTCAGCAAGAGACGTCTGTGACTGCTGCAAGCCACAGAGCCAAACCAGTGCCCCTCAGCACTGGACACCAGGACTAGAGACAACAGAAAAAGGCCTTTCTGAACAGCTCTCAAAATCTGGAGACTTTGGTGCTGCCTGTCTCCTCACCCAGAGGGAAGCTTTTAAGGACTCCTTCATCTACTGGCTCTGCTCCCAGGACATCTTGCTTTCCTCCCTCCCCTACTAATCTCTCAGCAGCTACCCAGGGACAGGCCACCTTCCCTTACTAGGAGATGTATTCCCCAGGTCCCTAATGCACCAACCATTATCAGTTTGAGAATAGCCATGCTAAAATTCCACATCCTCTCCAAAGATCATAAACAGTAGCACATAGTCCAGTATCCCATTAACTAATCAAGATGTATGGCTTTACTGAAGACAACTGTTGTCAGGCAGTGAGAGAGCCAGGTAAGGTAAGAAAAGTACACACAAAAACCAAGTGAAATTGTTGACTCATACTAGTTATTAACTCAAGGCCTCGATAGAAAAATGCTAATGTGCAAGTTATAAAACCGAGGGGAAAAAAGCAGTTAGAAGACAGCAACTCGGCAATACAGAGGATTAGTCTGCTCCAAGGATCAACAAAGATGAGTGTTTTCCTACATGTTTTAAAACTGTGTGACCAATGAGAACACATTGTCCTGCACTGGGATGCTGTCTTGCATGCTAGGCATGCTAGACCTAAGTATCTTCTGTGTGTTTTCACCAATGAATAATCACTGTGTACTCAAAAACCTGCATAATCCTGCTTACATCTGTGCATGGAAAAAGAAGCCCAAACCAGTGGCTTAAATATTAAAGTTTTTACCTATAAATAAATATTTATATATTTATAAAAATATTAAAGTTTATATATAAAAAATATAAAAAATTTAAACCTTAAATATTGAGAAGAGCTCAGTACCGAATCTCAGGCTCACTGTAATGCGTTCATTTCACAGTTCAGATAAGCAAGTGTTTGCATGTGTTTGCTTTAAGAGCTGCAGCAAATAGTGGCTGGTTTCTTACTTGATAGAAAAAAAATATTTCCATCCACTTTATCTTAGCATCTCAGCATGGTGGTCATTTCCTCAAGCCACTGTATGGCTATAGCCTATCTTCTGGCAGCAAAGCAAGCCACGGCTTTGATCCTGCTACTACTGTTTTTCTCATTATTTCTCTCTCTATTTTCTTCTGTATTATTTCTCAGGTCTAGGAACCTGCAGAAAGAGTCAGCCTCTCCCCAAAATGTGTGTTCCTCCTAAGCCAGGCAGTAGTCCTGGGTGCAGTGCACTACTAGTGAAGTAGACTTCTGGTTCCTGAGCTGTGATCTCTACTTTCCTACTTAATACTGCAGCTAGTTTATTTCCTTCTCCCCACACATCTGGCTAACGCCCATCTCAAAATCCAGCTGGCTTTTTGCTTTTTAAGAAGAGGGAACTCTTAACAACAGTGGTTGAAAGTTTTCCCCTCTCTAATCTGCTGGTGTTGCCGCACCTATCATTGTCCCTGAGCTCAGAGTGCATCAGGAGAATTTAAGAGAGGGGAAGAAATAAATCCAGAATCAAACCGGAACAAACACAGACAAAACAATGATTTATTTAAGGGTCAAAAGAGGGAAGTCTCCCAAATATTAATTTTGGGGGTTGGCAGAGCTGAAGTCAGCCAAATAGAATCCAAAAGAAACATTAAGGTAGAGAATTATTCTGTTCCAGCTACTGGGCTAAATCATAGAGAGGAAGGAGCTTCAGACGTTCCCACTGTTCTATTGCTGAAGTGGCAATTATCTTATCTGCCTTTCATAAAGCTGTTATGCAGTCAGCCTCATTTGAAAGAAAGATGTCCTTAGACAAAAGATTTAAAAATACTCTTTTGTTCCCAGGTTCCTTTTAAAAAGTTTTGTTTTGTTCTGTTTCTTTTTTTTAAGTCACATTTATTTGACAAAGGAACCTCATCATTTCATTGAGTTGACAATTAGATCATTAGACCCGCGACACTAATATTTGTTACAGTCATCCATGATTCTCAATCGGAAAATCTTATTTCAGCATTAAAATCAGCATCAAAATACTTTTTATCATTAAAGCTACAGATAGTATGATGTACATTAAAGACCACTTTAATGTCTCTGCAGTCTGTACACAGGAAGACTTGCCCTGAAGGTTGATACTACCTACAATATTTGCTGGACATCTCATATAGCTAGTAAATGTTTTTAGGAACTTCAAAGTTAGTGACAACTAAGCACAGGGATTCCTGCTCTCAGACCTCTTTCTGATGTTTTAGCAACCCCTAATACCTTTTGTGTGCACGTCAGTTGTTGTCAGGGTACCACGAATTATGGTCTTCATAAATGCTGGAAAAACCTAACACTGTGCCAAGTAGCAGTAGAACTGTAAGAGAGACTGACTGCTTTGGAGTAAGTATTTGAGGAGCAAACACTACCAAAGAAATCTTTAAGTCAGATGTGCATCAAAGACACCCCAAATGCATTAATGAAATACCTGAAATAAGAAACTCAGTAATTCAGTCTAATAATTGTCCCATGTCCCTGGTACCTCATCTGCTAAAGACCAGAAAAATTACTTTTAATTTAATCTAATTTAGTAAGCATTCCTGTTGGCTGCTTCGCACGAACTCAGACCAAATTTAACACAAGCATTTTAGTCACCACTAAAATCCATTTTATGTTAGGAACCACGACATACCACAGGGCATTAATATTGACCAATCACATAATAAGCACCTTAACTCCTACAAAAAGTGACTTTTCAGCATAGACGTTGCCAGGATTTAGAGAAGATGAATGAATTTCCCTAGAAGGTGACAGTGCCTTTCTGACATTGCCTACGATCTTAATGTTACACTTACTATAAATATAGCCTTGCCTTATTTAAAGGTGCAGATCTGCATGTGCGATGATTGTGTGATAACACTGAACATCTGCTGAATACAGCAAGACTAAGCTCGTGCCAACTGGTTTCCTTCCAGCTTAGATAAGTAACTACCACAGCTGCCTTTCATTAGAACTCTCAAACCAGCTCTGTTTTAAATATTAAACTCAGCCTTAAATATAAACCAGTGCCCACAGGCTGAACACGATCTTCTCTGTCCAGTCCAACAAAGTCCTTATTAATGGAGGAGAGAGCAAAAATACTGCCAGGAGCCGTCAGTGCAGTGCAGTACCTTTCAGCAGGTTTCCATTCATTCTCCTGTCCGCAGGTATGGATGCACATAGCAACTCAAAAGCTGGATTACAAGAAGATTCAAGTCACTTCCTTGACAAAGCAAGACCCACTCATACCAGTGATGTCCCACTTATGCCCAATCCACTTTTATACTCCAGGCAACTGCTCAGGTCTCCTTAGAAAGGATTTTTAGATCATCTTCAAGCCCAAGTTCAGTGAACCATTACATCAATTTTCATATGACTGCCCTTACTGTCGTCCCCAGGTTCTCAAAAGCTGGGGAAAAAAGAAGGGATTGCCACTGCTCTTCTTGCTCTTGGCTTTACAGTTTCAGTTTCTACTCCTTCAGTTGCTGACAAAGTGGATCTCCATAGTGCTTCTGTCAAGCAGAATTACTGCTATTGCCTCAGGGTCTGATACAGCTGTTGGTAAACTTACACCCTACTCTCCCAGCTATCTTCTAAGGAGCTTCAGATTATCTTCTGAGCAGAGCTACTCTGTTCTTATTCTGTGTCAGATACAGACTGATCTGATGTTCCTCTAGCTTAGATAAAACATTCCAACAACTGCTTTAATTAAAAAAGATATTTTTATTTTATGTACACAAACCAAACATAACAGAGGAACCCAAGCCATTACAGAGGAAACAATACACTCCTTTAGATTGGGCACAAGCTTTTTTTTTTCCCTTCAGATAAGGGAAAAACTTATCCTAACCAGAACAGGCCCAGCACCCCTGGCAAAAAAAAAAAAAAAATAAAAAGGTGAAACCTCTACCAACTCTGCTTACTCGTTTCCAAGAGACCTACCTCAATCACTTATCCCGTCCTCTGGTAGGAGCCCTACATAAGTCTATTAAATACTGCTCATAGCTCTTGACTGATCCTGAACATCCATCCTCTACCAGAATAGTCTTAGCAAGGGTCTTTCCCAACCTAAATGATCCTCTGATTCTATAAAGTGACCTGTACACTTTTTATACCAGCTTTCACATATTGCTTGCATTAAGCAATAAGTGGCCAACAACTGAGGAACTAGAAGTACTGTGAGTACTTAGACTGGAGTTGGGTAAAAGATTGATGGAGAGAAGCAGCATTTGTTGATGCCACAGAAATCTGAGGTTCCTCCTACGCAATTTGCATGTTCATGAGACATCACACTGCTGTGACATCAGCAACACTGCAGTATTGCAATGTAAAAACCAAAACAACCCAAAGGATATTGTTTTACAGTACTAGAAACATCATGACACAATTTCGGCAGAAGGTATGATGCTGTCACGATGAAACAGTCTCAGAAGACTAGATGGACCTTAGCAGTTTTTATGCTGGATATATGCAATGGTTTAAGGAAGATCATCTAATTTCCATTCAGGTAAGGATAACAGCTGTTATATTTAAGGTAGCTTTATGGTTTGGTCCAAAAGATTTGTAAACTAGGTAATGCAGATTTTTGTGCATCAAGTGATCAGCACTGTGCTTATTATTTTAGTCTGATTAATCCTTAAGAACACTACAACTATTATATGGCAAGTGTAATAGCAATTAACTGAATAAGGCAAATTAAGTGTATTTAGAATTACCTATCCAAATATGTACTTTAGAAAGCCATATGTAAATTTTAAAATAAGGATATTAAAATGACATGGCTAGAGAGACCTGAGATCTCTGGTACCTGTTTTTATCATGGTTCAACCACAGTTTAACCACAGAGAGAGATTTTGAGTATAAAAATTGGTCAGCTTTGAGCTTTGTTTAGAAACTTGCCTGGTAATTAGATGCAAAAGCTGTTAAATATATATCATTTTTCCACTGTGCAAGCATATATTATTTCCTGTAATAAATTTCACTGTACATGTTACTAGGCTGTATATAGATTAGAAATGGGTATTTATAATTAGCCCATATTTGTCTTCACCTCTATCTTTGTTTCCAAGGGTTGCTATGGATAACTGTTCTTCCACCTCCTGTGTTCTCATTTTGCAGGTCTTGTGAGACTCACAAGGATGAATCCTCTATTCCATAGCATTAAATATTTATACAATGACCTGATGAAGAAACCTAGGTGAAAATAGGGGCAATAGTGCAGTAAGTATTACTTCTTCTTGCTGCTAAGCCTAAACAAAAGCAAATTGCAGCCTTCCTGTGCCTTCCTAGGACATTTGACTCAAGCAGTATAGGCAAACTGAGAAATATGCTAACAGAAGAAACATTTTCACAGAATCACAGAATGATAGAGGTTGAAAGGGACCTCTGGAGATTATCTAGTCCAACCCCTCTGCCAGAGCAGGTCCACCCAGAGCAGGTTGCACAGAAACATGTCCAGGCAGGTTTGGAATGTCTCCAGAGATGGAGACTCCACCACCTCCCTGGGCAGCCTGTTCCAGTGCTCTGCCACCCTCAAAGAAAATAAGTTCCTCCTCAAGTTTAGATGGGACTTCCTATGTTCAAGTTTCTGCCCATTATCTCTTGTCCTGTCACTGGCTGCCGCTGAAAAAAAAAATGGCCCCATCCTCTTGACACCCACCCTTTAAGTATTTATAGGCATTGACCAGATCCTCCCTCCAGACTAAAAAGACCCAAGTCTATTAGCCTTTCCTCGAAAGAGAGAAGTTCTAGGCCCCTAATCATCTTTTTAGCCCTTTTTTGTACCCTCTCCAGCAGTTCCATCCTTCTTGAACTGGGGAGCCCAGAACTGGACACAATACTCCAGGTGGGGCCTCACCAGGGCAGAGCAGAGGGGCAGGATGACCTCCTTCAACCTGCTGGTCACACTCTTCCTGATGCACCCCAGGATGCCATTGGCCTTCTTTCTTGGCCATAAGGGCTCATTACTGGCTCATGGTCATCCTGTTGTCAAACAGGACTCCCAGGTCTTTTTTCCACAGAGCTGCTCTCCAGCAGGTCAGCCCCCAACCTTACCGGTGCATGGGATTATTCCTCCCAGGTGCAGCACCCTACACTTGCCCTTGTGGAATTTCATCAGGTTCCTCTCTGCCCAAGGAGTTTCCCTCTGCTCTAAACTCCTATTTCCTGGGAATGCTAACAAGTATGCTAAGGAGTATGCCCTATAGTTATGAATGACAAAAAGTGTCCACTTCCATTTATACCAAGCCAAGATACCATATCCCACGGATATTGCCACAGTGAACCATTTATGGATTGATTTATTTCAACATGTAGCTGGGAATGGCAAGAATTGCGATGAAATACATGCTACAGAAATTTCTGCCTAGCAAGGAAGATTGCTTCCAGCTCAGCACTTGATGCTTTGAGAGATTAAGTTCTCTCTCAAAGACACCCGTGGTGGCCCAGGGTATTGCTACCAGAGGTACTGCTACCTTCTCCGTGATGGCAGGATGACTTTCCTTCTGTCCGCACAGAATCTGGAAGTTGCTGAATGACAGCTGAGAGGGGCTGGAAGACTCATGGTTTTGAGCAGATGACCTTGCCCTGGGCCATTAGGAAAGAGCAAACTTTTTTTTCTGGAAATAAATGCAGATTCTGGGATTTACTGCTGGACGAAGCTGGATTATGGACACTACAGTTTTCAGACAAGCTGCATGACCTCTGGCAGTGGCTGAGCTTTCCCAGTCTGTAGGCACACGCTCACTTGCTGATTTTCCAACTTTGCCCAGCACATGGACCCAGCAAATGACAGGGTGGATTGAGCTGCAGCTCTGGGCACAGGTGGGGGGGATTCAACAGTGGCCTTGGAGCCACCACCTGGCCTTCAGCTCGCTTCCGCCCAGCCACTGCAACACACCGTCCTCTTGGCTGCACCCGGGAGCTGACGTTCATTTTATAAACCCCAAGGGAAAGTGAGAGCGCTGGGAAGCGGCGCTGCTCCTGCCCCCGAAACCCCGGCCAGGCTCCCTCTGACCTCCTGCAAAACACGTCCTTCTGCACATTCTTCCTGCATCCCTCTGTCCTGCTGCATCCCTTTGTCCTCCCGCATCCCCCTGTCCTCCTGCATCCCTCGGCACATCCTCACGCATCCCTCTGCCCTCCCACACCCCTCTGTCCTCCCGCATCCTTTTGGACATCCCCGTCGTCCTTCCGCATCCCCGTCGTCCCGCATCCCTCTGCGCATCTTCCCACGTCCCCATGTCCTCCCGCATCGCCCCTGCCCGTCCTCCCGCGCTCCCCTGCCCACGGGGACCCGCAGCTCCCTCCAGCGGGGCCCGCAGCCTCCGCTCCGTGTTTCCCCCGCTCCGGGGACCCCCGAATCCGCTCCCCAAAACGCCTCCAGCCGCGGCAGTGGGGCCGGCCCGGCAGCTCTCTGCCGCCTCGCCCCCCTCTTCCTCCCGACCCCCGACTCCCCCCGCGGTGGCACAAAAGCAATGACGTCAGAGCGGCGGGTAGGGTAGGGTGGGGTGGGGGAAAAAGCAGAGAAATGCCATCGCTATGACGTCATCCTGCTGCCATCCCCGCGCGGGACGGGCGCCAAGGAGCCGCCGCCGCCGCCGCCGCCCGCCCCGGAGCCGCCCCCGGCGGGGCGGGTCGCGTCACGCAGCGCAGCGCAGGGCGGGTCCCGGGGCCAGAAGCCGCTGCCGGGTGCGCCGGGCCCGGGGCAGCAGCCGCCGCGGTGCCAGCCAGCAGCTGTCGGCGATGCGGATGGCGGTGGGTGCGGCAGCGGGCGAGGGGGCGGCGCAGAGCCCGGGCCCCGCCGCCGTGTCGCTGGGCTTGAGCGTGGCCGTGGTCTCCAGCCTGGTGAACGGCTCCACCTTCGTCCTGCAGAAGAAGGGGATCGTGCGGGCCCGCGGGCGAGGTAGGGGCCGCCGGCGCTGCGGTGGTGGCGGTGGCGGCGGCGGCGGCGGTGGTGGTGGTGCTGGTGCTGGTGCTGGTGCTGGTGCTGGTGGGCGGCGGGAGTGCTTCCCCCCCCCGACCCCGGGCCTTTCCTTCTCTCCTCCGGTAACACCTTCCCGGTCGCCGGAGCATCGCTCCTGGCAGCGTGCGGGACGGGTCCCGCCGCCCCTCCCGGGACCGCACCGTCCCCTCCTGGACTCCGCGCTGCGGCGGCGGCGGCCGGCCCTGGGATGGAGGGGTGTGGGGGGGGGAGATACGGGGTGCCGTGGGAAGGAGAAGCAGACCTGGGGCAGGGGACACCTTCCAGGCGGCTGGACGGGGACGGGGAGGGGGGGGGGGAGGCGGCCTTAGTTTGTCACCAGGGGCGGTGGGTGAGCGGAGCGCGGCGGGAGGGAGGGGATGAGTTAGCGAAGAGGGCAGGTGGGGAGCAGGGGGGGTATGTCGAGCGTAGTCATCAGCAACAGCTTCCCCAGCTACGGCCTGGTCTGCTGTCACGCCGTGATACAGCGCCGGGGACCCGTGTGCGTGCATACACGGGTGTCTCCTGCGGTATTTGTCGTGTTCTTGTGGGACTCTTTTCTCCCCGATCCTTCGGACCAGAGAGTTTCTTGCCGTGAGAGGCATCGGTGCATCTTGCTGCTTGCTTGTTCTAGCTCCTCCACGGACGGGCACGGCAAGTTACATCCGTCACCTGGCGGTTTCCTTTGGTAGAGAAGAAAGGCACACCAGGAACATGAAATCATTTCATCTTTTCATTTTTCCTGTTGAAATCCCATACCTCATTCTTGTTTTCTGAGATGAGCGTATTCGGGAACTGGCTGTGCTGCCCAGACACAAAGCTGTAAATTCACAGAGAATGAAGATTTTTCTGTGTTTTATTCTGAAATTGGAGGTCCCCAAAGCATGCAGCCTCTGAACAGCATTTGGTAGTTGCATCTTGATGCTTTGAATATAGGAAAACATGGTATTTTAATGTCATGGGTTTATGTGAGGGGAAAGTTGTAAACGTGGGTCGCATGAGTCCTTTTAATTGTATTCTTGTGGTCAATAGCCATTTGTGTTTGCAGATGATGATGTCTGTGTTTGTGAGCATGTGTTCATAGGTCCTGGGAACTCTTTCTTATGGAAAACCCTTTGGAGTGACCAGGACATGCTAGGTGTTTTTGCTGTATCTGTGTGTGTATGTAAATATAGGTATACATAGGGATGTATTTGAGGTGATTAGTGTTGGAGCAGGAGTGCCTTTCCACTGCCTGATGCATCTAGCGTGTTCAGGGTGGATGCAGTGGAGCAGAGCAAGCTTCCAACTGTGTTACTACCAGCCAGCAGCCTGATCCAACAAGTTTATTTCGCCTTTTCTGCAATGACCTTACGGTTAAGGGTCTCAGACAAACCACTGTTTTGCAAGCATAGTCTCCCTTTCCTTCCAAGATGGCTGTAGTCCATTTTTATTGTCCACAGAGACATCACATTTGCATCATAAATACAAATATCTTTTTCTTTTCTAAGGGAAACAATGGGAACACATGAGAGAAAGGAATGACTTCCCATCCTGAGACAGCTGGAGAAGTTTCCCTTTTGCAGTATAGCTGGGTCCAGTTACTCCCGAAGAGCTTTCCGTGGAGCACCGGGTTAAAGGGGTGCTGGGCGTGTGCTTGCCTTCTCAGCGCTGGCAGCTCTAAAACATCCTGTTTTGGAGATATTACTGGTGTTTATTTATGTACCTTGCCGAGCGATTCGTAGTATTTCCTATTGCTGTGCTCAGTGTGGAGACACCCAGGTAGAGACCTGGGGTTTCTCTCGATCTGATGTTGGGAAGCAGTGCCGTTCTGCCTTGAATCTCGCAGTCGGAGCTGCCAGCCAGAGACCGTCAGTGTCAGATGATGTCTTTTTTCCATTGGCTTCAGTAGGTGTTGTATAATTAACAAAGAGGCACTTCAAGCCTTTGTCTTCTCTTTTGAATCAATAAGATAGTATTGATGCAATTAGTAATCCTTGCTTAGTTAGAAACAGCAGCGGGTGACAAATATTTTGCAAAGTTATCTGACTTGAGTCAATATTTTCTATAATTTGTGCCCCCAACAGTGTTTTTATTTTGTATGCAATAACAAAAGCCTAAGAAAACGATACCACCCACTCTAAAGCTGGCCATTTTCATTAGTCATTTTCCATCTCATTTCAACGATACAGTGTGATTTCCAAGTGCTTAATATTTTATATGTCTCCAGAGTTATAGATTACTGTTCTTCCTTCACTTGGGATTTCAGAGCAGGTACGATACTGCCTATTTCTCCAGCAGGTCTTGAGCGAGCATCTTCCCAAAGAAAGGCAGAGCTGAATTGCTAGAAAGAGGAGCAGAGCGTAAGAGCAGAATGTGATGCCAAGGTCACTCTCGGTGGAGTCCAGGCTTTAGTTTAGTAAGCAGTCGGTGGCCTTGGTGTTGTACAGAAGCAGAGCTGATACAATGTGGTGCACAAGCTCCCCCGGTGCATCCCAAGGCAAGAGCCTATAATCTCACAATGAAAATAATAATCCTTAAATTCAGGAGACGCTAAGGGACAATCCAGAATTTTTACTCCTCTCTTTGAAACATGGCAGTATTTCAGGAATTCAGAGGCTTTGGTCATAGCACTTTTCAATGCTCAAAGGCAGGAGGATCGGTCCATGCTACGGTACTGCCAAAACTGCATGCCAAAAGAATTTCTCTGCTACGGTTTCTCCAGTACAATTTAATTGAGGCTATATTATCAAACTAATTCATCTAAATTATGTCCAAATTATGTTTTGCTTCTGTAGGTTTCCGTTCTCCTAATAGTGGTTCCAATGTGTATGTTTCAGTGGCACCCGCAGAAGCATTTGGTGACATTTTGGATGCTCTTCTAAGTAATACACTGCTAGCGTCCCATAGGTGCTTCACTGGAAATATGTTGTCTTAAGGTCCAACTTGGACATTTAGGCCAAATCTGAGCACTTTCTCTCTTGTTTTCCTCCTACTTGGTTGCCTTGAAGAACAGGTTCAAGATGAAGGTCCTCAATGAGAGGAACCTTTCAACAAAGACTGTTGAAATTGTTCTGTTTCATAGTTCCAATATTGCAATTTCATCTTTTTCTAATACATCTTCCTATACTTCGTCTTTCAGGTACTTCATACTTAACAGATATAGTATGGTGGTCTGGCACTATTGCAAGTAAGTATCTTTAAAGGTTTGATTTTTATGTTTTTTTGAAGGGAGAAGTTGTAGTTAGATGGTGAAATGAGACATCACGAAATCTGGGTTCTCATCTTGAATCTCACAGTCAACTTATCATGAACTCCCCATCCCTCAGAAATATCCCACCGTTAGTAAATTCTGTGTCTCATGGTGTTTGAGAAAGTGAAGACCTGGGACAATCCCAAGTCAGACATCTTCCCAAACTGGTTGGTACTTGCAACCCTTGGCAGCTACGTGCTGCTCTGACTCTGGGTTCCTGCAGAGTTTGTGTCTCTGGATTGTGCTGGTTTGCTCGGTTTTTAATAAAAGTCAAAGCTGAATAAGAAGTTGTCACTCTGCACAAAAGGGCTCATTGAGCACATGTTATTTTTTAGATCAGAAAGAACTTAGCCAGCCTCAATAAAAAAAAAAGAAGAAATCCTTTTTGATTTCTAGTTTGACAGATACAGTTTCAGTTTTGCTTTTAATCTACAAGATTAATATGAAGCCTTGTGTGGTGCTGATAGGAGATCAGTGTAATTTCACTCTTGGTATCTTTGTAAACTCTCTGATGTGAATCCAGAGCATGGGGAGCTGTTAGCTTTCTCCTCTTGCAGTTCAGCCACACATTCTACCCACACATTTAAAATCACACCCCACTTTTAGACTTTAATCCAGCCTTTTGTGAATTATTCTGCAAATGTTCTGGTGCTGTTTCTGAGAGCTATACGAGTCCAGTTGTGCCCCTTGTTTCACAGCAGCAAAGTAAGTCTCTGGTTTTGTTGTCTTCAAGCTGTGCAAAATGAGTGGAAACTGATAGATCTGTTGGTGGACAAAGTTCACAGCAAGTGTAGAAGCCATCAGAGCTTCAGAGGAAAGTCCTCAGATAATTAAACCTGAGTTTAAGTAGGTCTTTTGTCAGCTCCCTCCTCTGCCAGGGAGGAGACTGCTACTATTGCCTAAGTAGCAATAAATCTGTGCGTTAATCACTGTTGTTTATCCCACATGAGGTTTCTGTCTTGAATCTCCAAGCAGAAGGAGTTAAAATAAGAGAGGTTCTAATACAGGAGTTTATCTTGGTGAATCAGAGAAAACGATTTCATGCTTAAAAGAGCTGACTGAATTGAATGAAGGCAAAATAGCTGAAGGGAATGATATCAGTTGGCTTTTGTCCAGTAGTTCAGTGGAGGTATTTCAAAACAAAACCTCAGTAGGTTTACAAAGGCACCAAGGGAAGATTTGCTAAAGGATATTACGGATTCAGAATTGCAACAGAATCATAAAGAGCAATAACGAAAGCCAGGTAGGCTCCTATGGGATGTAGAGAAAGGCAATGTTTGGGGAATAAGCAATATCCCCAGTTATCTGGGCAAAATGGTAACAGCTGATATCATTTTCTCAAGCAGGGGATTTGGAGTTTGGATGGCTAACAAAGCCCTCATAAAACTCTATCAACTTGTTTCCACAATATTTGTTCCAATGGTGAACAGGGATTTCTGTGTGGCATGCTGACTCAGCATAATGGTGCCTAACTAGTGGTGGGCCGTGGGATCCACTGGAGGACTGAAGACTTCCAAGCAGGGGCCACAGATTCTGCTTAGGGACTTCTTACACAGTAGTCAAAAGAGTGATTGCAGCATGTGCACAGGTATTTCAATGAGCATTAAACTAATTAATTGGCTAATTAATTAGTTCCAATACAGGTTTTGATAGCAGCATGGCTGTGGCTAGTTTTTATAACATATAAATCTATGTCAGTGTTTTATTGCAGATGGGGAATGCACTTGTGAAGTGAATCTCCTGTTTGTGACCACAGATTGGGTTTTATTTCATATTGTGGAGCAGTGTTGGAGCTTCTGAACTGAAATTTAAGATGAAACTAGGCTGGAAGATGCACTCTAGGAATGTGCCTAATGCACACCAGCTGCAAATAGACTTCCAGTCCGTGGAAGCAGGCTGAAGGTAGTCTGAAATAAAACCCCTGACATGCATAGAGCAGACATCTTTTGCTGTGAGGATCTACTCCTGGTCCTCTCGCTAATACAGACGTGTCAGAGTGCATCAGATTTTGTGTTGCAGTAGCTTTGGGGATATTGTACTCCTTTAGCAAGTGTAGAGCTTGATGTGCCTTCAAGAACTTAAAGCAATGATATATCTGGAGAGGAATTTCTATCCAGAGGGGACCTGATAGTTTGGCAGCAAAGGTCTTCAACATCAGATAGATGGTAGTTATGGAGATTATTTTTTAGTTGGTTTTAATTAGTCCTGGTCTGTTGTTAGTGGTGGTAAGAGACTGCTACTATTCTGGTAAGTTCAGTTGCCTTACTATATGTGCAAATTGGACTAAAGCTTCAGAGACCTAATCTATAGATCGGTGTTGATGCCATCTGCTAGGGCTCCTCCAACAGAAAGGCACCTGACCTCCAAAAAAAGCAAACTTTTGTCAGAGTCACTTGGAAACGTGTGTAATCATCAGAAACATGGCATGCCAGCTGTGCCTCATCCTCTGTGCAAGATCTGTCCCAGTGCTTTTGGATGCCTTGAAGATAATGCCAAAGTTGCCACATACATCTGCTGGAAAGCAAGCCCGAGGCAGATCGCTGAGTTACTCGGTTCCCAGGGGCAGGGAGACCATCACTCACTCTTGGGCTCTAGAAATGCTGTTCAGTAAGTTCTCTGGCTCACTCCTGCACGTAGAGAAAGTCTCAGGGAATTGAATCGGTATATTTTTGCCATGCTCTGCAGTTTCTGTAAGTTTGTTTGTCTCTTTAGTGTTTCCTGTAGGTTACTTAGGTCTTTGGCTCTACTGATAATGTGAGCTGATTTGGTAAATTAATTAGTGTTTGCACAGTCTTTTGCAGATGTAAAGAACTGGATGATGGTAATGATATTTGATAGTCAGAGGCAATGCCAGCCTGAGCATAAAGACAGCTTGGGATTCTTGAAACATTTTTAAAAGCTGATAATGGCTCTTAAAATCAACTGGAAATTTGAGCTGTATTTTGTTCTATCTCAGGGTTCTTGCCAGTTGCCACAGACCCCATAACTATGCAAGCATCGTGTTGACCTATTATAAACTTGCCAGCACTTGCAAAACCACCCAGCTTTTCTTTTTTAACTGAAAACTTGAACGCATGAATTGTTTATCGCAGCTGTGATGTGCAATAGTGTGGCACATCTTGGAATTTGCTTTTCTTGGGGAAAGAAAAAAAAACAAGACTGTGAGGCTGTTATTGTGATTTGTCAGGGATATGTTCTTTTTATAGCAGTCGGGAATTACTTTTGATATTATATAGGATTGTGAAAATCTGACGTGCTCTACTGTGTATTGAAGAGCCTTTATTATGCATGTGCTTAGTACTTATTAGATTTCTTTCCTCAATACTGTCCTTATTTCCCCCCCCCCCCCCCCCCCCAAAGTAACACTACTGTTAGGAACTATAACCAAGTATATTTGTATTAGATGTATGTACATCTTAAAGCTGAAACAATGGGTTACTTTTAACCCTCCTCATATGAATATTTAAGTGTAATCCACAAATGTTTCTAATTCATAGTCTTTATATTCAACTAAGAGAGGTTGCAAATGAGATTTTTTACTGTGCATTCTTGAATCTTCTTGTGTGGCAAATATAAATCCTGTATTAAAAAATAATTTTAAAATGCAGAAAAATTCCAGCCATTTTGTTTCAAGTGCAAAATCAACAGAGCTAAGCAAATCTGCAACATCTGTTTTCCAGTCTTTCCAAACAGTATTGGGTAAGTTTGCATTACTTCTTTTTACAAAGGGATTTAACATCTTATTTCTGGTTCTCTTGACAGTGGCTCTGGGTCAAATAGGGAATTTCTTGGCCTACACTGCAGTTCCAACTGTGCTAGTGACGCCCTTGGGAGCTCTCGGCGTTCCATTTGGGTAAGAGTTTGCTTTTCTTGTTCTTATCTGAATGTTGTTACTACTTAATAAAATGCCACATAGAGTCAGTGGTCACTGAGAAGATGTCAGGCTTATGGGGATTAATGTGTTACAATATCACCTATTCCTGTTTTCACCAGCAAAGATTGGGGGGGGGGGGGGGGGGCAATGGTGAAAAAAAGGGTTCCTGAGTATCTTCTGTTTTAACTGTCTCTCTGGTCTGGTACAGATAAACCTATCTTCTTTTTTTTTTTTTTTTTTTTTTCCCTTCACTGTGATTATTCCAGACTCTTCTGTCTATTCTCTTAATCACAGTTCCCTTACTACGTAGATCTTTCCTATTGTCTCACATTCTTTCTCTCCCCTGCTGTCAGCCCACACGTGTTTTTTGATGCTGATTTTCGTGTAAGTGGATTTGGCCCATTTCCAGAAGCGAGGGAGTCCCTTGCATATGTATACCCACAGCTTCTTGAATGCTATGTTCATGTGAGGAGTGGGGAGGAACAAAAAGGCAGTGAGCGTGCCTAAAAGGAGTTTAATGTGCGAGTGAACGTTTTTGAATAGTTAAACTACAATTGTGAAACTGCTGCAGCAGAAAAAGTACAACTATTTAAAACCAAAGATTTTTTTGTTGCCTGCTGTTGTCTGCTGAGTTGTGTATCTGACTGCACTGGTTATCTGCCTCAGAGTGAAAATTGCTTCGTGTGAGCTTCTTGTCTGCCTTTAGTTTCATACACAGTGAAGCACACCTAGTATTTTATCCTAGGCCACATAATTTTGTGTGGTTTGGTTTGAGCTGAGCCCTGTGATCTTTGTAACCAAAGGCTGCTTATGTCTTATGACTG
Organism: Scolopax mira; assembly: GCA_004320125.1. Taxonomy (NCBI): domain Eukaryota; kingdom Metazoa; phylum Chordata; class Aves; order Charadriiformes; family Scolopacidae; genus Scolopax; species Scolopax mira. The sequence goes on from BJBW01001149.1 coordinate 17,690, forward strand.
CGTGGCACCTAGAGAATGGGGCTTTGTGACAGTTCACCAAATTGTTACTGGGAGATACCTGCTTCAGGTGCCTCCATCTTTAGAGAGTGTGGGGATTATTTTAGGGGTGGTGACGTGGTGGTGGTTTTGGAGGTGTTGTCGTTGGGGTTTCTGTTGTTTGTTTGGGGCTTTTTTTTTCCTGAGTTGAAACATCAAGGATTGAGTAAAATTGAGACTGGATGAATCTTTCCTAAGATTAGTCAGAAATGCATTTTGAGGATCCACCAGCATTTGATAGTATTCCTTCAAGAGGGAAATTCATGTGGCACATCACTGCTGGAGCATTATTAACAGGATGTAGTCAAACTTTTCATTTTCTTCCTCTTTGTGAAAGGTCCATTTTAGCTTCTTACTTACTGAAAGAAAAACTGAACATTCTTGGCAAGCTGGGCTGTTTGCTGAGCTGCGCTGGGTCTGTTGTTCTCATCATCCATTCCCCAAAGTCCGAGAGTGTAACGACTCAGGCTGAGCTTGAAGAGAAGCTTACAAATCCAGGTACTTTGTTCTTTTATTAACTCATAATGATTTTGTGGGATTCATCAAGAACGTGCAGGAGGAAGAGGCTTACCATTTCCATCAGGTAGGAAAATTGACTCCTGAGGAAACTGTGACTTGACAGAAGCACACCAGTACAGCTTTTGTGTGGTAAAACTGTGCCCTGCTCTACTGGAACTCGTCAGATTTGTTGATACGTATGCGCAAAAAGGAAAATGTAGATACTTTTGAAAACATTATCCTGCACAGCAAGCTCAGAATGATGGCTGTTTGAACTTGTAATTTGCTAAAGAGTATATCTTGCTACTTAGAGATGAAAGGTATGAGCCTAGGATTTCAACTTAAGTTGTTTTATGCCAAACAAAAAAAAATGCTGATTGTCTTTTGTTACTTTCTTTTAAAATTTTATTAAAAATTTTTTTATTAAAATATTGGGGTTTTTAATTAAAAGTTTATATTTGATACCGGTTATGTTCTAAGCAGATTTCTTTGCACAATAAAGGTGTGTAGAAATACACTGTTGAGATATATGCTGAAATACCTGTTCTTTGGTAGAGAGAACATCCTGGAGGACGCACAATAGTGGTAATAAATGCCAGAGCCGCTTCTGTTTTTCTTGCATAAGAGCTAAACTGCCAGCTATTGTTATTTCCTTTAATTGCTTTAAATGAGAGAAACTCAAACCTAATAACATCAGCTATCCAAAAAATTTGCAGACAAAGAAAAAAACCCCAATATCCTGGTTTAAATTTACCTTTTCAGACTGACTAAAATTAATTGGAAATATATATTTCTTTAAAACTGTAAAGCATGAAATGTTTTTCACCAGTCTAATCTGTGTATTGATGCTGCAATGTAAATGATACAGCCTCTCAGTTCTTCCAGCTCTCCCTACTCACCTTAATGGTATCTAACTTCATGTTGAAGCTCTTTGCTGGATCCACACACTGTGCTTTATTGAGCTGGTTATGAGGTGGAATGAGGTGTTATCTCTGCTGTCTGTCACAGTGGGCTTTAATCCTGATGGAAGAGAGAATGAGGATCTTAAATCCATTTCAAATGTGCACTTCAAGTGTGCATCTTACTACATGATGATTTAATTTACACAAAGAACATGACAACATAATCAGTTGCAGATGCCCCCATCATCTCTAAAAGCTTAGTGATTTGGATCTATATTCAGTAGCAAATCTTTATCATGGTGGATACATGAAGTTCACTGGTATGACATGATTTGTCTGCTAAGATCTTTAGAAGACCAGGAGTTCTCACCTTGCTATTGTTTTGTTTTTGTTTTCCAGTTTTCGTGGGTTATCTCTGCGTAGTGCTGCTAATGCTTCTCCTGCTTATCTTCTGGATAGCGCCAGCTCATGGACCTACTAATATCATGGTTTACATCAGTATTTGCTCTCTGCTGGGCAGTTTCACTGTTCCCAGCACAAAAGGCATTGGGCTGGCCGCTCAAGATATCTTTCACAATAACCCCTCGAGTCAAAGGGCTCTGTACCTCTGTCTGGTACTTTTGGCAGTATTAGGATGTAGCATTATCATTCAGTTCAGATACATCAATAAGGCACTGGAATGTTTCGACTCCTCTGTGTTTGGTGCCATCTACTATGTTGTGTTTACCACCCTAGTCCTGCTGGCTTCAGCCATCCTTTTCAGGGAATGGAGTAATGTAGGAGTGGTAGATTTCTTGGGAATGGCTTGTGGATTCACCACAGTATCTATTGGAATTGTTCTTATACAAGTCTTCAAGGAATTCAATTTCAATATCGGGGATTTAAATAAACCTAACATGAAAACAGATTAAAATATTCTTTGAGGGGAAACTGGATGGCTCAGGGAAGGATGCAGAGCCTTTCATTTCTAGGTCACTGATTCAAACATGATTCAGGTTGGTAATCGCCTTCTGACGATTTGGTGGCCTAAGTGAAATGAATTGGAGGCCTCCATCCAGTTTCAAAGGAACAGTTGTCCGTGTACCCTAGTCAACACAATAAATGACCTTAATTGGAACCACTGATTGAGTGAGCATAGAGACCGATGTATTTCCTTACTGTAAAAGGTAATCTATCAGAAAAGGTGGAGGGATATTCTGACAAACCTGTGTGTGAAAGCTTGTTTTGTGGCTTCTGAGGTACTGTTTCTGTGGGCAGAGAACATCAGTTTCTAATGCACTCAATCTGACACCTTTCATGAGTGATGTATACCTTAAAATATTGGGGGGGAGAAAGTGAGTGGAACAATTTGTTAATCTTTATATAGCAATGTGTTCACCGTCAAGGCTGTGAATTCTGAGACAAATGTTGGTTGATGCACAGACTGCAGATTTGTCCTTTTTAGTGACTGTCTCAGCAACTTGGTCTGCGACGCAGTGAAGACACTGGGCAGTTTTAAATTGAATTCTTTATACAGAGCAGTGGACCCTTAAAAATCTCTCACTAGTTACTTATCAGCTGATGGTAGTGTCCAGATATGCATTTTTCTTTGTAACTTACATGCATTAAGACATATCATGTTCATCTGAGAGTTTTTATTTGGGAGCAGACAGAAAGACTGTGAAGGATGTGGAAATGATGCACAGACTCATTGCCTATATGGTGGCTTATTTGTAAGCAGCTCAGAACTATTTCAGTGCCTTTGTAATCCAAAAATACTTCATAAATATGAATGTATCTGTTTCAGATGGCCTGTATTGGCTTAATATTTCAATTTCACTGTCTATAATATTGGACTGTATTCAAATTCTAAACAGGCAAAGCATCCAGAAGGAGCCACGTGTTTTTGGAAGAACTTACAAACCTTAACTGAAACTCTTAGATGCCTTGACAGCTTCTGAAAAACACATAGTCCTAATGGGAAGAGGTAGCCTTTGAGAGGTCTGTTTAAAGCAGTCCAGCATACTGTTAGTCTAGTTAAGTGACTAAATACAGGAAACGATTTTGTGAAGTAGCTAATAAGCAGAGACCGTGAAAAAAGAGATTTAAGAGAGAGAAAAGCATGAGATCTCTCATAGCTCAAAAAGAGATGGTCTGATGTTCTTATAACGTGGGGAAATGAGGTTCAAGACTGAAAAAGCACAGACGTTCAGAGCACCAACTTTCAGATAACCACCAGGTATATACATTCAGATCCAGTAATTACAGACCAATGCGAACAGTTCAGCAATAATATTTTGACAAGTAGTACAAATAGCTCAGACTAAGATTGGAATGATTCTGAACTGTTCAGTTTAAACCATTTAGAGACTGTCAAAGAAAGAAATAGTTAATTTTCATATCGTATTTATATTTGGTAGTTAATACATCATGAGTCAAAAACTTGTAAGGAAAGCTTGAAAATTAATGAATGTTGGTTTCCATTTAAGTACAAAAATGGAAGGGTACAGTGGAATTAAACATCTCTAGTTCAGAGTGTCTCTTGAAACAAATGCAAATACCCAATGTGATTATGAGACAGCATTTGAAAAAGTTCCTGACACTATCAAGAAATCATGAATGTAGCTTTGGGTCTGGCTGACAGGAATGCAGATGTTGATTAATGGGGAGTAATACTGTCCACTCTTGTGACATATTTTGTTGACCTGAATTAATGTTACCTTAAAACTCAGCCTCCATTTGCATTTAAAGGGAATGTTATAAGCCCTTCTGATAGCAGCAATAATAATGAACAGTGAATCCTAAAGATTTAGTATTCTGAAGGGACTATATTCTGAGGGAGTAGGACCCCCACTATGTTATTTGTAAGCTTGTTTTATAACCCTAAAGTCGGAGGCAGAGAGAGGGAGATGACTCTTCAATTGGCCTATAACAGGTTGTTATAGGCCAGCACAGAAACTGCATATCTTGGTGAAATAAAATAGTGCTAGCAGAGAAAAGGCCATCTTCAGGGATTTTCAAATACTGTGTATGGTTTCTAGAAAGTTTGAGAATTGTAGATGAGGGGAATTGGACTACAAAAAACTGGTTGAGTCTAACCTCTGTCCATTGCTGATTGGAAGATGGTATCTTGGTTGTCAGCAAACATCTAATTACCTTTTCTGATTGAAACTGGAATTGTACGTAGGTTATGAGACTTTTAGTGACCTACTTTTTAAAATAATGTTAGCTGTTTTCTGAAGCAGTCAAGTTGTCTTTTCAAAATTCAAATTTAGAGTTTGTGAGTTGCATGTTGGTTTTGTACCAGCTTTTAATCTCTGAAGACTTCTGTGAAAATCTTGAGGTTAAAATTGAAATGATTGGGGTCTTACCTTAGTCCTCCTTTAGCCATATTTGTTTGCCTTGTTTTGTTTTAAAATTAATTCGTATTTATTTAGAAAGTGCCTATCCTAGTACATCAGGTGCATATGCAAATTATTAGTAAACATTAGATCCAGAATAATTTGACTGCCCTGTCTAAACCTCGCCATTTCCTGCACCACACACAAGTTGACTTGGTAAGCATTCACTATGAAGAGTAAGAATAAAGTAGCAGCTGTGTTCTGTGGTCTTCTTACCATCCCCACAGCTGGTAAATGTCTGCAGAAATCTCTTCTCCCCAGCTGCTCCTCATCTGTGATGAGCTTTCTAGAGATGCCTAAGTTAACCTTGCTGTTTAAAACAGAGATGTCAAAAGCCAGCACATATGGTGAAAGAAATTCTTGTGGCCTTGTGCATCATTTATATCTGCAGCCTTTTTCATCATGAATGCTAAATAATGGAAACCTTTATTTTTGCTACTTTGTTCAGTACGCAGCAGTGTTCTTTTGGAGTTCTGCTGTACCTGGATCTGGTTCAGTTCCAGCTTTAGAAATGTATTAACATTTTATGTTGTCACTGTTGTTATGGTTCTTCCCCCCTCCATCCTGCACCCTCCTCGTTCTAGGTGTCCTACCTTTTCAGTCCTGTTGCTTTTCTGATTTAAAAGGAGGCACTGTTGAAGTTGAATTTTAGCCATTCCCTCTTTTTCTTTTTTTTTTCCCTACCCCTTTGATAAGTAAGCACTTTGAATAAGACAGATACCTGAATTCCATCATCTCAGGGAGCAAATGTGCATAGTTGTCTCCTGAGCTTTGGTGTCCCTCACAGGTTTGCCCATTTCTCGTTCTATTTGCATTACGTCTGTCGATAGCTACAAGCAAGAATACTTCTGTTTTGATTCCAAAGTAGAATTGGGAGAGGCTACACATACAAAAAATGGACTTATTAGAGTGGTGGGATGCATTTGAATGAAATTCAAATCCATCTGAATGGTGTTTCACACTTCTAGTGTACTTTTCAAACACATTTACTTGGTACTCACTTGAAGATAGCTCTTTGATCATTATCCCTTCAGTGTATGGAGGATTTACATGTGTCAGTCACGATCTTTATTAGGTGTCAAACACAAAAATCCCTCAAATATTCAGTAGGAGAATAGAAACCTTTTTGATACAACCAAAATAAAAATATTTGTTACACCTTAAATAATTATGTAAAAAAGAAAAATATCTAAGCAAGTGATCTGCTGTATTGACTTTCCAGGACTCTGTATGTGTAAATAGAGCCTATTTATTAGTGAGCTGCAACTAACCTTAATAAGAACCTGTCATATCACAGTTTGACAAGTGAGGCTTCCTATTAATAATCTCAGTTTATATTGAACTTACATATTTTTCTGAAGTAACTAGCACTGAAAAATGAACACACTGGATTTTATTTGTTGAAATACTAGCATCTGAGGTTTAGCTTTCCTTTTTATTTAAAAATTAAAGGTTTATATTTGAAGAAAGACTTGGAGTTATTAAATATGGGGTGCTTAAAATAGGCCATTGTTTGCATGTTCTACCCCTGTCATCCTTCTTGTTTCATAAATATAAACCATCAAGGATTCTACAGATCTTCATCAGTTGTCTTGAGATGGCGTAACTGCTGAAGTTTTGCTGTTAAATCAAATGTTATCAAATATTTATCTATTGCCTGTTATCTTTTCTTTACAGAGATTAGTTTTTTGTAATAATTCTTTGGTGCTACTGAATATGGATTTAAGTGATGCAGAAGTTTAATGTGCACCATGTTAGGCACCAGCGATGTCAACAGTTATTACTAGTGCCCAAGTGTTTCAGACAGCAGTGTTGAAATGTTATGGATTAAGAAATCTTTTTTTAAAAGCTGCAAATATTTTTTATTGTTTTTTGTTGTGTTCCACCCTCCTCTCCTGCCCTCCCCCAACAGTTGCTCTACAGAGTGGAAAATATTACACTAAAGGGATATTTTTAAGTTAAATCCTTTTTCAACTGTGGAACTTTTTTTTTTTTTTTACTGACTACTTTTTTTTTTCCCTGGAATGTAAAAATTAGTTCTAATGGCATATGGGGAAAAGGTGGATGGCAACAAATATAGTGTCAGGTTTGGTTGCTTCAATGCTATTGCAATATAGTTACTACAGACTACATAAAAATGGTTTATTTTATTAGCTTCCAAATAATGTATATATAGATTTGTTAATGGCTTACAAGTCAAGCTTACTCTCTTTGCTTTTTAAGAAATAGTTATAGGCATGTTGTATTTGCCTTGTGTAAATTACAAAAGGCTATTTATTAAGTTTTCTGATAACTAATCTATTTATTAACCTGTATTGTTTTAAAATAAATGATTTATTTCTAGCTCAATGCTTGTTTTGTGACTTCTCTTTATCACATAGTGGGGGAAAAAGTCCTTTTCCCACACATCTAGCTGCTGTACAGCCTAATCTCAATTTCTAAGCTCAAACTATTTCCATTAGCCTTTAATAAAATAGCAGCCTTGCTTTTACTGGGAGTAGCAGATTCTTTTGTGTGTACAGATCAGTTGCCACACAAAGGGTTTATGGTATTGAAGTGTCTACCAGCAAGCTGTAGTTTTAATGTCTTCATTGTGATGAAGCTGGCTCACGGGTGAAGCGACCGCTTCCCTGGCAGAAATGTTTGTTGGGGCCTGACCTGCTTTAAACTCTGTTTTTAAGGGTCACCACATGCTCTGTTTGTGCACTGCTGTACAGTGGCTGCTTGCTACAGCTTTTATTTCAAGATATGCTACTCCACAGTTGGGTGTGCATCGAGTAGCAACAGCTGTAAGGAAGTCTGTGTCACCAGCCTAATTTGCTGTCACAAGAGCTTCCTGCAGAATCACTTGGAAAATCTCAGTGGTTGCCCATCTAATGCTTCATCTGAAATTCCTAGCTCCTTGTATCAGGTGCTGGCCAATATATGACTTTCAGGCATGTCTTGAGGTTCAGGAGTTTTTTTGGGTTTGTTTTGCAGTGTTTTTTTTAAATTGTGGTATTTAGGATTAAGAACTGTTTCACTCTTTGTGCTTCTGTTTTAGAGGATGCATCAGTAGTACTACTGGTCAAAATTTAAAGTTAATTTCTGAAGACGGAAATCTGCTTCCCTCCAATATCAAATGTTGCATGCAGTGGAAAAGATTGGCATGGGTTTTTTACAGGGTATGTCACTGCAATTTTTTAGTTTTAAAGCTGTCGATTATATTAATGCAACGCATAAGATAGACCAGAAAACTAGAGAGGCTTTCCTTTCTAGTTTGCAGCATCTCTGATCTTTAAGTAAATAAGATAACGAGTATGTATTTTGAGAGTATGTCTTTAGCAGGAAAATTCAACTCCCTTATCTTCTTGTGTGTCTCTGGCAGCATTGTGGTAAAAGCAAATATGCCATTTATGCCACCACTATTGTTGAAAGTCTGGGACATAACCAATCCTGAGCATATGTATCTCACCCATGCGGTTCATATGGGAAGAATGTGGAGGACCAAAATCTGATAGTGGGGAAAAAAAAAACCACATTGATTTTTTTTTTTTCTTTTTTTCTGATGTTTATCTTAAGCAGAGTCCCTTAAGTCCCTTGTAAGGCACAGTGTAACTGTTGTCTATGTGCAGACATGGCTGCTTTGTTCTGCTCAGCTCTCTGCATTAAATCATAGAATCGTCTGGGTTGGAAGGGACCTTTCAGCTCATTGAGTCCAACCATTAACCTCACACTGACAAAACAACCACTAAACCAAGTACAACAGGGCTGTGGCCGCCACAGACCTTGTTACAGCTGCCTGGTTCCCTAATCAGTTTTCTGCTGGGTACAGACCTTGCTGTGAGATGCTTTAAAACTGCCAGCTGGCACCATTCCACCCAGGTCCCGTTTACCAGAGAACAGCTCTGGGCAGCTGGTGCGTGGATGGCATTTTTGCTCTTTGTCCTTTATAAACCTGATGTTTGTACACATAGTAGATACCGTGCCCTGAAAAATCACATCCGTAGCCTTGTGAAAGCACCTACACTAGCAGACCTCTCTTGTGAAATTCCCTGAGTGCTAAGATGGCTTGTGCTGATGAGTTACCCCGCAAGAATGGGTTAGGTTAGGCAGGCTGCCACCATTCTGGTATTTGGAGTTCTTTCCCAATACTGTGCAAACATGTCCAAAATACCATGCCGTTGTAAATTACAGAGAGATGCTTTGAGTATTCTGTGTTACTAAGCACAACTCCTGGCTTGAAGTAAAGATTTAATCACAGAATCATAGAATGGTTTGTCTTGGAAGGGACCTTAAAGGTCATTGAGTTCTAAACCTTTGCCATGGGCAGGGACACCTCCCACTACAGCAGGTTGCTCAAAGCCCCATCCAGCCTGGCCTTGAACATTTCCAGGGACGGGGCCTCAACAACCTCTCTGGACAACCTGTTCCAGTGTCTCACCATGTTCACAGTAAAGAATTTCTTCCTAATACCTAACCTAAATCTACCTTCATCCAGTTTGAAGCCATTACCCCTTGTCCTATCACTAGGACTTGTAAAAATATCCCTCTCCAGCTTTTCTGTAGGCCCCCTTCAGAAGGTCTCCCCAGAGCCTCCTCTTCTCCAGAATGAACAACCGCAACTCTCTCACCCTGTCCCTTTAGGAGAGGACAAATCTCTTTGTCTTCTTATTAAGAAACAAATACGTAATGATTTTTGCTGAATTGAGAGCGCTTAAAAAATCTGTATTTTGTGTGAACAGATGACAGTATGTTGAATGGAACTAGCAGTGGAAGAAACGTGAGGAAGAGGACTAACAGATAATGACTGAAGACCTACAAAGAATCTGTAATGCTTAAAACAGTCAAGTTACTATTTTCAGGTGTTTGTTCTCTTCAGTATTATTTTAGGATGGTTGAGAGGTGGTTTTGAAGGGAGGAGAGTAGAGTGGAAGGTGAAGACTAAGTGCCCCTTTTCTTCAGACATTGTCACTGACTAAGGAATATATACATGTATGTGTTTTCAAAATTTGGCGTGAACAAATTGGTATCTGTGTAATTACACAGGTAATAACTGCATATTGCTTAGTGTTATTTTTATATATATATACACACACCCCCATATATATATGTAAAAACCCCATACTTCACAAGTGCGAAGTTCATGTCATGAATACTAGACTAGTTTTAAATTGGGGAATGGAACGTTGTCGTAGGGAATACAATAGACCTAAAATTTACCCATTTGATTTGCTGGCCTAGAAATGGTAGGGATTATGTGGCAGAGAGGGGAACTGTGTGGTTCAGTTGATCAGACAAAACCCAACAGGTAACGTGTTGAGGAATAGCTTTGTTATGGGTATTCTGGGAGGGAAAGCCAGTTCTTGTTTCCAAGCTTAATGAAAATGAAGCAGCTTGTGCAGACTGTGATAAAGTCAACGCAAATCCCGAGGAAGGAAAGGCAAAGAAGTAGCAGCTGTTGTCATTAAGGGACGTGACAAAACAGTCCTGTCCTATTTGAAAAAGCAGAGTTCTGTCTTTGGTATGGGGATATTGCATGTATTTTGGCAGAGTTGGTTTATTTAGGCCTAATGTTGCACTTTGGCAGCTTTGTAAAGCCTCTTTCCATAGTTCTGGGGAAAACCGATGAGTTTGAAGCTTTTTAAGGTTGTTTCAAAGAGTCTTCACTATAAACTGAGAAGAAATATTTATCTAACCATACATATCAATTATACTGCCTAGGGGAATGAAGGTCGCGAAGGATGCAGTCAGAGAGTGGACCCTTAATTAAACAGATTAATAAACCATGCCATTTACCCAGCCCTGTAAAATGCGCCTCTCCCGTACTGCATCTGGTTTGCAAGTTTAGGTCTTTCTTTTCTCTAAGAGTGTAAAACCTGGGTCAGGTGAGTTTTGCCGGGCGTACCTGAGGCACGCCGCGGGAGCGAGGGCGGGCAGGCGGCTGCCGCGAATCGCTGCAGGTCGCCGTGTGGCGCCGCCTTCCCTCCGTGATATCGCCCCGCGAAGGCTGAAGCCGACGCTGGGTAAGGTGGAACCGTTTCCACCATGAACATTCTACTCCGTCCCGAGGCCCTGCGCTGCCGCTGCTACCAGCCGCCTAGAGGTTCCACCCCTGACTGGCAGGACCTAGGTGAGCCACTGGGGGGCGCCGCGGGGCGACGGTTGGCGCGGCCGTTAGCGGCGGCGGCGAGGGAGGGAGAGGCACGTGACCCTCGCTCTGGGTCGGGCCGCGCCCCTTCCGGTGGGCGCTGCCGGAACCAGCGGGGAGGGGGCGGTCGGGCACGGGACGCCGCCTGCTCTCTCACCGCTGTTGTTTGTCGCGTCCCGCTGCCGGTCCTCCCCGCTCCGGTCCCGCGTCCCCTTTTTTCCCCCTCCCTTCCCCCCTCATGGCGGTGGAGCGCGCGGGCACCGGCCCCTCCCACCGCCCGCTCCGGCCTCCCCCTCCCCCCTCTCCTCCTCTTTGTCCGCGCGCGGCGGCAGGGCCTCTCCCGGCGGGGATGTGAGGGACGGTGAGCGCAGGAAACCGGGGAGGGAAAGGGAGGGGAGGGGAGGGAAGGGGCTCGGGGGGCGGCGGGGGCTGGCTGAGGGGCGGTGGCGGGCCCGGCCGGCCCCTCGGAGGGCGGGGTGAGGAGGGGAGGCGGTGGCCAGGGGCGATCGTGCCGTTGAGGCGGGGGATGGAGGCGGCGCTTGCGGCAACCTGGCGGGAGCGAGGGCCCCGCCGCTTGCGGGCTCCGGCGGTTCCCGGCTGCCGTCTGCCTTCTGATACCGCCTCGGGAGAGCCGGTGCCGGTGTGCCTGCCTTCCTCCTTCCCCGGCTCCTCTCCTTCTCCCCGAGCCGGTCAAGGTGCGGGTCGTTGGGGCGCTGCGGGTGAGGAGCGAGCGGGCCCGGGCGAGCCGTGCCGCCTGCGCACGGTGGCGGTGGTTGCGTGGCTGCCAGGGCTCCGGGTGTTTGAAGCTGGTTGCAGAAGGCCACGGAGACCTTCGTCGTGTTGGTTTCTCCGCAGCGGTGAAGCTTGCTGTGCCTTGGGCTCAGAAGGCCGGGATCAAACATCCAGTTTTCCCTTTTTTTGGTTTTTTTTAGGCGCTCTCTCTGGGCAGCGCTGGCAAGTGGCGGTGGGCGAGTTCTGCCAGAGCTCCAGAGCTGTTGTGTGTCTTCATGGAGCGTTGTGCGGTGTTAATCGGGGAGCTAAACCAGTTTGTCTTCCGTTGGGCTTAGGACTGAGTTTAGCTGAGGTTGAGGGCAGTGCAGCTTAGTTCCAGATCAACTTCAGGAGAACTTCAGAGCCCTGGCAGTGCTTCAGTTTGAGGTGGAAAAAAAAGAAATGTTAGTTTTGCGTTGTAGTTCAGAATGGTGACTTGTGTTCGTTCTTATACTGTGAATATACAGGCTGAGTCTCGCTCTTTAGTCCTTGATTATTTTTTTTTATCTTTTCTTTTTCAACCAGTCAACTTTCTCCGTTTTCCTGCAATATCTTTAATGTCATTTTTAACAAAAGTATAATAAACATAAGTCATCATGGTTCTTCGTGGATGTTTTTGATGTGCCTCATTGTACGCACTTAGGGTTGAGGTTTTTTTCCCTCAAAGTTAACAGAGTAGTTGATGTGAAATTATTGCATAACTTTTAATCACTATCATTATATTTGGACTTCAGCGTCACATCAGTCCTGTTTATGTTAAAGTTACTAATTCTCAGGATAAAATCTCTGCAAATAGAAAGCAAGTTATAACGGATTATCAGTCAGGTTAAAGGAAAAACTAAGGTCTATATTCAACTTTAATTTACTGGATTATGTTAAATTTGAAATTGGCCATCTTAAATACTAAAGGTAGAACTTCAGTGAACCTGTGCTGGTGACTTATCCTACAGAGTGGGGCTAGTGTAATGGTTACAACAAGGATGAAACAAGTCATGTCATCTACTCTTATCTTGAATCTATTTTGTAGACTTCTAGGAACCACAGTCAATACAGTATTAGCTACAAAGTTGTAGTTTGCATTTAGTTAATGCAAACTGTTTTAGTGAAGTTACTTTTTAGTTTTATCTGAAAATGCTTTAATTGAAGAGCATTTTTTGGTAGAAAAAAATAACTAATGAACACAAAGAAAAAGATGTACAAAAATTTTAAGTGTGGCATTTTTCTTGTTTTCTCCCAGTTTCTTAAAATGGAATGCTTGTTGCTTTTGCTTTTATTAATAGAAATCTGCCATAAAAGATACATTTAAAGCTTCTTAAATAGGCAACTTTAGAACTGTTAATTTATGTTTTGCTTTCTGATTAATTGTGCTAGTGCCTCTAACATATTATTTTTTTATATATATAACATCTTTATACATTTTTTTTAACTTGCCTATGTAATATGTAAATAATTATGTGTATAACTTTTCACACTCATTTAACTTTGATAGAGCTGAAAAGCTATACCTGTATTGGGGCAGACTCACAGTGCAAAAGTGAAGGCAGTCTTTCCTAAATAATTTATTCAGAATCTTTGGGTATTGTGTGCATGCATCTTGGTGTTTTGAAGATGGACACAGCTAAGTTTTGTTTCAGCAGCTCTTTCATCTTAATGCTGTGTTGCATCTGTCCTTTCAGTGTTCTCTCTATACTTGTGTTTAAAAGATATGTTCATGACTGGACAGAACATAACCAAGGAAGACTTGTATTAAAGAGTTAGCTATATTTTGGGAATTTTAATGATCTTACTGAGAATATTTCTCTGTTGATACTTCCCACCACCCTATAGTTCTGTATATAAACATCCTCTGAAAACTCACCATACCGAAGGCTATAATTAAAACTTCATATTAGTTTGTGTAATAAATTGCCTTAGCACTTAAGTTACAGAACAAAACTGAAAGGACTAGGATAATATTTCAGTTAAACTTCAGCACGTTACATTCTAAAAAGTAGCTTGGATTGCAGGTTAATTTCTTTGATTAGTAAAGTGAAAAGCAAAAGGGATAAAATAACCATAACTCTTCAGGTGAGACGTACCTAAGGAAGATCAAATTTAAAACCACACTACTTCAAGTGTTTTTAAAAATAAAATTCCTATCACTTCTTAAAACATAGACGATACGTTGTGCAGCCTTGTGTGTCATGTGTGAAAATGAACTTAATTTGAAATGATGGACATAATTGATTTAGGTGAAATCTTAAAATGCCAATTAATGTTATTCTTAACTTATATTTTAGAAACCTAATATTGAAATACTTAAGAAGTGAATGCCTCTGGATTTTGGAACAAAATTGGTATGTATAATGAGCTTTTAAAAGGCTCACCTCTGAACACTTGCATGTTTGTTGCTAGGGAGTGTTTGTGTTCCCTCTGGTTTTATGCCTGTGGAGAGGAAGAAGGGAACACATGTCAATGTGACATGCGATAGTTGATATGTATTTGTTAAAAGCCACTTGTTGATTCAGCCCCTTTTTCTCCCATTAAAAGTTTTATGGCTAGGAAGGAATTAAGTAAATGCTGTATGTCAATGCTAGAAACAAAACTTCTCATGAAGCGTCTGTAAATAAGCAGAATTGAAAACAAAATACCACAGAATAGTTCAAAAGATACTGAATGGCTGTACCTGGAGTAACTATTACTAGTGTCTTTACCAGTAAGTTTACTAATAGCTAAACAGATCTTTGTTTAAAAATCCTTCTGAGTTGTGTCAGAATCTTGTGCTCTTTAATATAAGTGATCTGGCTGAAAGGATAAACAAGTAATTAATGACACTGAGCAGGGAAGGGTTGCTAGTGTGTAAACTCAGCTGATTATTTTCAGGAAACATGTCTGAAGAAAAGAAGATTTTTTAAATAGTAGTAAATGAAAGTTATTATACCTAGGCAGGAATAATTTGCTATACAAATACACTTTAGACAACCGTAGTTCTGTAGAAAAGAATTTAGAGGTTATACTAAAAGATCAGTTGAAGTTGAGTCAACAGTAGATGGCTGCTCAGGGAGAAATAAGAAAACCACCTGTTTTGGGTTGTATGAACAGAAGTATTGTCTTCCATTGTGCTGCAGAAGTAATAATAACTCAGCTAAAATACTGAGTTACACTTGATAAAAAAACCTGTGGGCTATTGGGAAAAGACCCAGAGGGTGGCACAGCAGGAGGTGCCAAGCATCTATCTTGCAGTGTGACGAACGTAACGGGCTTTGGTAGTCAAAGTGAAGATCATTAGGTAATGAGAGTTCCTAAGAGCATCAAAGCAAGGCTGTTGTGTTTGTGAAATTTCCTTCCTAAGTATTTCCTGAGGATCTTGACTGAATTATCTGTAATTCAGATTGTAATTCACTGTTGCACTGAGGAGCAGCAATGAGCGATGCTCTACATGGCAAGGGGTTGAAGTAAATGATCTGTTAAGGTCCTTTTTGGCTTAGTGACATCATCCTGGTCACAGTTAAGAACGTCATTTTTCAGACAAGAGAATTGTGAATTCTAGCATTTAAATATTTTAGCATATATTTAGATTACTTCTCTTGAGGGCTGGTGGCCAAGTAGGCAAAGCTGAAACAATCCACCATGTTTACTTTTACCAACTGTAATTATTGCTTCTATACAACCTAAAACTTCTGGAAGTAATGCTAATTCTCTTTGCCTAATAACTTCCTTGTGCTTATCTGCTTTTAAATTTAAAATATTTAATCTCATGACATCACTTTTAGTGTTTCTGAATATTTAGCAAGCTTATTTCTTACAATAAATATATAACATCTTTTAAGCATTCTGTGTGTGCAGTTTTGGAGAGAAAAGGACTTTTGAGCAAAGAGACGAAGAAGCGTCTCCTTGTGTTTTAGACCAGAGAGTGTGTATCTTATCAGAGTTTGTGGTACTTCTGGGTTACATTTTAAAAATAAGCAAACAAACCTTGTAGTAATCTGGACTTGCTTATGTCTCCTGCAGTTTTTTTCAGAAAGCTTTTTCTCAATCTCTTCCTGTCTGATAACTTTCGAGCTCAGTAGACGTTCATTGTACTGTTGCGTGCTGAGTTATGACTCATGATACTAGATGATTCTCAGGCAGTTCATAAACGGGTAGTTCCTTGAAGCATTGCAAATGTTGTCACTTCTGTGGATCAGTAAGTCTTATCCCCTCATAACATCTCTGAAATCAGAGCAGCAAACTAGTATTCCTCCAGGAATCTGCTAGTCTTGGATGGATGAAATACTCTCTATGCTACAATCAGCTCTGAACTGGATTAAAGAGTCATCAAACATAACTAAAACCACTGCAGGCTTTGTTTAACTTGTACATTTTCTGGCTTCTCTCATGTTTGTAATTTAGTAGTGGCCCTGGCTGCTGGAATGGGAAATGGGAATGACCCAAAGCTGAAATGTGAGAGGGGTATTTATTAATTCCAGAAATTACTCATTTCATGGCATTTTCATGTCTTATTTCCAAAGATAATTACCAGGATGCGTTAGTTCCTCTGCTTTTACTAAGTCTTAGGGTTAGAATTAAACTACTGATTTCCTGAAGTATAAAACTTAGTGTGCCTGCTGTGGCATTGACTTTGCAGTTAGACATGCCAGTTCTACCTGTGCAAATTACCTCTGTGCTGCATGTAAAGTGGACCAAATGTCCTCTGAAAGAGGTTGGTTTCACCATGACTGTGCTGCAAAAATGGTCAGCAGATGTAAAAATCTGTGTAAACCTTACACAGAAATATGGCGGTCCAGCCTGAACAGAAATGGGACTGGCCGTGTCTGTGTGGACAAATAAACTTAGAAGACATAGCAGTAATTTCTGTGAAGAAGTGGTTAAGACTTGAGTTGTTTACAAACTTAACAAAGTGAGTGATAGGGAATCAAGAACTCTTTAGTGTATTTGGGTTTTGAGGGAGAGTAGAGTTTTGAAGTATAGCATCCTTAGGGCGCTTTTAAGTCTAAATTAAGAAAATTACCTGTTAGCTTGCAAGGTTTTTTTTTCTCATTTTTCTGCAATCAGATTCTTTCTGTATTCCAAAGCAAAGCATCCTGTGCTTCTCCTTTGCCTCTGAAATGAAGCGGGGAGAAGATGTCAGGATGGGACTAAGTGATGCTCTTTACCTCTGTCAGAAGTGTTTTCATGTAGATGAAGCTATGCAAGCCAGGGAGAGGAAAAAAAAATAAGTGGGTTTGCAAGTATGGTGAGTTGCATTTTAGTAAAAAGCTACACTAGTAAAAATATTCCTATTAGTAATATAACTAGAGCAACAACTGTTGAAAACACTGTTAGAGTAAAAAACCTCAGCAAAAGAAGTTCCCCTCCCCCAGGTGATGCTATACCAGTATCACACTTGACACCAGCTGGAGCTAGAAGAATACTCTTAGCTTGATTACCTGAACAGTGTTACTTAGGGCAGCTAGAAAAGACAGTAGAGAGAACAGCCAGAGAAGTCTTTTGATGGCTTTTCTTTGCATTAAAAAAAAAATGCATTTATCCTGCAGGAGACTGGAAGTCTTGCTTTGAATTCAAAACCTGAGAAATATTTGATGCAGTTAGTGAGGTGGCTTGTTCTGGTCTGACTTCCTCACCAATGATTCATCTTTTTTGGTTTTATTTGATAGGTGATTTTGTATCATGCAAGAATCTACCTAGGTTTATTTTTAAAAGTTACTAGAAAATGTAAGCAGACCCTTGCAGTTCATCTACTTATTTTTTTCCTACAAAATAAGATGTTAAAAATTATCTGCAAGGATTAAGGGAGGAAGATCTGAGAATCTTGATCTGCGGATCTTGCAGCACATTGAATAGTGCTGTGTTGAGTGCTTATTAGATGGGACTGTTTTTCTACTCTTTCTTACAGCCTAACTGGGTGCAAGTTAAGAGGATCTGTGGTCAGTTTTAACATTAACCTACCTGTAGTTCTCTGCTACATGTTTCCGAGGAGTGTAGCAAATTAATCATAGTTGGAAACAAGAATGTACAGGGAAAGGTAGTATTGGAAGAAAACAGATTTTGAAGAAATGTGCAGGAATTGGAAGTGTGAAGTGTCATGGCAGACCAGGATATCCTTTTTATGTAGTCCTGGGCTCACAGTGGATGTGTCTGTCTCTGCTGGAGCCTGAGTAAGAGGGTGCTTGATATTGCAGTGTCTTCACACCAGCATTGTCCTCCTGCTTGGGGAACCTGCTGCTGTGTCTCAGAGTTCAGATTCTAATAAGCACTGAAGTGGGAATATTTTATTCCCTCGTTTTCTTTACCACCTTTCCATTTTAGATCAGAAGCTCATTAATGCAACTTAGGTCATGTGCCTTGCTTCTGAGTATCTGGAAAAGAATTGCTTAGGGAACTAAATTGTTTTATCTATAGATGTTTTCTTCCTTTAGAACAGTTCTCTATACTGTCATATATCAGTTGTCTTGAAATGAAAGCCTAAAAATAGTTTTAATTTCCATTCATACTATAGAGAGGTTAATCACCTTGAAAGTACTTTGAGTCTGTAATTCTGTGAGGTTTTTTTTTCTTCAGTTTAGAAGTTATTTATAGAGATACCTTAAATTCAAAATCTTGTGTGTTAGATGGAATCCAGGATTTCCTCATTGCAGTGTGTAACAGGAAAAAAAGATGCATTGAAACAAATCTTCTTGTTAAGATGGATGTGTAAAATCTTGATTTCTAGCCTAAAATTTGCTATCTTCTACTAAGCTGTTGTTGAAAGTTTTACCTAATTAAACCTCAAGTCTTAGCAGTGTAGGTGATAGATTGTAGACTGTAAACTCTCAATAGTTACTGTAGGTGAGCTGAAAAGATCCTTCATACAGGTACAGGAAATTCTTTGTAAAACATATCAACAAACAGATGCCTTATTTCTAGTTCCAGATTTCCTCTTCATTACAGTGTAAGTGTATGTGTGTATGTCTCAAGCTTATTTGTCTTAGGGAAATTACTATATGATTAAGCACCCATTCTAATCTTCCCTTTCATTTCTCTAGTGAATTTATATGGAAGAAATGCTGTGGCTGTTCTCAAACTCTCTTACAAACTGATTTCAATGTAAGTAACTGATCGATGTTGCCAGTTACATGGTGTGCCAGGCATAGATCTTTGTACTTAATGAAAAAAATACTAAGTCACACGTCTTAAAGTTTTTCCTTAACTTTTTTCAAAGAACTTTGATTTGGTCAAGTTTTGGGGTTTATATGCCAGGTCAGAGGCCCTTCTTTCTCTGTGTTCAGATTATTAGTCACTCATCCATGGTTCAAGCTTACACATGCTTCAATGATTGCCTTTCTTGATTGATTAGACACTCACAGCAGACCATTCACAGGAGAACCAGTGCCATAAGCTGTTGAGATTTTCCTCTACAGTGTGTTATTTCTAGCAGTTTAATTCTGGTGTGTTTATTTTGCTCAGGTTTCAGTGTTGCATCATCTTGTGTTGAGTAACAGAAGTTCTACTGTTCGTTGATCGATGTGACAGTCTTTAGTAGTTTACGAGATGAGCCAAACTCGTGGGAGATATGACTTCTGTATTGGTCTGGTATTGGCTATGAGTTCCAGCATTTTCATCGGGGGAAGTTTCATCCTGAAAAAGAAAGGCCTTCTCCGCTTAGCTAGGAAAGGCTCCATGAGAGCAGGTAAAGACATTGAAGTTTTGCTGTTCAAGGGAACATTAATAAATTTATTTATTATCTTGTTTAAGTTTTTTGTTTGTTACAAGCATACAAACCTAAAACATAGAGCTGATGTGTTTTTTGTCTGGTGTCAGATGCACCTAACTATATGTTATACATGCTATTTAATTTGCTTGTAATGGCCTCTAGGGACACATGTTGAAGGATTCCTTCACTTGTCTGGTAAATCTGAATTGTACCTACAAATTGAAGCTGGAACAAGCATTGTTAATTAAATCTGTGCTCCTGAATGGGTGAATTTAGGAGAATGTTAACTGTGTTTGAGTGTCAGGAGATTCTTTAAAAAAAAAATTGCACACAATAATTGCATGTAACAAGCAGTGTCCCTCAAGGGTTCATGCTGGAACCAATACTATTTAGTGCCTTCATCAATCACATAGACAGCAGCATCGAGTGCACCCTCTCGAAGTATGCAGGCACCATCAAGCTGAGTGGTGTGGTCAATGTGCCTGAGGGATGGGATGCCATCCAGAGGGACCTGGACAGGCTTGTGGAGTAGACCCATATGAACCTCGTGAGGTTCAACAAGACCAAGTTGCAAGGTCCTACACCTAGGCTGGGGCAACCCCCAGTATCAATACAGGTTGGGGGTTTGGAGGGATTGAGAGCAGCTCTGCTGCGAAGGACTTGGGGGCACCAGTGGGTGAAAAACTGGACATGAGCCGGCAATGTGTGCTTGCAGCCTAGAAGGCCAACAGCACTTGGGCTGCATCAAAAGCAACATGGCCAGCAAGTCAGAGGAGGTGACTCTGCCCATCTACTCTGTTCTCATGAGAACCCACCTGGAGTACTGTGTCCAGCTCTGGGGCTCCCAAGATAAGAAGGACATGGACTGGTTGGAACGAGTCTGGAGGAGGACCATAAAAGTGATCAAGAGGGCTGGGGCACCTCTCCCGTGAGGACAGGCTGAAAGAGTTGGAATTTTTGGGTCTAGAGAAGAGTAGGTTCTAAGGAGACGTTTCAAATGTAAAGGGGGCTTAAAACAAAGATGGAGAGAGACTTTTTACCAGGGCCTGTAGTGACAGGACAAGGGGCAATGGTTTTAAATGGAGAGGGTAGATTTAAATAGGATGGTTGCAGCATTCTCAGGTGACTCAGAAGGGTGAATCTGAATGTTTTTAATTCGGTACCTGTCACCTCTGCTTCTAAAAGATGGTTCATCTTGAGATAATCATGAATAATTCATGCTCCCTGGTTTGAAACAGGAAAGTGTGACTACATTTCACACATTTGTAGACGTAATCAACCACGTAAGCCACAAACCATTTCCAGAAAGTAGCATTCTCATAAGAGGCACACAGCTTGCCTTTTTATGTCTTCACAATGAGTTGAAAGAACTGTTTTTCAGGGTAATGCAGATATGGTCATCAGTGCTGTTTCTAATGCAAATGAAATAACTCATTTTTAAAGTAGGCTGTAGGAGGCCTATGCACATTAGAAATTTGAAGATTTTATTTCAACCCCTCTAACTATAAAGCCAAAGTATGAAAAGGTTGCCCATATTTTAAGGGCGTGGGCTGCAAAAATGATTTTATGTGATGTTACTGGTGATGGGGCTCCCTGTTTGTCCATGTATATTTTTAATGGAGTAGCAAACATTCTTTCAATTTTAGGTCAAGGTGGTCATGCATACCTTAAGGAGTGGCTGTGGTGGGCTGGACTTCTTTCAAGTAAGTATAAAAAAATATATTTAAGTTAAGTTAGTATAAAAAGCAATCTGCGTTACATAATTTCAGTAAATAATGATGCCACAGATGGCAGTAGTGGTTACAAAAAAGGAGTGAGATGGGGATTCTACAATGTATAGAAATGCTGTCTGGTGATTTGATTGTTGCAGTTCTAACGATTTTAATGTAACTTCTCACACACCAGAAGTTCCTTTATTAATTTAACTGCCCTGTTTGGGCAGTGGAACCAGGCAGATGTTGGACTTCCGGTATCTCTTCATGAGCATAGGCATTCTGGTTTTTGTCTTGGCAGAGAAGTGCTTAGATATACAGGATTCTTTAGAGGGATAGTATGTATTTTCTGAACTTTTTTTTTTAATTGCTTAAACTCTCAACTTGCTGGCTGTGTTCAGGTAACTATGGCTGAATGTATGCATTGCCCTGTAGCCTGCTATTGAGGATATCTCCATGCAGGAGTTCAGGACTTGAGTTGGCAGGCTGGGGAGCTGCAACATAGACACTAAAATAAAATACCTTCTAATTTGGATAAATTAATTTTAATACCTGTTGTAGTCCCCCCAGCCTGTTTTTAAAAAATAATAGCAGGGGAGGGGGTGTGGGGTGTTCTGCTATTACTGTTAACTGAATGCTATAATTAGAATTTTCCATTGTTCCCTTATTGCATGTTTGTGTCTGCAAGAACACTTGCACTGATTCACAACTCTGTTGCACCAGACAGCCTAACTCCTTTGTTTTAATTATTATCATTACTCTGCAGTGGGAGCTGGCGAAGTAGCTAACTTTGCTGCCTATGCTTTTGCACCAGCCACGTTAGTGACTCCTTTAGGAGCTCTCAGTGTTCTTGTAAGGTAAGAAACACTAACAGCAGTGTGGGTTCAGAGACAGAAGTAAAATACTTATTTAGAAATTTATCACTGAAATATGATGTGATAAATGTGATTTGTTCTTAACTGTACATAAAGTGTGCTCATAAACATAAACATCAGGAGTAACTTCAAGTTTCTCCAAATGTGAGTTGACTGTGCTTCAAAAGGGTTTTGGGAATGCATCTACACATCAGTCTGTGAAAAGATGTCATCTTCTGCATTTCAAAAACATGTTGCATACAACAGAGTTTATTTTAATTCCTAATAGAGTTAAGATTTTTGTCTTTTAAAAAATATTTTTATAAGTGCTTAGGCACAGAGTTTTTGGGGAGGAGGCATAAAAAAGGGGTTCTGAGTAAGGATGCCAAATATTAACAAAGGTAGTTCTGTCCATAGCAAGTATCTCGATGTAAAAAATCAACTATGTAGCTATTTTAAGTAAATGCTCGATTAGTAGATTTACTGCAACTTATTTAGGGACATCAGTGAGTTCCTGCACACTATGTATGCCAGTGACCTGCACAGAACCTGTAAGTTGATGAGCAAATTAATGAGACATTAATTACTAACTCCATGTTTTTTTCTTCTTAGTGCCATTCTGTCATCCTTCTTTTTAAATGAAAAACTTAATCTACATGGAAAAATAGGGTGTTTGCTAAGCATACTGGGATCAACTGTGATGGTGATTCACGCTCCACAAGAGGAGGAAGTGGAAACTTTGAATGAAATGTCCCACAAACTAGGTGATCCAGGTAAGAAAAAAGCTGGCTTGATATCTAGGCAGCCCATCACTTCTTTCTTGCAGTTTCACTACTGCTGCTTTCAAGTTCCAGGCAGATCATCTGTGTCTGCTTCGTGTTGGCAAAACGAAGTAGAGATTTAAATTCTGTGGCATAATTCCAGAGGGAGCTTTGCTTGATGCCAGTGGACTTGTCTGGCCTTGAGCAAAGTCTCTTGATTTGAACTACTGAGATGACAGTTTAAACCACAACTTCTGTAAATTTTAATGGAAGTGTGTCAGTCTCTGAGCCCATCATTTAACTGTCCTTAAAATGAAAAAATAGGTGCTGTGGTGGGTGTCTGCAGAGAAGTGCAATCTTGGTGATTAGCTCCTATGCTCATGTGGAAGATGGAGGCACTCAGAAGTACACATCTGCAAAATACCGTATGTGCAAAGACATTTCCCCCTTTAAACAGAAGGAAATAGCCAGACAGAGAATAAAAAGTTGATCTTTTGAGGAATTACCTGATTGATTGTTGGAAATCTGCTGCTGCATGTAGCAGCCTCCCAAAACATATCTCCCTGGAAAGCATTCAAACACAAATCAGCATCCAGTGGCAGCTACACCTCAGTGAGTCTGTGTGTGAGGCAATCTGGCAACCTAATCCTGTAGTCAGGCAAAGGTAATACAGCCTGCCCGAGTCTCACCTAAAATCATTTTAACTTCGTTGGAGGAGTAACAGGAGACATCCCAAACTCTTCTCCTTAAGCTCAGCATTGTTGATGCGTGTTGTCTTGGTACCCCTAAGACTCGATCGCTTGTGTACATAAATAACAAGATATTTACTTATTTTTTCCCCCCCCACCACAGGTTTTGTGGTCTTTGCAACTCTTGTTGTCATTGTGTCTTTAATTCTAATATTCGTGGTGGGACCTCGCCATGGACAGACCAACATTCTCGTGTACATAACCATTTGCTCTGTCATTGGGGCATTATCCGTCTCCTGCGTAAAAGGTTTGGGCATCGCTATAAAGGAACTTTTTGCAGGAAAACCAGTGCTGAACCATCCCTTGTCTTGGACTCTGCTGCTAAGCCTTATTGTCTGTGTGAGCACACAGATCAACTATTTAAACAGGGCTCTGGATATCTTCAACACGTCGATAGTGACTCCGATATACTATGTCATCTTCACAACCTCCGTTTTGACTTGTTCCGCCATCCTTTTCAAGGAGTGGCAGCACATGGGGGCCGATGACATCATCGGCACCTTCAGTGGCTTCCTGACGATTATCGTGGGGATCTTTTTATTGCATGCCTTCAAAGATGTGAATTTCACCCTGGCCAATCTGCCCCTCTCTTTGCGGAAGGACGACAGAGCAGCCAACGGGGCTCTGCCCAGCACCTACGACTGCTTTCATCATGATGAGGAAAGCGCTGCCTGTCTCGGTGACATGCAATCCACCGAGAGCCTCTCAGGCAGGAGGAATGGAAGTCTCTCAGCCTTCTGAAAATATTTACGTGTTACTTAAAAACATTCTGTAACTCTGGAAATTTTTTTTTTTTTTTCCTGCTGTGAAACGTCTGAGCTTGTCTGGAAACTCATGTGCTTTTTAACAGTATGTGTAGACAATCGTTAATTTTTATGTTCAATGATTAGTTTGGATGAAGAACACTGAAGGGGTTTTTATTTGCCTTATTTTTACTTTAAAAAATACTAAAATGACCTCAGACCACAGTTGGGTTTTTTGTTGCTTAAGTTATATGTAAATACTTTCATTTCATTCTTGTGTTTTAAGATGTATTGCACTAATGACAATTTTATCAAAAATAAATCGCTTTATTTCTGCATTGGTGGTAAAAAGGTTGCAGCGAACCTGGATCCTTTGTGCTTGTTGTGCCTTGCTCTGGCTGGACACCAAGGGGCTGGTAATGATCTACTAAAAGAGGAGCTGCAGTAAGTGCTCTTGTCCCAGTCCCTAAAAGAAGAAAGGGAAAGCTACACTCCAGCACAACTCATCCTTTCAAAGTACTGTTTAACTACAGCTGCTGTTTAACATCAGTTTAACATTTAAAAAAGCAACACCCCCCCCCCCCCCTTACCAAATGACAGTAACTGGTCATCAGGAAGAGGGCAGGAGGCTCCTGCTGTGGTTGGGTAGGTGAGGCTGGAGCTCCCGCTGTGCCAGTTTATGCAGGAGGAAGGATTTGAGTCATTAACAACAGCCAAAAAAAATCTACTCCCTCTTCTGTGAGAGAGACCAGGTTCTGTGTTTGCTGCACCACCCTGCCCTGGCTCCGTAGAGCTGCTCGGTGGTTACTGGCTGCAACAATTAAGTTTTTTTAAAAGAGCCAAAAATTGGAACATAATGTTGCTGCTTAAAGGGTGGGGGAGGTAGGTGGTAATTTAAATTCACAAAGACAAAACATAAAATATAGTAATATAGTTTTTATAAGAATATTTCTACCATTTAGGATTTCTACCATAGAAATTATTTGGGACAGAAACAACTAGTTATTGCTGTAAGTTGTCAGTTTAAGGGTATAATTTAAGATCAGTACTAGGACAAAACAGTTCCCACCTGTGAAACTAACTCCGGGATGTGCCACAAGTGCAGGAGGGGCCAGGGTGTCAAGCAAGAAACCAAACAGGTTCTGCAAATTCCAGCTGAAGAACGGGGTTTGAACTTCTCCCTGATTTGAAGGGCTGTCACCTCAGCAGCTCAGTCACGGAAAGATTTAGGGAACAAAGAGGACAGTCCCAGGGAGCAGCAGGGAGGGAGTCAAGCTGTTGATGATGAGTCACTGACCTCAGGGCTGTCACTTCTGGTTCCAAAGCACCAGCCGAGCCAAAGAGCAGGTCACAGTTTCACACAGCGGAGCCTGTTACTTCATGTTGTAAAGGTACTTTGACCTCCAGACACAATGTTTTCTGATGACGAATCATTAAAAATTAAAAGGTTAGGCCTTTTGTGCACCTTGCTGCATTTGTCCTTAGAGGTAGGAGAAGCAGGAACACCAGGTGAAGAGGTTTTAGCTCCCATCAAGTCTAATAATCCTGCTAAAAACATTGGAACCTACCTTTGAAAAATATGAAGTAAACATCTTATAGGCCTAATGCCTGAATTCTCTTGAACTCATACTAAAGGGAAAAAAGTGATCATAAAATAGAGAGTAATTCTAGTAGTTTAAAGATGTTAGAGACTCAGCTGCTTGCTGCTGTCAGCTGACTTGCAAAAATTGAAACTTTACTCACTGCACAATTAGTTATTTTTAAATAGCTCTTAAACAAAAAATCGGGCTTTATTAATTAGCCATTTCTGTACCACAGTGCTAAGGCAAAGCCTCAGGTGTGTGACATCCCTAAGCCAATCATTACCTCAACAAATGAAGAAAGTTGTTCATTTCCTTAATTAAAGCTTGCAGCACAGGCAATAACACTTGCTTGATTAAAAATCTTCTTAGCTGCTAAGGACAAAAAAACCCCAAAAAAGCAACGTTTCTTAAAGAAAACTGTCTGCTCAGCATCTTGTAAAAGAAATCCTGGGGTGAGGTGGGGTAACAAAGCACGAGTGGTTCCTGCTGCTCTCTCCTGGGAAAACCCAGGGTGCTGGGAATTTGCTCATAGATTGGCTGGCAAATCCCTCTCCTCTTTTTTTTTTTTTGCTGAGGAATTTCACAGGTAATTTTTTTTTTTTGTTGTTTCTTCCTTCAAAACCCTGCCCCCCCAGCACCTGCCCATTCCTCACCTGCAGATCTCTGTCACACTCCCTTCTGCCCTTCGCTGGGCTCAGCCCCGTTGCTGTTGCTGTGAGACACCTGCTGGGCTGCAGCCTCACCCTGGCCAGAGGGAAGGGAGGAAAACGGGTTCCCAAAGGGACACCTTTTCGGTGTCACACGGTGGGTTAGAAACTTTAACCAAATAACACCCCCAGAAATCCAGATCCTGGGTAAAACCTGTAATTATCCATCCGGTTCTCTTCCAGCCAAACAAACTCACGTTTGTTTTGGGTTGATCCTAACAGCCAACCGAAACTCCCCCTTAGGATCCTGCAGCAAAGCAAGGAGGAGTTACTACTTTGGGCTGAAGAGGCTGCTTTAAAATTCAAACTTTGACAGCTGCTAAGTTTTACAAACAATTTTACTGATGCCGAGTTTGCATAATACAGTCAGTGTAATTCAACAAAGAACTTTCCATCCGTAAATCATGATTAACATCATTCGAGCTTGTTTGCTGGGACAGATTACACCTGATCACCGTGGACAAGATTCTGGTAAACAAGAATTCCTTTCTCGCTTGTAAACATGTATTTCGGTACATGGGTATCGCCAACCAAAATAGAAATTGTGTTAGAAGCTCTCATTAGGAAAAAGTAAACAGTCCCCTTTCTAATCAAACTACTGCCTTTTAAAAAGATCAGAATACTGTCAGACACCTCCATGTAAATAGCTTTGAAACAATCACCTTAATTAGCCTTCATTTCCATAATTACTGATCTCAGAGAACAGTTTTTGCCAAGAGGGAAAATAATCAACTGCCTAGAAAAATTATTCACAAAGCACCAGCAGAGTTTGTTGGTGGTTGTTGTTGTTTTTTAATAAAGGCTAATTAAGCAATTAATGCTCTAATACAAACAATTAGAAATTGATTTCTAGATTTTTTTCTTTCTACAGAACCCAGTTTCCTATCCTCCACAGCTGTTATTTCCATAGCTTCGGCGGGGGGAGGAAATTATGCCAGTCCAGTCTAAAACGGCCACCTCCACAGGAATGCAAAGAGATTTCCAAAAAATCTTTTACAGTCGCAGGTTTTTAATCAAAGTGTATAAAATCTTAGTCTAGAAAAATAAGTATAGATTGTGTACAGTTACTGTGCTTGGAGACTGGAGAGGACAGTGCACCACGGGAAAGGCACAGGCACACTGGAAAATGCAGACGAGAGAACTCCTTAAAATCTCGGTGCGGTTTGTGGTTGGGCTGGTGGCTTTTGTGGTTGTTTTGTTTTGTTTTAGTTTGTTTTTTTCCTTTTTCATACATTTTAGCCTAAATAGGTGCAAAAAGTATGGTTAGGGTGGGAAGCCTTAGTTGCTGGCAAGGGACTGATGAATAGGCGGCTGGAAGCAGCGCACGTGTTCCACGGGTGTGCTCTCCCCGTCACCAGACTTCAGATACTTGTCCAAAATGGCAATTATTTCATCATTCAGAATCTGGAACTTGCGAATTCTCTCAACCATTTTCTTCAAAGGCTGGGAAGATAAAAACAACAACAAAAAAAAAAAAGGTGAGAATTAGCTTTGGAAATGAAAAGCTTTAGACACTAAAGCAGCAAATGCTGTTGGCCTCAGCTCTCCCTGCAATGCTAGAAATGTTTCCCTTACACGGCTAATCCAGGGAAAATCCCAGGTGCATTTTTGGGTTTTGACAGTGCTGCTTTTTGTACAAACAAGGGCAACTGACATCAGCTTTGGCACAACCTGAATGGGATGGAAAGGGTATCTCAACAATGCTTATCAACACCTAAAGGGCAGGTGTCAAGAGGATGGGGTCAGGCTCTTTTCACTGGTGCCCAGCGAGAGGACAAGGGGCAATGGACACAAGCTGCAACACAGGGAGTTCTGTCTGAACGTGGAAAAACTTCTTTGAGGGTGACAGAACCCCAGAACAGGCTGCCCAGAGAGGATGTAGAGTCTCCTTCTCTGGAGACACTGAAAACCTGGACACGTTCCTGTGCAACCTGCTCCAGGTGAACCTGCTTTGGCAGGGGGGTTGGACTAGATGATCTCTGAAGGTCCTTTCCAACCCCTACCATGCTGTGATTCCATGAAAGCATTAAGAAAATCCCACATATTCAGGGAATCGGAATTCTAACAGACCAGTCTTCGAACTCCAATACTAATGCCTGCCTTAATCTTCTGTTCCTAAAAACCCTTGTGCCCTCATTTCCAGCGTTTCAGCCTAAAACCCAATTGCCACATCTACATTGCACCCCAGTACAAGCAGCTGTGATTGACTCTTGTCTTTATTCCTGCGGCGAAGGCAGGACAAATGTTTTCAACTCACCACGTTCTTTATAACCTCGTCTTTGCCATCGTGCTTTTGGACTTTCAAGAGGTGGTAGCAGAAATCCAAGACATCGAAGCGCCGCTGCTGTCCCAGCAGCACGATGATCATGCAGCCAGCCCAGTGCAAACCATCTCCGAAGCACTGCCTGAAACGGGGAACAGGCCGCGTCACAGCACGTCTCACCTCAATCACAAGAAATGGACCCACAAGAAATTCCTGGGAACCAGCCCTTATACTGAGTGATATATATACGTATGTATCACTCGAGAGTATTTTGGACATTTAAGCTAGAAAATACTGAAAAATCTCTAGTAAATTAAGTTCTCTTTCTAGAGACGCAAATGGATGCTTAACAAAAAAACCCAAGCCAAAGCAGAGTTACTCCAAAAGCATTTCCTCCCCATCAGACTCCAGCAAGATTACTTGTCATTTTCAAAGGAAACTACTCTTTCAAAGCAACCAAAGTGGGAATTCAGCCCCGCTCTGCTCCTTTGGGTTGCAGCATGAATGGAAACAACCCCTATGCTGTTGCCTCCACAACTGCTCAGTGAAAAGCACGTTGCAGCTCAACGTTGTATCAAAAATAAGGATATTATCACGACTAACACAACCAAGAATGACAGTTCCTGGTTAACTCCTGTTAATCATGTTAACTTCCAGGTGCTCATTCTTGCTCTTAATTCAGAGAAGAAAATACTTGTTGGAAACACACGCCCCTACATCCAGCTATTTTCCTTCGGTTCAGTTCAGCGCCCGTAGGAGTCTGACTGCTGTTGGAAGAGGCGTGCCCTGACATGCTGGCAATACTTAAAATGGAGGGTTATTTTCACTAAAGAGACAATAATATCTGTGTTTGTGGACGATGAGCCCCTCCCAGCGACGGCAGCACTTTCCCTTTTTTTCGCCCCAAGCTCTTGCAGACGGGGAAACACAGGCCCCGATTCTAGCCCCCAGCCCACCCCAGCCCCAGCAGTGGCAGGGGGCAGCAGGCCGTACGTACTCCACAGTGAACTCGTGCGTTCCCACGGGGATGCAGTAGACGAACTGCATGGCGCTCCAGAGGCGATGGAATTCCACGCACTCGTCCACGTGCATCACCCCGTTGCTGGGCAGGGGCCCGCGCCAGATGGGATCGTCCAGGAAGGAGCGGATCCTCGTCAGGATAACCTCAAACATGGAGAGGCCGCAGCAGAGGCGCTCTTTGGTCAGCAAGTCCCCTTCCCTGGCGATTGCTATTTGCTGAGGGGGAGAGAAAACAAGCACAAGGTCCTGGCAAAAGACACTTGACTGCAAGACTTTATTTTAAGAAAAAATAAGCAACACGTTTTTCAGTTTCACTTGGTTTAGCCTAGGAGAAGTTATCTCCTGACTTTAAGTGAGGTCAGAGGCCACTACCCTGGGATTCAGTTCAGTGGAAAAAACATTCAGAGAAAATCCTAAAAGCCTTTTCAAGCAGACAGGCTTGAAAGTGAGTAACACTGACTGTGGGAATGATAATCCCAGGCTAGGCCTGGGAAAGTTTAAAGAATTTTTTGCCTGAATTGAGGCAGAAAGGAAAAACAAAGAGTTCAGTACAGGCTGCAGCTCCTGCCTGTGCTCTCCTGCATATCATGGAATCACAGAATGGTTAGAGTTGGAAGGGGGTCATCTTGTTCCACCCACCCCCTGCCATGGGCAGGGACATCTCCCACTCTAGAGCAGGTTGCTCAAAGCCCCATCCTGACTGGCCTTGAGCACCTTCAGGGACGGGGCATCCACAACTTCCCTGGACCCTTAGCTGTGGCTGTTAGAGGTGGGAAAGCTTCACAGACAGCACGAACAGGCTCAGACAAAACCCAGAGGTGGCAATGCCCATTAGGGCTTGTCCCAGCTTGTGCCATCACATGAAGAATGCCCTGCTACAGAGCAACAGCACCTACTGAGCTGCAGCATGTATGATGGTGGAAGCAGCCTGAAGTCTGCCCCAGAGCACTCTGCTCTTCGTTTCTACTATTCACACCCCAATCACTTGGAAACTGCTAAGGTTAGTGGGGAATTAATGTACCCTTCACACTGAGAGGAAAAAAAACAGAGACGAAGCTGCAAAGGCAGTTCAAGAATGTTCTCTTTGGACACTGCATTTCCAGGAAAGCTCAACCCAGCTCATTTTCCAAGAGAATTTCTAATCATTCGGCTGAGAGAGGAATAATTTGGTTTTTAAAACAAATATATGTGTGTGTGTGTGTGTGTACACAAAAAAACTGATTGCTTTTGGTGGAATTTGCACCAGGACCTGCCAGGCTGGCCTCACATACTGCGAGGGTATCACACAGCAACATATGTGCAAATTAGCACATTCCCCAAAACACGCCTATTCCACCCCACTCTCCAGTGTTTTAAACTGAGCTTTAACAGCTTTATCAAATCCATGGATCTGAAAAATAAAATAAATCCTGTTGTGTGAACAAGCTGGATGTTGAAGTTCTGACACAGCTGTCAGCACGTGTAAAAGGACAGGCATCCTAGTACTCCCAAATTTCTTTAATTGCCTCTGACACAAGCAAGAGCGATTACCTGGGGCGTTCCCAGTCTTTCAATGAGAGGAACCAAATGTAGTGGAGCGTATTTTGATTCTAATCTCTTCATTTTAGCATCGAGTCTTTCACCCTCTGAAAGAAGGAAAAAAAAAAAAAAGAGAGAGAGCACTGATTCATTGAACTGGTAGCTGCTTTCATTTTATAAATTGAAATTAAGCAAGAAAATTGTTATTTTTACACAATCTTTATTTGGTGCAGTAGAAAACCGAGTAAGTTATTTTCAGGGATCTAAATAGTTGGTTAATCTTCAACGTGCTTTCAGAAAAAAATATATTTTAAAATAATGTTGCAGTATGTGTGCAAACAAAAAGAAACCAAGGCAAATTTAATAGTGGCCATAGTGCCCCAGACCAGGCAGAGAACGACCACAGCAGCAGTGAGTGCTGCGGGGGTAAACTTGAGATAGACCGGGACAGAGAAGGGGCTTCCTGGGGACAGAGAAGCCAAGGGAGAGCAGAGAGGCCCAAAAGGACTCGGGAATCTCGTGAGGGAGCCGAGAGGCTGCCGTGCCTGGGGGCAGGCCGGGCACACTTAAAAGCAGCTAAACTGCCTGCTCAGGCAGGGGGTTGAACTGAAGGAAGAGGTGAATAGACTCAGAAACATCAGAGAAAGTGGAAGGGAAATAGGTTGGTGGAGCCGTATCCTGAGGCATAACCTCTACTGGAGGTGGATGACCTCCATCCCACCTGTCACCAGGCAGAAGAGAGAGACTCAAGGGACAATGAGGAATGGAAGAAGGTCCTGCCTCAGCCCCCCTCACCTTCCCAGTTACACTTGCAAAATAGGTATGGAGCTTTGGAAATGGAGAACCAGGTAAATGAGGATGTTGATGAAAACCCAAGCAGTGAGTTGCCCAGAGCTGGCCATCCACCCCCTGCCTAAGGACTTCCTCTACAAAAGGAAAAAAGGAAGGTAATTGTAGTGGGTGACTCCCTTCTGTGGGGAACAGAAGGCCCCATCTCTGGATCCATCCCACAGAGAAGTCAGCTGCCTCCCTGGGGCCAGGATTAAGGATATACAGAAAAATCTGGTTTCTGGTTCCAGCCCTCGTATTACTATCTGTTACTAGTATTTCAAGTAGGCAGCGATGAGGTGGCCACCAGTAGTTCAAAGGCAATGAAGAGAGACTTTAGGGCCCTTGGACAGCTGGTTAAGGGNNTAACTCCTGGCTCCAAGGCTGGTGTAACCAGCAGGACTTTGATCTCTTTGATCATGGGATGATCTGCAGGACACTAGGCCTGCTGGGAAGAGGAGGGGCATGCCTTACGCAAAGGGGAAAAAGAATATTGGGGCAAGAGCTAGAAGGGCACATTAAAGAGCTTTAAACTAGGTTTGAAGAGGGATGGGGATAGGACTAGGATTAACAAAGAGGAGTCTGGGAGCAGATTACCAGTGCTGGTTGGTAAAAGCAATAGTAAGGTCTTGCAGCCTCAGAAATGGAGGATGGTAACTCACACGGTAGTGATGACATCGGGGATAGTGATAAGTCAGCAACCACAGAAGGATCTAAGCATGGTCAGGAGGCTATTGAGACTCGCCCCCCCCCAAAAGTGGCAGGAAAATTAGCCCATCGTAAGTGCTTCTACACAAATGCACGCAGCATGGGCAGCAAACAAGAGGAGCTGGAAGCCACTGCACAGCAGGAAAACTATGATATTGTTGCCATCACAGAAACATGGTAGGAAGACCTACACAACTGGAGTGCTGTTATCGATGGCTACCAACTCTTCTGAAGGGATAGACAAGGAAGGAGAGGTGGTGGGGTGACCTTCTATGTTAGAGACGCATTTGAATGCATAGAACTTAATGGAAATGACAAGGCAGAGTGTTTATGAGTTAGAATCAAGGGGAAGGCCAACAAGGCAGATATCATGGTGGGATAACCAAACCTACCCAAACAAGGATGTAGTAGCTGATGAAGTATTCTATCAGCAACTGGCAGAGCTCTCACAATCACTCACCCTGACATGGATGAGGGGACAGAGTGTATCCTCCAACCAAATTAGGAGGGTTGGCCAACACTCCAGAGGGCTGCGTTGCCATCCAGCGCGACCTGAACAGGATGGAGAGCTGGGCAGAGAAGAACCTAATGAGGTTCAACAAGGACAAATGTAAGGTCCTGCACCTGGGGAGAAAGAACCCCAGGCACCAATACAGGACAGGGATGGATCTTTTGGGAAGCACTACTGAGGAGAAGGATCTGGGAGTCCTGGTAGATAGCAATGTACCCTTGCTGCCAAGAGGTACCAATGGAATCCTGGGCTGCATAGGGAAGAGTGTGGCCAGTAGGTCGAGGGAGGTCATTCTCCCTCTCTACTCTACACTGGTGAAGCCACAACTGGAATACTGTGTCCAGTTCTGGGCTCCCCAGTTCAAGAGGGACAGGGAACTACTGGAGAGAGTACAGCATAGGACAATGAAGATGATTAGGAGGTTGGAGCAGCTCCCTTACGAGGAAAGGCTCAAGAGCTGGGACTCTTTAGCCTGGACAAGCGAAGGCTGAGGGGAGACCTTATTTATAAGTACCTAAAGGGTGGGTTAAAGGATGTTGGAGCCAGACTCTTTCAGTTGTTTCCAGCGATAGGACAAGGGACAATGGGCTCAAGCTGGAACATAGGAAGTTCCACTCAAATATGAGGAAAAACTTCTTTACAGTGAGGGTGACAGAGCCCTGGAACAGGCTGCCAGGGAGGTTGTGGAGTCCCCTTTTCTGGAGATCTTCAAGACCCGCCTGGATGCAGTCCTGAGTGATGTGCTCTGGGCAATCCTGCTTTAGCAGGGGAGTTGGACTAGATGATCTCTAGAGGTCCCTTCCAACTCTGACAATTCTGTGATTCCATGATTTGTAGTAGAATGCATTTAATTAACTAAATTGAATACCAAACATAAGGCTCTATTATGCTGCTGCTGCTGCGAATGTATTTTACTCCCACTTGAACTAAGCCAAATAAATTGTCCTTATCATACATAAAATGCTTTACTCTAGAAGGTGGGGTATAATGAGGGTGAAATTCTGTGTATAACAAGCCTTTAAAAAGCAGTTGGCACCCTTTCATCACTGGCAAGTAAGAAATGTTTTCTGACAAATGGGAAAATACTGTTTACAATGGTCTGGTTAGTTTTATGCAGAGATGCCAGTTGCTATGGTGAGTCTGGAAATATTCTCAAAGATTTTTAGCTGATGGGATTTCTCTGAGCAGAACAAATCAGCTTCTCTGGCAGCAAGAAATGGAAAGTAAAGGAAGCAGAGGAGTGATAAAGAAGCATGAGGGGAAAAAGAAAAGCTCATTTTCTAATAATGAAGGATGAGAGAAGCAATTACCAGAGGAAGCAATCCTGCAAACATTCCCCACTGCATGCCCAGTTTAGTAAAAAGGCACGTGAAAAGTCTACTGGGACCAGGGACCATTTGTATTTACTTACTCTGCTGACAGACTTCCTCTACCCTGTACCATTAAGCCTACCCCATTTAACCAACAACCATATAAACTGAACAGCACCTTTGGAAAAGCCTCTCACCACAACCAGGCGAAGGGATAATAGTGCCCTGGGTATCCATCCCGCTTTTCCCTGGCACGGTATTCCTCCTCTTCCTCTTGTAATTTGCACTGAGCCTCACCAAGAAGGCAGGAGGCAAACAGTCCTGCATCTGTTGCCCCTGTGCCATTATTAACATCAGTGTTGTGAGGGATGAGTGGGGACCGAAACCCCACCGAGACCGCAGCAGCAGGCGAGACAAGTGGAAAGCGTTACCCAAGGAAGGGGTTTGTTTTCATGTAGCCAATACCTTTGACGTGGACTCTGGGCAGGATATTTTGGAACGGCGCCGCGTGCAACAGGTCACACACCTCCTCCAGAGACTGGAAGGAAAAGGAAATGAGAAGCAATTAGGACCAAAGAATCTCCAAACCACGCAGGATCCCCAAAATGGGCTTCCAAAAGCATGCTGTCACAGAAACACCAGAGGGCAGCCAGTCCCTGCCGCCGGAGCCACTCCAAGCCCTTGCTCTCTCTTCACAGCATCGCCCCCAAAGGAGATTTAATCTCACCAGGTTACCTTAGCTTCCCAAATAAACCCCAGCAGCTCTCCTCCCACCCTCAGCTGGCAGTTTGTAAAGGACAGGGTATTTATTAAAAAGACTAATGCAGAATGAGTAATTTTGGTGTGAAAGCGGCAGACGGCTCCTGCGCAGACAAACAGAGGGGTGAAGAAGACGACTCACTGCTTGGTTATTTTTACCAAAGCTATTCTATTCCCTCAATCCCTTACCGTGGTGGGAGCATCTTCCCGCTGGGTGGGCTGAGACATACAACAGCAGCAGCCAACCACCCCTCAGGAAGTATTTTACATCTTTAAGGACAAGGGGAGGAGACATGTATCTTAGTTTTTGTCCACCTTATGTGCAGAGAAAACACAGAGATGACCAGAGGCAGACGCATGACTTTTCTATGCTCCTCTCCTCATTTTTGGAGCAGAGGCCCTGCTTGTTTGTAATCCCTCAGCACTAGTATTAGAGGAGATATTCCTCAGCCATACCCTGGGCAAGGCCAAGGCACTGGGGCTCATTGTGCCCTTCCTAGGTCTAATTCCTTGATGGCAACACCATGAAAATGCATGTGGTAGGCAGTCAAGATTAACAAGACCCACTCCAGACATATATTTTGCACTGGGGTAAACTCTAGTTAACTTATGATGATGAACACAATAGAAAAATACCGAAGCACCTGACAGGACACTGGAGCACCAAAAACAAGAGGAGAGGCAGTGAGCAGAGGAGCATTATTAGAAAGTCACCAAAGTGGCTTCTCAAAGAAGGTACCTCCAGAAGGTACACTCTCAGCCAATCCTTCCAAGAAGCACTGAGGACCCTTCACCTGCCTGGCCTTTCACCACATACCCTGTTAGCCTGAAACCAAAGTAATCAGGTTTTATTTCAACTGTCCCATTACTGAATACTGCTTGTCACTTGCCCTTCCAATTACTCTCCACCACTAGGGAGGGATCCTCTAACACGATAAACAGGATTCTGAGGGACAGCGTGTGTTCGTTACCTTATCTGACATCAACAGCTTTAATACACCCTAGAGAAGGATTCTTACGTGAGGATTTATTTTTGTGCAGCAGCAGGCACCCAGCCAGCTTCCTGAGGAAAGAGTGTAGCAAATGCAAGGGGTAATGGCTTTACAATGAAAGAGGGGAGATTTACACTAGATATTAGGAAGAAATCCTTTACTGTGAGGGTGGTGAGACACTGGAACAGGCTGCCCAAAGCAGCTGTGGATGCCCCATCCCTTCAAGGTGCCAGTGTTCGAGGCCAGGCTGGATGGGTGTTGCTTTGAGCAACCTGCTCTAGTGGGGGGTGTCTCTGTTCATGGCAGGGGGGTTGGAACTCAATGATCGTTAAGGTCCCTTCCAACCCAAACCATTCTATGACTCTATGAAAGGCTGCAGCTGGTTTGCAGTCAGCAAAGATCTGTCTGTGAGGGGCAGCCCAGCCTCGGTGGCAGAGTGTGCTCGCACAGTGTGGGCAGAGTGCCCCGTACACGCTGGGGAGAGACTCCCCAGCCAAGTCATGAAGGGACAACCCAGGTAAAGAAAGGGAAGACTGCACACTTGTTACTCTTCTGGTCCATAAGCAGTGCCCACTTTCCCCTCTGTAAGCACCCAAAAGTATGAAGACAAAGAAATTACACCTCAGGCCATTTTGCTGGAACACCAAATAGTAATAACGTGGAAGAAGAGTGGGAAAAGAAAACGAGAGGTAGGGATAACAAGCCAATTGTAGCTCTGTAACTGTGCCCTCAAGCAGCAGGCAGCTTTGCATGCTGTAAGGTACAGGCTAGGCACATAGGAAGCAGCTGAAAGACTGCACATTTCACTCCCTCATTCAAGCTAAGACAGATTAATTAGTGTCTGGCAGAGCAGGCGCCACTGTCAGCCATCCAAGCAGCAAGAAGGATGTCCAAGAAGTCCACTTGTTAACTTTGTGATGTCTGAGATGGCACCAGGAATGACAAGCAGGAAAGGAAAATAAGAGTACCAGACACCCAAACTCATGGACATCAAGAGAGCAGCCACCCTGTGAATGACTGCAGGAATTAATGTATTTCATCATAATTTATGATCAAGGTCGTAATATTTGATCCTCAGGGACTGCACACAAGGCAATGTCTCTCAGCCAGCAAAGTCAGGCATCTCTGCTATCTGAGACAGCACGCAAGCCTCTGCGCGACTGTAAGAGATCAGAGCAGGAAACTGTTTCTACCCATCTGCCCATCAGCGACAGCAAACTTACAGATTTCAAACCTTGTCATTTGTGACGTCAGTAACAAAAATTAGAGAGAACATTTTGAGAGACAGATGGATTTTAAACTAGCACAGCAGGCACCTACCAAGCTCTGTTCAATGAGGAGGCAAAACAGGACGGCATTTCCCACTTCCCGCAAATTCTGGAAGCAGACAGTCTTCAGTTCTGCGTATTCAACGATGTCCTTCAACTGATGGTGAAAAAACTCCAAAATCCCTGAAATCCAAAGAGAAGCAAAAAAAAATATTAAATCTCAGGAGCCAGAATGAAATCTAGTGATGATCCCACAGGCACACCTGCTACCTTGGGAAAGCAGACACAAGACTCTGGTCACGTGGCTAAGAGTCCTACAGATCAGAACTCTTTTTTATTTCTGCCTCAAAAGCACACCAATTTTCTAGCCAATTTGCCTATTCAAAGGTTGCTCTGAATGTGCTAACCAAAGGTGAAGGTTTAAGAGTTCTCTCTCCATGTATCAGCATACAAGATTTTTTTATCTCCAGACATGCAGTCCAGTGGAAACGGAAAGGAGCAGTATTTAGATACATATGACCCAGTTAAGCCACTGAGTGTGCTGACCTTTTTTACTGGATAAATCATGCACAATGTTTTGCCTGCCTTCTCACTGCTGGAAAAGGGACACAGTGTAAGAGGTAAGAAAATAATTTTCAGGAGCAGGAAGATAGACTAGGGTTCTCATCATCCATCAGTCCTGTTCCAGCCTCTGTCCCCCAACCTGCTGCACCCCCTGACATGTTCAATTTGCAGCTGGTATTTTCCAGGATGACAGAGCCAGCAAGGAGCAGAGCACTAAAGATACAGGGAACAGGCATGGTGTCAGGCTATGACTCTGGCAGTGCCACAGACAGCCAGAGGTTATCTGACACTTCACAAAACAATTAAATACAGACTTGTGATTACAAGTCACACTCTGCTGACAAGGGCACACCAGACAAGCACAGTAAAAACACTGTTTCTGGCAAAGTTTTACCAAAAACTGTTAAAAACCAGCTAAAATTTATGACTTTCAAACCACGTAATTCACATGAACTTATGTCTTTCCCACCAAACATCTCCCAAACAACAGTGATGCATAATATGCTGGTGGTTTTCCAGCTCCAGCCCCAGAAAGGTTGTGCAGTCCCCTTGGTTAGAGATAAGCCCAGGAAACCTGGGGCTCAGCAGCTTCTGCAGGGACCTGAGCAGGTCAGCACCATGGAGGTTAAAGAGATGTGAAGGATGAGTAAGGAAGGGTAGAGAACTGCAGGAGGTCAGACAGCTTTCTGGATTTTTACAAAGTAGTTTTTATTTTTTACAAATTTATTTCTATTTTTTTCATCTGTCTGCACAAGCCTGGCCCTTTTAAAAAGGCACCAAAAGACTTGACCGATGACAGAATACACTGTGAAAAGCTTTATGTGCTGCATATAGCAATTAATTTCCATTACACGCCACCCAATCCCATCTAAAGCCATTAAGAGGAGACAAGGAAAGAGAGCACCCACCACCTTCCCATGTGCTCGTCAGGCACAGCTGACCAGCACTTCCCATGCAGGAGATTAGACTTCAGTATTTACCCCGCAAGAGGGGAGCACGGAAGCATAAAATACAGCCTGGAGCATATCTATGCCAAGGAAATCCCTCAAATTTAGCAGAGGAACTTGAAAATGTAGAGTGAAGGAAGGGCTGTACAGCTAACCCACACACTTCTACAGAAAGCCTCATGTCATTAAAATTAGTAACATGGAACATCAACAAAGTGCATGGCGAGGGGATGCAGGGCTGGCTCTGTTACAGCTCAAAGAACTGTTTGTCAATAGAAAATTTGCAGTAAATGAATGTTCCCACACACATTCAGTGGAGATGAATTTCAGACCTAGCTTGAGTAGTTTAGTGACTCAATAGAAAAGCAGCACTGAAAAACTAATGGAGATAGATCAGATGTAACAGGTGCTTGCTGAGCTTGATTTATACAAAGGAAAATGCATTTAAATCCAGCTAAGAAGCAAAGAAGTCGTGCCAGCACATCAACAACTTTCCCCTTCCCAAAACACGGGTACAACATAATGACAATTGTGGTTGGACTTGATGATCTCAAAGGTCCCTTCCAACCATGCATATCTCATGATTCTGTGAAAAAGCTCTGCAGAAGGCTGTCCGTGTCCATTCAACACTGTGGCATAAAGGCCAGTTGTAATTCCCAGGTGGTTGAGCAGCACCAAGCACTTTCCTTTGCTGTTTAAACACACCTGCCCACCATGGCAATGAGATGCTGCAGGGATGAATACTAGGATCCCTATTTTAAAGATGGGGTTGAAGAGGCACACTGATATGGCACAAAAAAATTTCACAAAAAAATTTTAATGCTAAGAAAAAAAAAAACAAAGCGAGGGAACAGAAGAAAGCTTTACCACAAGCCTACAGAAATTTTTAATTACAAACCCCTAGTATTTCCTTTGTGGTCTTCTCTGTCATTGCTTCTGCATCTAGCAAGAAAGGTTTTTTAAGTATCACCTGCTAGAAGCCAGGTCAAGTACTTTCCTCATACCAAGACAGGATCCCCCTCTGGAAGCAAAAGTCCATGGCGTTCTCCTGGACTTAGGTTTGTGCCATAGAGGAAATCAAACTAAAATATCTACCTATCCTTTTGGTCTTAGTGCCCATGGCATGCACAGTAATTGATGGTGAACCACCAAAAGGGGTGGAAGATGCCCTGAAACACAGTGAGTAATCACAGACTTCACATAGTTACTATGGTGAGAAAGCACTACCTGAGCAAGTAGGATACTGGCTGCAAAGACAGACATGGGCATGTTTTTCCCTTTATCTTGTATGGTGAGTTGAGAGCAATTTGGTGACAAACAGAAGCTGAGCAGAGCAGCAACAACGATTCTGCTACCACAACAGCCATTGGACATGAAGGGGATGAAAAGGAGGGAGGCCTGTCATACTCTCTCAATCCCCTGCCCAGCCCCTGTGGATTTTGTGGGGAGTATCAGAAAAGAGACTGATGTCAGGAAAAACACTGAGAAAATTTTCTCAATGTTATACCGGCACCTCTGAAGTGAAATCCTGAGAATAACCCAAGTTGCCTACAGCAAATACAAAAAAATTGCATAGCTTTTTAACACTCATTCCAGGTGACAGAGTTCCAATCAAAGTCCTTAATAATGATCCTTCTTTCTTCACCAAAAGCTCTAGTCTACATACACAGATATATAAATACACACACCCACACATAAGCATTCATGAACGGTGTCATTAGTTTTAAAATCTGACAGCCAGTATTTAGCATGCAGTTGTTCCAAATGCTGCTATCAATGGTGCACTGCTTCCCTTTAGATGAAGGGCCTGAAGAGCAATGAAGCTGATGAGAGGTCTAGAGCACAAGTCCTATGAGGAGCAGCTGAAGCAATGGTAGTTGTTTAGCCTGGAGAAAAAGAGGTTGAGGGGAGGCCTTAGCACTCTCTACAACTACTTGAAAGGAGGTTGTAGAGAGGTTGGGGGGGAGAGAGGGCGGAGTTGGTCTTATCTCCCAAGTAACAGGTGATAGGACGGGAGGAAATGGCCTCAAGTTGTGCCAGGGAAGGTTTAGATTGGATATTAGATGAAAATTCTTCACTGAAAGGGCTGTCAAGCATTGGAATAGGCTGTCCAGGGAAGGGGTTGGATCACCGTCCCTGGAGGTACTTAAAAGATGTGTAGATGTAGCACTTGGGGACATGATTTAGTAGTAACTTGGTGGTCCTGCGTTGGTGGTTGGACTTAATGATCTTAAAGGTCTCCTCCAACCATTAGCAATTCTTTGGCTCTATGATTTACTAGCAAAAGAGACAAAAGTTGACAGAGCTACACAGGCTATTTTTGATAGAAAAGAACTGACACAGAAAGCACAATCTGCTTCCCAGTGGAGTCCTGTGGCAGAAATACATCCTCATGTTTTCATTAATGTTTGACCAAAGGCCTTCCCAATCACATCTCCTTATACTGGACAGCACGTAGAACTGTATTTTTATGAAAGACTACACATGCATACTGAAGCCCTGGGAAAAGAATAAGTGTCTTAGGAAAGTTAATTTCATTTAACTGTATGCAAGTTTCCTCTCTCTCCTGATTTTACTTGTGGGTGTAATTCATAAGTTACTGAATTAGTACATATGTGTAGCATTTTGCAAGGCAAATGAGTCAAGGCTTTTTGCTCCTTCTCTCCAAGAAACCAAGTTTAATTAAATCCCTCTATTATTGCAGATGGGATGACATTAGGTGCCATAATTACCGATTTTATAATCCTAGTTTCTGATTTACACAGATCTCAACAGAAGCAAAGGCTGTTGATACAAAACAGATCCAGTAAAGTATAGAAGATTACTTAGTAAAGGATTAGGTTCCATGTCCGCTTCCAAAATCCTATCTCAACAAACAGCAGATGCCAAGTTTCAGCTGTGCAGGCTGTACACTAATTAATTTAGGAAGTCAGAACAAATCAACACATGCAATGCAAAGCTGCTTGGATTTCTTCACTTTAGTTACCTTTCATTTTCTATAAAACAATCTCAATTCATACCTACAGACTCAAATCAAACATGTTCCAGAGCTTGTAACAATTCTGGCACCTAAAAGATTAGGACAAAAATTGGCTATTAATTCCAGAACTGAATCATTGACTAACAGACTAGGTCTTGAATATAATTCTTGGTCTAGTTGTGCTATGGATTATTTATGAGAGAGTACTGACTTAACTATTGTCAAGTAAAATCTAATCTGCCACAGCAAAACAATTCCCAAGACGCTGGGTGCTATAATGACCTTTAGTTTATATTCACTTTCATAAAGACCTTCAAATGCTAGCTACAAATACTTCTTTGGCTCACAAGGGAAATCATTAGCTCTGTGTATCACTGTCATGTCATTCCTTCTAACCAAAATGCTCCTAAGGCGTAAGCATATACATGTATCTGGGAATTATGATCATGGACCCTGTGTTTATTTTGCTAGAAATAAATATTGTCTTGTTCTGCATATCTCATCAGTCCATACTGTCCTTTCACATATGTCTAGGTGATTGGGATTGTCCCCAAACTTTTTCAAATAGTCTGTGATTCCCTCTCAAATCTTTCTCCAATGGACAGGTTCCAGAGAAACCTATGAATAGGTTACTTCAGTAATATTCTTCCCCACCAGGACTCAAGCCATCACACTCCCACCAAGAAAGTACCTTATTCTCCTACTCATCCAAATTTGATCAAAAACCTGGGATAATTGGAAGCATTATGAGCCCTTCTGCTGTGCCTCAGGCAATGCTTCCCCAGCAGCTTCTAGCCACTTGTGCCCTCCACCATGCTTCCCAGCCCAGGCCAGCTCTAGTTCCTCTTAGACCGTGACCCGAAATATTCCAGAAAACGGAGGGGTGGAAGACTGTTTTTTGTCAGGTTGCTGTGCTGAGGCAGCTCAGCAGGTGCTGTCAGTAGCACCATCAGCATGGGGCACTGGGAGGCTCCCCCAAACTGCCATGTGAACACATGGGATTTCAAGAGACTGCGGCCTGGTGTAATGAGTATTTCACCCTGC
This sequence comes from Scolopax mira, assembly GCA_004320125.1. NCBI lineage: Eukaryota > Metazoa > Chordata > Aves > Charadriiformes > Scolopacidae > Scolopax > Scolopax mira. Next base: position 60,900 of record BJBW01001149.1, read on the forward strand.
ACCACCTTTGAGTGGTTTGGTTCTTTGATTTTTTTTTATATATGTTTTTTTAAGAAGAAATGTGGAAATGTTATTCTCAGGAAAAAAATACACAATTAGACTACCTTCCAATCAAGTTTATATCTTGCTAAGCCCATGGACTAATTAAAAAACCTTTTTTTTGGAGAGGGATATACCTACCAGTTACAATAATCTAAGCCTCGTCTCAGAGCAGAGCTAACAAATTACTTTCCTCATCCTGACCAATGACATTTGAGAGTGGCAGGACATGAAATACTCATTTTTCAAAAGCAGGAATGCCATAATCAAATACTAGAAAAATGGCAGAAGAAAATGTTACCTCCAAGAAGAAATTTCAAGTTTAACTCTTATAGGCTAATATTCCTTTGAGAGCTTTAGTGACTTTAAAAGGTCCCTTTAAAAATCCTTATGCTTAATGTATTTTTAGACAAATATTTTTATGACTACAAGATGAGCAAGTTTCCCACTGCTTTAGACTGTTCCTATGGAAACAAACCCATTGGCAAACAGGAGTCCTGAACAACTCTGATGACACTGTCTGTACCCTGCTCCTCTTAGCAGGAATAAATCACCGGTTAGAAATCCACAAGTCTAGAGGGCTGATTAGGTAGGGCTCAAGTAATTGCAATCAACAGAGTCCAGAGAAAGCTGTCCAAATGAAAAGTCTGAAGTGCATGAAATAGCTAGAGGCTTGCTTACTGAGCATACTAAAATCGCTTTGCACATGGAGAACGGGCTCAGGAAATTATTTCTGAATTGATAAATGCCTATTACACCAAGACAGGTGAGAGTCTACATATTTAATCTAGAGATCAGAATCACAGTTTTGGTCTGTACGTGTAGGCAGTGCCAACTATAAAGAAATTATTAAATTATTTGTTATGAAAGAAGAGAAGCAGCACAGATTTATGCTCTGCAATGCTCAGGGTTACTACTATAACCACTAACTTCTGCAGAAAGCCTTCGGAGGCAGAGGAGGGAACAAACAACAGCTGGTGAGTATTAGCTTGCATTTTTTGTGGTGAACCAAGTAAACAAAGTGTGGCAAAGACTATCCTGAGGAGAATTTAGCACAGGAAGGAGAAGACAGGGATTCAAATTAAGCACAGTGCGAGCCTGCCCTTCTACAATCTGGCAGCTCCTCTCAAGATACCAGATGAGGGCTACAACGTACAACATGTCCCCATCAGAGAGAACATTTTCCTTTATCAGTCAGAGCTCCTCCAAGGATAGACAGCTCCTTAATGGAGAGACATCAGAGAGCACAATGTGATTCTTTAGTGCTGTGAGAGGGGGGGATGGAGGTGCCTTGACCTTTCACAAGCACTTTCTGCCCAGTGTCTTCAAAAGGGAAGAGAGAGGCAGTGTGACAGTGCTATAGAGGCTCTTTCTGCATTTCTTGGAAGTTATTAAGTAATAAATACTATTAAGTAATTACTCTCCGGGAAGTTATTAAGTGTCCACTGCTAGAACTAGTTCAGAACAGGAAAAATGCATGTGTCAAGACAAAAACTGTCAGGAACAGGAGGAGTAGCGAAGGAGCACAAAAGCAGGCTGGTTTTTGAGACCCAGTCCAAATCTAGTTGCATCTAAACATATGGGATTTCTTCTGCAAGAGTAAATATAAGGTCAGAGCAGTTTGTGATCTCTACAAAACGAAGGATTTTAAAATATTTTTATCAATCTTGTGAATACTACCATCACACAAGTAAAGTTTTGCCTGTCCTATGGGATAGACTGCTTTTAACTTCAAGAGAAAGTTTCAGCCTGAGTCCCTGGGCATCTCCTGCCAAATACTTACTCCTTACAGGTGAGGGTTTCTGACAAGAGACTATGAGCTTCCTAATGCCACCTGCAGCATTGCACCCTGGTGATGCATAATCTATATTTGAGAATACCTACTGCTTGAGCGGTCGAACCTTAATGAGTAGCTAAAAACCTCAGACAGATTATTTTTATACTGCTAACCACTATGATTCATCCATTTTTATGCTCCAGGGAGAAAAACAGGAAGGAAACACTTAGTAAGTCCTCGATTTCATTTAACATTGGTAATGAGCGTCAAGCAAGCTGTGGGAAGCAGAAAAAAACCCAACCTCATTCCAGTTGGAGTGGCATTTAGTAAACCTAAATGAATGTGGAAAAATAAAGATATACTCAGGAGGTGGGTGGCACATGGAAGGATTAATTTGTGTTAATTAGGAGTTGCAGAGGAGGAATATTTTGAAGGGGAGGGGGGCAGTTTCAGAATTTCAGTGATAAATACTAATTAGCCAATTATTTCTCCATAGTGGCAAGCAGCTTTCAAAGTCATTTCTTCTTCTGCAACTGTCACACCTCCGGTTAGGTGGCTAAAATGTGCCCCACGCAAGCTCCAGCCATAACTATTCTGACAGGACCAGTTTGCCTCTCAGCAGTAGCAATCCTTTTGTCTTAATTTGATAAAGGCAAAGGAAGAAGGGATAGAGGCTTTTCCAGAGAATCAGGGTTGTCTAAATTAGCCATTAAACAGAACAAGTGTGAAAGGCTAACTTGCAGAGGGAAAAGCTCAACACACTTAAGAGAAAGACTAGAAACGGGAACTATTGAGAACGTCCCAGCTAAAGATTAATGATGTCATAAGGATGCCTATATACAGACTATCATCCTTTTATTTGCCCTAAGCATAGAAGTCATAAAACTTTATTAAGTACTTTCAGAAAGCCCAGCATTCGATGATTCCTGTTATTAAAAAAACAAAACAAAACCCCAAAACAAAACAAAAACAAAAAACCCACGCAAAACAAAAAAAACCCCCAAACCTAACTGCTAATTATTAGGAGGGAGAAGAGAGGGAGGGAAAGAGAGAGGTACACACAGAAGACAGTGATTAGCATCATCTTATTAGGGCTACTATGGTAACACCAAACATGAACTAACCTGGAGAACCATACTCGTGTCTTGGTAACCTACAGATCTTAGGCATCACTTCCATTAGGGTCTTGACATACTGAAGAATTGTCCCTTGTAACTAAAACAAAACAGATGTGTGTAGACATGTCAGTGTTATTGAGCTAAGAAACTTCACAACAAATGGCATTCAAACTACACATGAATTGAACAAGCTCTAAAAATCTTGCATTTAATTCTGTCAGTCATCATCTTCAAAAAGGCAACCCACAAACCAACACTTGACCTCAAAGCATGAAAAATATCTGTGTTTTCTTCTTTCCCTGAAGATTAGATGACAACACATCTTCAAGTGGGCTCCAGCCTTTTTAGAACTTCAAAAATGTACTTAGAACGTTGCGAGAATGACTGTAAACAAACTGCTGAATGTGCAGTTTCTGAAGTGAGATTATGACTACTACAGCTATGCCCCTGTACAGTTGGATTATTTTGGCAGCATGCTCCTTACAGGCAACAGGGATGAGAAGGAAAAGACCGTTTCTTTGGCTTAAACTTTACTGCAATGCATTATGCCTGTGTACATAGAGAGTAACAATAAACAAACAGGCAGCCTCTCAACCTCCTCCTAGTTACAGAAAAGGCCCTTCCTGGGCTATATGGATAACTTCTTCAACATCTGGTCTAAGCACTCTTCTAAATAGGCTTGATGCTATCCATTGCTAGATCAAGCACAGAGATTAAGCCTTCCTTGTTATTAAGGCATCATCTGTCAATGATGTTATTAATGAAAGCCCTGAAGGGGCAAGGCAGAAAGTACACTCCAGCTGTTCTCAGAAAAATATTGAGAAAATGAATATACAGTACAATCTTTAACTTGAAATCAACTAATCTGAAACATTCATACTTTTCCAGAGTGTACCCAGAACCTAACAGCATAGGTCCGCAAATTAAATTCATGTAGAATCCAAGGTTTTCAAAACCTGCTCAGGCTACCAAGGCACATCTTCTATTGCTTTCACAGGACACTATGTACTCTCCAACACAGGTTACATTGAACTTCAAAGGAAGTAACATTCTAATTAGTTTTATCTGAGCTCTTATTTTCACTTTGTTTTTCTTGAGACATTTCTTATCAGAAGAATAGCAGAAAAACGAAAGACAATTGGCATACCAGGCTCTTGACAACTTTTAGCAACTCCTCCATCACCACAGCAATACCCTGATACCCAAGTAGTCTACAGATGACTTTAAAGTGAGGGGGACCAACAAAATTCCTGTAGTTGCTGTAGATGCTGGAATATGCCAGATTCAACGCCTAAAATGAGATAAAACATATGATTAATGACAATTTCAGCTGACTGCACCTTTATAATAATCTCATTTAAACAGTGTTTTAAAGCATATTAAAAATAAAATAACAACTTTGTATATCTCTCTCTCTCCAGTAAATTAAAATACAAAGCTACGTCTTTTTGAGGCAGGAATACCAACCAAAATCTCTGTATGAGCAAGAAAAACTTTTAAACTCTTTTGTTTTCACCAGACATCTTCCACTTACCATTTATAAAGCCTTGAACATTTCCAGTTTTGTTTTTTTCTATTTACACAGGTATAAAAGAATAAGAATAGTCAATGACAATGTTCATATCCCTGAATTTAAAGCACAGGTTCTATTCCTATAATGTCCATTTTATGTACAAAACATCCTTAAAGAAGTTACTTAAATTTTCAGTTCAAATAGGTGTTTTAAGACTCTGAGGACTCAACTACAAAGAGCCAGCCTTCTGCAGTTACTGCTCTCTGCAACTAATTAATAAGGATCTCTCTTTTTCAAACCCATTAGCTGTACGCAAGATCAAAGCAAATCTGAGAAATTATTCCAGAGTTGTATAAATAGGATCATGTGCTTTGCCATATTAACAACCATTTCTTCTGAACACAACGGTATAGACTGATGCTGTGTAAGGAGTTAGGAACTATTTGCCTAAGCTAAGGATCAAAGAGGGGTTAACTAGCTTAACATCCTGCATTCCTGTATGTTCTCCTAATATCTTGAAATTTAATTTTAAGAGGGAACCTTGCCAACCTCTCTTGCAGAAGGTTCTGATGTGTTTCTTTTTCTTTTCTGCAGTTTTCATTCTAATACACGCATGAAAGACACACTGTTGAAATGCATATGCATGAAATACTGTTAGACTTTCAATGTCACACACATCAGCCATAACAGAAAATTTTCCTTCACCATTTTCCAGAAAGAACACTGAGCTTCCCTCCAGTGCAGATCCTGCCCCAATTATCCATGGAAATCAATACCAGATACTGTAATTCATGGTGTTGCACAAAGAAACTACTAGGGATTCAAGTCTTGAAACTCTATCAAGCTCTTGGAAGATTTTAGTCTCATAAAAGAAAAGGACTTGCAAATCATCTTTAGAAGAGATTGGGATAGAAGATACACATCCACTTTCCAACACATTTTGAACTGTGACCTTAGAAATCTAAAAATTTTCTTCTAGACTGATATATAACGAATGCAAATTTGGAAACAGGTTCAGTTATATTTCTTATGTGCTTGAGCCTTGTGAAGAAACTATACAGCAAGCCAGCCTGAAATGCAGAAGGTGGGGCTTTGGGGACAGTGGTGTTTTTCTTATCTTGGAGGATTTTGGTGAACAAGAAGCTGACCACGAGCCACCAGCCTGTCCGTGCAGCAAAGGTGACCGACAGCCAGTGGGGCTGCATCAAGACAGCACAGGCAGCAAGTTGAGGGAGGTGATCTGTCCCCTCTGCTCAGCACTGGTGAGACACACTTGGAGTATTGGTGAGTACAGGAGAGACCTCTGTTCTCAGAGGTTTTCCAGACCTGACTGGACAAGACCCTGAGCAACCTGCTGCAAGTCACCCTGCTCTGGAAAGTTCCCCGGCCTCAGCCACCCATCAGTCTGGGAAGCTCTGTTCTAAGGACCGTGGGCTTGTGTTGATTCTGTGGAGGAGTGAGGGTTCCAAATTCTCATCCATCTTTTCAGTGAACACAAACTAACATAGACACTTGGCTAATTATTAGACTCCTAATACGCAGCACAGCTCTGCTATTAGGTTGGAGCTGGCTACAGGGCTAGACTCCAAACACACTGCTAGTACGACGTGTGTGCAGCATTCCCTTACAGAAAGGGGGTCTGGGGCACAGACGGGGGAAAGAACTGGTAAAACCTTATGAAAACACGTGCAGACAAACATCCCTATACACGAAACATATATGCAGTTATCCCTGAAAGGTGAGATTTCATCTTTCACTTTTGGTGTTTTCAGTCACGTATGTCTCAACGATAAATGTGTCCAAACTATCTATTTCAGCAACAGGGCAAAGAGAATCTTACTTCAGCAGGTTAAATTATTTTACTTAAAGCTGTGAGGTTAATGGGAGGGAACTCCTCTTCACAAAGCAAAAAATTTGTCATAGAAAAGCAAGCCCTAAAAACATGGATTTCAGTATTAAAAACCTCACCACTACGTAACAATAAGACGGCAGCCAATCTAAAAATACATCTTTCTTTGATGTAACCCTCATGGGGAAGTAACTAAAGAGGTCCACCTGTAAATGCTGGATTAGGGGAGCTTTATCAACTGTGACAAGGGATTTAGAAAACACCATCACACAGCACCACCGCTTCCCCCCCATGATCCCCAAAAGCATAAAAATCCTTTGGGAAGAAGCCACTAACAAAGTCAGGGCTGGGGGGCGGGGGGAGCAGGGAGGAAGGGAAGGAAAGAGAGAGGGAGGTGTTTTTTTTCCACACTATGCTTGCTCCCTCCCCTACTTAAATCAAAAAGAGGAGAGAGAGAGAGTTGCTAGTTGCTGATGTCATCAAAGCGCTAACATTAATCACTCACAGCATCACTGGTACAGGCATCAGAGCATATAACAGGGATGTTCAGGCAGTACACTGTCCAAGGGGAGGCCAGCAAGAGAAGGGGGAAAAACACATTGTTTTTGATCCTGTATATACTTTGAAGAGCAAGGCAGTAGCACCTTTAGAAGAGATGTGCTCTTGCATTAATTTAAGAGAGAAAGAAACCATGCCACCAGCAGCATCGGAGTTAAAAACTGAAAGCACCAAGCAATGAGAATTCAGTCCAGGGAATCTGAGGGAAAGAAAAAACAAACTGGCAAGGAGACATCAGGTAGCAAATAACTCATGTGAAAAGGGATGCAGAAAATTTAGTGTTTATATCATTTTTGCAGCAGCAGCATCATATGAAAATTCTATTCTGAAATTTCCATCAGGAAGTGACGGTAAGTGCTGACTTTATGATCTATAAAACATCAAATGGGTTTTCCAAACATTTACATGTCAGTAATTATGTCTTCTAATAACTGATGTTTTGTAACAACAGAAATGTATTATTGTTATTCAATTAAAATCTGAACATTCTACTTACAAAATGCTACGGGAATGAAACTATTGTTTCTAGACTGTTAGGAAGTGCTCTATAAAAAATAAAGTTTCGTTTTAAGTAATTAGGATCTACTAGCTAAAGAGAAGACGACCGAGGAAGTAAAATCTCTGGTTTTACTAATGTGCCCAATTTAGTATCTGCAGAAGTTGGTTAGATGCCAAAATGTGTCTGTCTAATAAGTTTATTTCACAGCAAACTCAATTCCTTTATACTGTTGCTGTATCAAAAAGGGTGCACTTCACACACAATTAGAATGGCAGCATCTACCCAGATCAGTCATATCTAAGGTTTTACACTGTAATGAAAATAAACATAGATCTTTTTCTTCCCACTTCCCAGGAAATAGTACCCAAAAGCCTTGAGCAACAATTTTCACACATAAACAGACACAGAAATCTTACTATTATTGTAATGTAACTACCAAGATCGCACTAAAAATAATACATATTTTGCCAGCCTCCTATCTAGTATGAAGTACAATAAGAGTATTACAGAATAATTTCAGAATATGTTATGAGCAAATCTTCTAATCTTTCTTTACCAGGAGAATTTTCAATAGTCAATTGTTACTTAGCCAGGAGACATAACATATAAAACTCGATCATAAAAAAAGTTATAATGAAGTCATAAACAATGAAATACAATGTTACTGTCATGTGTATTTATGTTCATTAAAAAATTAAGAATTGTAAAAAAATTTTCACAGGAGTGCCAATGGAAACTGACTGCTAAACTGGTGAGGGAGGTTCTTTCTCAAAAGTTATCCTCGCAACAGTAAAAGCAAAAATACCTGCCAAACTAAATAAAACATACACTGTCTGTTATTAAGGCTTATATGGTCATAAAATAATTATTTTAATTAAAAGTCTACCAAGACAGAAGCCAGCTTCTTGTCCTGAAAGCAAGACATTATTTAGCAGAAGGATTTTAAAAAATGCAGAAAATAGATGTGGTTTTTATGCTTTTTACAATGGTAACAAACTTAGACTCTCAAAATATTGGCAGGTTTTCTAACCTTATGAAGAGGAGTATCAGTTCAGGGCAGACAGACTATAGAATTACATACAATCAGTTAGCATAGGAAAGAGTATTAGTCATTTTTTTTACATAAACACTATCTATCCAAAGGGCATGCGATAGTGAAAGCCGTACTTCACCAACTAAGCCCAGCTTGAGAAAGAGGCTGACTTGCATCAGGACTATATATATTGTGTACAATCATCACAGCCACAGCTCTAGCAGCAGCCACAGGTGAAGCTACCTCACCAGCAAAAAACAGACTGTTTTATAGACAAGTAAGAAACTAATGTAAAATGATATTGGAGACAAAACAATACCTTGTGATGTTTCCACATACTGTTTTGTTTTTCAATTGACTGCAACAGGCAAAAATCAAGACTGTGGATGGCCAGAGGAATTTATCCCTCGAGATCCACTCCTGCCACCCCTCACTTGCCACTTAACATAAGAAAATTCACTGCTCACAAAAGCAAGCTTTGAGATTACGGAAGTAAATAATAAAAATAAAATAATAAAATGCAAGATACTCAGACTAGAGAGAAAAGAAAATGCTGCATTTCTTTTCTTTAAAAAAATCCAAACCTCACTTGCAAACAAACTCATTAGGCAAGTATTTTGTGTGACAGATAAAGAGTTAATTAGTTGGATAGTCAGCCTGTCAGTCTTTAGTTTAATGCCAAAGCAGTCGCAGTTCAATTCGGTTTAGATTTCAATGACCTTTTTTTATAAGAGTTTGACTCATAACATAAATTATGTTAAATATTAAAGGTTTTTTTCCTATTAGAAATGTTTGTCCTATTAAAAAGAAAACTCCAGTATTGCTCCAAAGAACAGGCATTTATTAATGCATTCGTTTAAACTTCTGATCATTTAAATTCCCGTGGGAGCTGTACATATTTCAGAAGTACAATTCATATTCACCACACCTCTTTACAATCCTGAAGAGGTTTTGTTTCCCTTAATGTTACCTAACCACAAATTCCTTTAGACAAAAGTATCCAATGACCTTATTCTAGGGCCTGTCCTAAACATGTAGGTAGTGTTTATACCAAAGTTGACATAAAAGCAAGTTTTGAACAGGATGCTGAGGGCCAGCATCCCCCCTCATTCCCTGTTGTACAGTCATCAGAAAAAAAACTGTGAATGGAACTGGTTCCTCAATTGCAAATTCTTCAAAACACACCATCTCATGGATATAAGATCCAACTGATCAGCCGGACAGGCAGCAGCTCTGGTTCAATTTCTATAAGCATATATCCAGCCTTTCACTTGGGGAAAAAAGTACACCGTTTAAAACACTCCAAACTTTATGAACTGCAGATTCCTAATAAAAATCCTTTCTTAAATCCCAGAGCACTACCATTAAGACCCACTTGACATCTCCAGTGCTGCAACTGCTCTCAGTTACCTCTCTGCAAAACAAACGTCTCCCTTTTCCACCGTGAGATCAGCATCAAGAGAGAAAAGACCCACCAAAGCAACATCCCGATGGGAATAACCGTTCAAAACATCACCGGCAGCACGGCAATGGTAATTTGGCCCAAAATGGCCAGTTGTGTCGACAGCTTTTACAGCGTCATGTACCACCCTAACTGGAACAGCATGCTATCCAGCTACTCGAGAAAGAGCTTTCAGAAGGAAGAGCGGGTGCCCACCACTCGCTCCTCCTTTGTTGTTGAAAACCTGGCTCCGTTGACAACGTACATCGTGTGCGTGACCTGCCAGTCTGCCAACCCCTCCAGTGACCAGTGCAGGGTCTTCAACACGCTGGAGCAAGACCTGGCATCTGCCAGCAACACCAAGAAAGACCTCGCCCTGGGCATCTGGCTCACCAGCAGCGTCCTGCTCCTCATCATCGCCGCCATCCTCCTCTATGGCTGCCTGCACCTCCTGTGCCGCAGGAGACGCCAGCGTTTGCAAGGGCGAAACGGGACCTCTGAACAAGACCATGGGATGGCATGGACCAAAAGCGTGGCGTGCACCTCGGAGGAGCTCGGCAGGCAGAGCCAACTGAGGCAGGACACCGAGGAAAAGCATCCAGGTAGCATCCAGCTGGCCACAATCATAGAGAATCCCTCAGCGTGCAAGGAGCCTGTCATGACAACTTCCAAAAGTCGGGAGCAAGTGCCAACGACAGGACAGTGCTCTGCTATAAATTAGAAACCTTTTATCAGGGAGGACTTTTTTACTACGTATGATATCCCAATGCTCCAGCCGCATTGTGTGCGCTGTCGGAGCTCACCACAGCATTCCCAGCTGTACCTCCAGTGTCACATCCCTTTCCAACAGCCCGTCCATACGCAGCCAGAGGTACTCAGAGGCAAAGGTTCACGTTCCTAAGTGACAACTTCAACCACACTCCATTATTTAAATATGAAGCATGTAGCAAATAATCCAGTTACATTTTGAGGGTGGTTTTTTTTGATTACTTTTCTCTTGCCTAATACTGCAAACATATAAAAATGCATCAAAAGTGACCAAGATACTTTTTTCACTAGCATAAATCAAAACTGAATAGAAATTTTCAGAGGCAACCCAAACTGCTACACTACAGGCAACTGGAACTTACACCCCGAGTGCAGCGGTTTGCCAGTATGAGCTTTGCCCCCAGAATCCCAACTGCTTCTTCAAGCCTCGCACTACAAACTCCTGCACTCAGACGACGCACTTTGCCGGCCACGGTGCTCGCCAAAGCTCCCATCCAAATGAGTCTCAGCACTTAAGCTAAACTCACCAGGATTTTAATGGTATCCTTTCACCCGACTTTGAAATTCTCTCCCAGTCTAAAAACACATGCAAAAGAGCAACTCTGTAAGGATGTTTATAACGAAACTAAGAAAATATCCTGGGTTATCGTACTTTGCATTCTCCTCGACCCACCACAAGCCACCTTCTGCTTCCACCTCAAGCTGCTGGGCGAGCGATTCCCTATAGAGGAAACAGGAGTTCAGAGAAGCAATTTCTGGCCCTTCCTTCTCTCTTTCCCTTTCAGTTTTAATAATGAAACTCATTCACCAGCTGCAAATTTCTATCCAACTGCAGAGCACGTTTTGTGTAATGAAGGGGGCAAGGAAGTAAAAACAGGCCAAAACACATTTTATTTTTGTAACGATCTAATCTGCTGATCATCTCACTCTGCCTTGAGCTTCATGGTAAAATCCCAAGAAAGGCCCTTCGGACAGAAATCTGTTCACCCTCACAACACGATGTGTCTCACCTGGCTTCCATGTATAAGTCACCCTGTTTTAAATCTCTTAAGTGCATTTGTGTTCCATAAAAACACAATAAATGTTAGTATCGCTGTATGGTATGGTATGTCTGAAAAAACAAAGATACACTCTGACTACAGGTATTTTAAACTGTTGTTGATAGGAATGTATGTGTAAAGTCAGATCTTGCTGACACAACTTGGTGGTACCAGTAAAGGCTGGAGAACTGCTGGTTGGGCAACTGAACCCTGGAAGTTTCCACCATACCCTGGAAGCCAAGAGGTTGTACAATTCAGGCACGAGAGCCCCCGCTGAATATTTCAGAGCAGGCTGTGGGTCTTTTCAGCTACTTTATTTTGACAACATTTCCCACAATGTGTGAAAGATATCAACTCTCATATTGCTGGGAAGACAGGAATTGGCATTAGTTTGGTGCGTTGTCTTTACTCTTTTCCTGCTAGGATAGGTACCACACAGAGAAACACATGCTGAGTGGGGGCGAGAATTACTTTCAGAAGACACCTCAGTAGGTGTCTTTATTGTGTTAAGTCAGGAATAAGGTGTCCTCCACCCCCTACAGAGCACTTCCTCCAGCTGAAACACGTTTTTCTTTGTCTCACACACCAGCCTAAAATAAACTGTAAAGCTGACAACAGATTACTGCTGTTTCAAATGAAGGTGTTTCATGAAACAGACACTGGAAAACTCGCTTCAGAGCATGATGCCAACACTACAGGTTTACTGCCAAAAAGGGGTGGCTAGGTAGCGGGGACAGAAAAAAACTGCTTTAAAAAGATCTTGTAATCAAACTGACTAGATTTCATCAAAGAGAGAAAAGATAATTTTAATGTTAAAGGGATGGAGCCAAGAGACTTATATTCTTATGTCTGCCATCTCGACATCTTGAGCCCTTGAAAACCTGTTCACTTCTCTGCATCTCTGTTTCCTTATGTGGGTACATATATTTACAGGCATTTATATGTTATACACGCATGTATATGCCATACTGAGAACAAGGAGTAGTTCAGCCTTAAACCAGTTTTGTGGCAATTCACCTACTGCATTTTGTTATTTACACACAAACACATATATACAAAAAGACACATGTATACATCGGATTGAGAAGGCAATGGAAGTGCTCCCAGGAATGGGATTTACCTCATCTACATATAAAATGATTACACGAAGAGTTTAATGTGCACTACTTAATTAAACATTTACATCACCTCATGAGCAATGGACCATCTTGCACCCACTGCAAATGAGCAATGCATAAGGAGTGTCACCTGAAGTTGTCACTAGTTATGAAGGACTCATGTTATCACACGTTCACAGAGCTGCATGATTCTGTATCTCTTGCTCAGATGGTTTTATTACAGATTCTTTCAGGTTCACCCTGGAAATTCTGTGTCCTGGTAGTTCACTGTCCAGTTTTAAGAGTGCTCTAGTAAGGAGCAAATATTCTAAGTGATTACTAAACTGATAACAAGATGCAACATAGTGCAAACTGATGTTAATTCGTACACCAGCAAGAGGTAAAAATCATATTCACATTGAGAAGTATTTTCCTTAGCACCTACAAAATGCACAAGACATACAAACATGAAAATCTTTGGAAAACGTTGTACAAGTCAGAAAGGAAGCCCTTAAATTCTGGTCTATAAAACCTCTATAAAACCAGGTACTTCATTAACATGCAAAGTTATTTTAAAATCCCCAGAAGACATTCTTTCTATTATGTACATCATTAAGTATTTTATGCACCCAGCCCAAGTTGCCAAATTTAAATCTACTAACATTGATTTTATTAATTCTACGCACATTTCACCTGAATAAAGAGATTTCAATGACCATGCTCAATGAGCTTTTAAAATACTCCAGGTCACTTAAAATGCTGACAAGCTTTTACAGGTTGGCTCCTTCCCTCCTGACAGCTCTGCCCCCCTGTCAGCCAGGAGAAGCAAGTTGTATCTGTGGGTTTCTGTTTTGCTAATTGGATGAAGATACCACTCAGAAAAATTCAGATGCAACAGAGAATGTGAACACAACTGTCTATGCTAAGCATCAATGCACATTAATGCATACCAAATGCTTCTATCCACTTAGAAATATCTGAGAATATGTGAACGCTTTAAGATCAAAACTAAAAATTTCTTTAATTATTCTTAAGCAAGCACACTGCTTGTACAAAGCTACTGCACAGAAAGTGTTTATCCATTACAGTCTAACACATACATATATGAGTGTACATATGCAAAAGACACCACAATGCTTTTGTCTTGACCTAAATAAACATAATGGATTGCTAAAAACATATATATATATATAACAAAAGCCCACAAAAAAACCACTCACCACCAACAAAATGCAAACCCAAACAACAACAAAAGAGACCAATAAGGAAAATAAAAAGTCATATTGTTTGGCTATATGATCAATATGAAGTGCTCACCTGAACATCTTGAATATTTCAAGAACTCAAAAAAGACAATAAAATAAAAAATACATAGCTACTTCATAGCCCACTATTATGCAGTCAGGGGGCAATTCAACAATATAATCATTACAGGATCCAAAGAAGGGTTTTCTCTATGACAAGCCTGGCTATACAGTACACAGAACAATATCATGCAAATATATCACATGCTAGAATGTGTAACCTCTACCATTTAAGAATTACTCTCTGTTACTTGATATATACAATAGAAATGTCCTCCTAAAATTCCATTCAGATATCCTCAATTCCAAAATGCATAAGATTCAAGAATAGAAATATAGTCTTGTAAAAATTTAAAACCACAGAGAGCCAAGAATATCTGCTAATATAGGCATATGGAGTCATGAAACTTGCTTCAGAAATGGATCTAAGAACCCCCTTGATTGCCTCTGCTCATATGGAAAAATAAACAGATTTTGAAAATGTATAGCTCTCAGAGTAAAAGTTATTAAAGTAACCTGACTAATAAAAAAAAAAGGGTTCCTCAGTTAATCCCTACTGCATCATCACTTAGATAAATTAAGTTGGCAATCTCTACTAAATTCAGTGGGGTTTTGGCTCTTTACACTGCATCTGGTGAATTCCTAAAATAGTAAGGAACACAATAACTCTAATGTAAGAAAATCCCACTTCCTATAATTTACTGTTCCCTGCTGGAAAGCAATTATATAAAACACTATTCGCAGTGCCAGACAATCAGCTGTTACACTGCCCATTAAATACATGTGAATTCTTTTCTGACTCCTTTACATTTTAAAAGCATGAAAGTTTTACAAATACAGCAGATATATTAGGAATGAAATTTGTAATTTCTGAGCTATCTCTTCAATTCTCAAAAACTAGCTTGCTAGGCAAATCACTGCACAGAGATTACACCATATAGCTAGGGTACGATACGCAGAAAATAACAGTAAGACAAGGACTAATTATGTTCATATTTAAGTGGGAGCTAGACAATAAAAGTATCTAGACACGAAAATGACATTTCCAGAGCACTTGTATAAATTACAAGGATAATTGAGTACATAATTTTAAAACTTTTTTTTTAGTCAAAAATTTTTTAGTCATCAATCCTCTAACTTCATCCTTATATTCTTATTGATCTTTTTCCATACTTTCATTTTTTGCCTTCTGGATAACTCAAGAAAACAATGCAAAATTAAAAGTGACATCTTGTTAAATATTCTCAAATGATTTTTACTGCTGTTGGAAGTAGATCAATATTTCTGACTGGATATTTAAAAAACAGATACATTTAACATGTTCATGTTATGCCTTTAACTGTCGTTAAGACTCAGGTAATAATTCTGAAATGGAAGAAAATAAATCTGCAGTGATCAGGGGGAATAAATTTATCCCTCCCACATACAATACTGCACATGTGAGCACAGCATTCATCCTGGGAATACTTTTCTCACTCAGATAGCTCCATGAATGCCCACCACTACTCTCGTGCCAAGTACTCTCTCAACTTGTCACCTTCGTGAGCTCATTTCCAACCTCAGTATTTGGCACTGCTGCTTTAAGGCACAGGTAAGTGACTGCTTATCACGTATATTTCTAGTGAAAAGCTGCATAAACCTTTTAGGCACTCCTAATCTGCAAAGGAAGAAAAATTATGCTAACACAGGAGATAAGATGGCCAGAAGATGGTCAAAATTCAGCACAACAACTTTGAGGTCCTTGAATTGAAGATGCCAAAGAAATAGGTAGCTGAGAAAAGAACTTATTTTTAGCTATGTCAAATAAGATTAAGCATCAGACTAGTCATTTGCACTTTGGCTGAAAAATACGGTGAACTTCACAGAAAAGTCAGAAAACAACCCAACCATATGTTGAATTTAAAATACCCACAAAATGTATTAGAGTCCATTTTGAATAACTTTCATATTCAGTAGTTTCTATAATTAAAAAAGTTACCTTTGAAAATTAGCAAACAATAAATAGAAAGGGAATTAGATCCAACCTTTGATCCATAGAGATACTGTGGCTGTGCATTAGGCTGCTTATCTCTCTGAAACTCCTGAGAAAATGGTAGCACGGTCCGAACAAATCTATAAAAGCAAAATAAAGAATTAATTAATTATTCTTAGGATAGTAGGATACCCACCTAATGCACCTTACCTCGTATAATACTGGTTTTGTCTACATATAAAATGAAAGCCAGACTAGTAGCCTTTCAGCCCAAATTGCAACTGGGGAAGCTCACAGCCTGCACTGCCCAAAAGCGGAGCAGACATAAATCATAATACTCTTCTCCAACACTTACTGGTCTTCCAGTGGTGTGCAGGGTCACAAATTATTTCTCACCTTTACTCTCACCCAGCCCAGCGCAAAGAGAAGCTACTAACAAACTAGAAATAGCCTCTGACAGAGAGTAAGGAAGTTCCTTGTGCTTACAAAATTAAGTCCTTGAGAATGAACTACACCTTCAAATAACAACATTACATTTCTATTTAATGTCTTGGAGCTTTTTCCACCCAAAGAAATGCACAGCAGGAGAAATACTTTAGGCTAATACCTTTAAAAAAAAAGTCAGGAGGAAGGGTATAATCCCTGTAACTAAATGAATGTTTCAAAAGTTTGATCATACTTTAGGATGAGCGTGTACCAATACAAATAATGTTTAGTTTTACCTTTTGTATACCGTTAAGAGGATGGCAAGAGAAGTACAAAGATATAGAATACTGCAAATGTAAGATCACAGAATAGGATCATGGGAAGGGACCCTAAAGGTCATCGAGTTCCAACCCCCCAGCAGGGAGGGCAGACACCTCTCACTAGAGCAGGTTGCTCAAAGCCCCATCCAGCTTGGTCTTGAACACCTCCACGGATGGGGCACCCACAACTTCTCTGGGCAACCTGTTCCAGTGCCTCACCACCCTCACAGTAAAGAATTTCTTCAGAATACCTAATCTAAATTTCCCCTCTTTCAGTTTAAAACAATTACCCCTCATCCTATCACTACACTCCCTCAAAGAGCCCCTCCCCAAACAGCCCACTCCAAACAGGGCATCAAAGCCTGAAGAAGAGTGCTTAAGCCAATCTCTGCAGGGTCAAGTCCTCTCCTGAAGAAGCAGCACAGACTTACTGCCCTGATGTTGCCTGCTAAGTGTGCAATGCACGTGTTGTTACACTACAGTTTTAGTGCAGAAAGAAGTTAATCAACATCTACTACAATTCTGATTCTACTTATCCTTACTAATCCAAGCACAATTATCAGTGCATGTGTTTACAGGTTGGATGGCTACTTTATTTTTTAGCTTGATAAAAAGGATTTCTTGGTGAATGCTGCAAAGCTGTATATGCACAGGGAAAACAGCTATTTAAGAAGTGTACATTAAAGTTTCTATCAGATCAGGCTGTTCTGAGTGATATTTTTGTAAAATAAATGCATATAGGAAAAGGTTTCAAGAACAGAAGTTTGCAGTACATTATAATATCATAAGATGCAATTATATCTTGATTAGATTTTGTTTAAAATACATTTGAATTCAATCAACACACAAAACAAATGATTCATTAGTAATTTTTCCTATAAAGTACACAGAAATTCTATTTTTAATACACCCATTTCCTATCTGAAAACAAAACCAGCCATCTAATAAAAAAATTGTTTCACCCAGACATACATAAATTGCACCATGTTGCTTGCAATTATTTGCACTGTGTTTTATTTCTGAGTAATCTAAATCATTCTTGTGAGAATCCCTAACTTCAGGACAAACTTTCCTGTATTTTTTTAACCTGCTCAAAAATAGGTAGAGCTTTTGAGGAAAAAAAAAAAAAGATCATTTATGTGTATTATTTTTTATACTATATATCTAATTTAAGTCTCCTTATGTTTACATTTCCTCAGTTTTCAAGTTTCCCCCCTTCTTTTTCCAGATGTATTGGGCAAGACCCGATTTGCTATCACTCAACTGAAATGCTCAGAAGGAAAAAGAGTGTTTCAGAATGTAAGTATGAATGCATCCCATGACTTGGGAAGATGTAACTGTTATTCTTTCTTTTATCAAAAAGGTATTATGAATATATTTGAACTACAGTGTCATTAGTTTCTGGGAGCTAACCAGAGAGACCGTATTTGGATTGAGAAGAAATCACAGCCTCAGAAATCAAATACCAGAGAAATACTTCCAAGACACTGTCTCTTAAGTTTCGTTAGCTCTGTACAAACACAAGTAACTCTTGTGTGTTCCCCAGTCCTCCTCTACATTCTTGGGGGGTTCTCCAGCTCTAATATTTTAGAATAGTTGCAAGGTAACCGTAAAGGTTTCTTAAAGACTTGAAGCAAGGACCCATTTTACAGTTTCTTGAGGGACGTGGGTGAAAGATTATGAGAGAGGAAAAAAGAAGTTAAGAAAATGAAGCAGGAGCAAGAGGTACAATCATTTGGTATCTTCTGGCAGGGCTATGGCTAAGTACAACAGGCAAAAGAGTGTGCATCGTTCTAGGAGGTATGGGACTCATCCAACTATATCATTCAGGTAAATATTAGAGATTTCTTATCTCAAAACTAAGGGCTATATAGAAATCATTGCAGTCCACCATAATGTGCTATTCCTTAAACTTTTTTCAGTATGTGTACATGTGTACATTTTTTGACACCCTGCTGGTTGGTTTTCTCCTGTTCCTCCTCCTCGAAAAAGAAACTTTGAAGGACTGAAGCTCTTTGAATATCAACGCCAAAGCTAGGCAAATTTTTACTTTCCCTCAGATGCTGCTGGATGCAGGTTTTTTGCATACTCCAAGATAATCAGTTCTTTTCATTTTTAATCAGTGTTGATGATCTCACAGCAATTTATCCATTTTAATCAACGCAGGTTGTAAGCAAAGTAGATTAAGCAGATGAAAACCCTGCTGGCTTACCAAAGCTTTGCAATAGCGATCATTAAAGGACAACATGAGCTCCAAAGCTAATATTCTAAGGATCAAATAATTTTATATTGTCATTTCTGTGATATCTGCCAGGAAGGAGTTCATAGAGTACTTTACAAACTACCCTAAATTCTTCTGTGATTCTAATTACCATAATCTATTTAAGAAAATAAGGAGAAATCTGAAATAGAGCACTTCAGTCAATGAGTCTGCTTCCTTGCTACTGCAGGCACCATATCAGACAGACAATCTCATTCATAAACTTCATAGGGCTACGATGATTAGGGGCCTGGAGCATCTCTCTTATGAGGAGAGGCTGAGAGACTTGGGTCTTTTTAGTCTGGAGAAGAAAAGATTGAGAGGGGATCTGGTCAATGTCTATAAATACTTAAAGGGTGGGTGTCAAGAGGAAGGAGCCAGTCTTTTTTTCAGTGGTGCTCAGTGACAGGACAAGAGGTAACAGGTACAAACTTGAACACAAGAAGTTCAATTTAAACATGAGGAGGAACTTCTTTACTTTGAGGGTGGCAGAGCCCCAGAACAGGCTGCCCAGAGAAGTGGTGGAATCTCTATCACTGGGACATTCAAAACCTGCCTGGACACGTCCCTGTGCAACCTGCAATAGGTGGACCTGCTCTGGCAGGGGTGTTGGGACCAGATGCTCTCCAGAGGTCCCTTCCAACCCCATATCATTCTGTGATTCCTGAGCTTCATCTCAGAACTTAATAAGATACCACAATCCTCCCTTCCCGCTCAGAAAGAAAGTGTCCCTCTGCACTTCCCTGCCTAATTGGTATGAACACTTCTAACTTCCAGCCTTCTCAAATTAGCTTAGATCTGTCTACCAGATCTAAGGGTAGCCCCCACACCTCCTCTCTTAGTGAATGCTAGATCTAACTCAACCTTCTTGAATATGAATGTCAAGACAGAGAGAAGAGAAGGCTACAAACTGAAGTGAAGAAACAGTAGACAAAACAGAGCATGACAGAGTAATAGGTATCTGCCACTCCATTGCTATCACCATTCCTTTTGGAAGAAAGACTATTTTATTTTTTGTTTGTTGGGGGAAGATAAGGTGCTTGTTGTCAAATTTGATGGAGCATTTGACTACAGTCACCCCTACTTTCCATCAGCATATATAATCACATCATTTGGCTCTTTGTAGCAGAAACTAGGTAGTTTTCACTGCCAGGCTGCTTTTCAGGTTTGCTCCAGCAGTGTCTGAAAGGGCTGAAAATTCTTCTGAAGAGTAACTGTCACAGAGTATATGCAAGACAAGAGGACACAGCTGTTCTCTTGTGAAAACTAGTCTCAAAAGCAGCATAAGAGAGACAGAGAGCTCATGAAAGGGGGAGGCAGGCAGGCAGAAAGACTGAAAAATAAAAAGCTGGTCTTTTTGTTATTCACTCAAAAGAAATATGTCATGCTGCGTTTGAAAGAGTGCTGTACACATAAATTTTTAGCAGAGAAAACAGATTTGGATAATGTGTTGAGAGGAAATGGTGCTACAAGTCTGGCTGTTGTCTCCGGAAGCTTGTATCATTTCCATCAAGAAAGCACAGAAAATCGTCAATTCAAATAAATGTCTAAGTTGTCTCACAACTTGTTTCTCTGTTAGCCCTGAAAACAAAACACACTATCACAAAAGGAAAAGAGCAGCGTAGAATTAGTAAAGAAAATAAGGTAGAAAAAGGAACACTATAGATAGCGGAAAAGGAACAAAGAACAAGAATCAGGAAGTTGTCCTTCTGTCATTTGAACCCTCTGGACAGCCCTAGTCCTTCTAACTTCACAGAGATAGAGAGGGATGAAAAAAGTACCAATGTGGACATAAGCATGAAAAACATTCCTGGTGTGGAAAGACCTTTGTCTTGGAAAAACACGCAACATGGAAAAACATGAGGGCCAATATGAGAGAGAGCTCTTAAAAAAAACCCCAAGCAGCACAGAAAAGGCAACAAGTGGGAAATGGCTGCTCATGGTCACTTTTGGTATAAGAACTGGCAATGGCTTGAGACCAAACTAAAAGGGATAGCTTTTTGTGCAGCACACAGCTTCACTGCAGCATGTCACGAATGCCAAAACAGCACACAGCTTTACAAAAGATCCAGACAAAGAAATGGGGAAAAGCCCTACCTGTAAAAAGCCAGAAATACACTAACATCCCACCATTTTTGTTTTAGAGACACACCTGATCGGTGCTAGAGGCCGGCACGTTTCCTAGGAGAAAAATCACCACGTGCCTCTCTTGTTTTCATGCTCGGCCTCTGCATGGCTGCTGCCAGCGTCAGGACACTGGACTAGAGAGGGCTTTGGCCTCACCTGCAGTTCTTATGCTCATGCCATTATCCAAAATTTTGTTCTCTTTCTTTCCTGATCGACAACAGGTGGATTAAAAACACCCTTGGATTTCACCACTAATGCCCATCCACAGAAGTCCCCTTGCTCGTCTCCCCATCCCTTCTCCACAAACTGTTGTGTAGCGTGGACGTGGCTGTGCAGCTGGCCAGCACTAACAAGACTAAATTTCAGAAAACTGGCACCTGCAATTATTAAATTGCTAAATCTTTTAATAGCAGCCTCACTGTTTAATCTCGGTACATTACAGGATATAAAAAAAATCCTAAATCCCAAATAATTAAACATGCAGCATGTTTTAATACTTCTGTGTGAATAGCCTTGGCCTTTTTGAATCAAACCCACAGGGTTCCTAAACACTCTTTTACAAATACATTCAAGCATTCTTGGGAGTAGACCTTCAAAAAGTACAGGATACTAGTTAATCTGACCAATACACTAACTTTTAAAGAAGAATCCTTACACTTAGGCTGTGGTCAAATTAATGAGGCAAGTCATAGGTATTACACTGTTCCCGGGAGCTCCAGCTTCAATTCCTCACCAACCAACCAACCTCGCTGCATTTCAGCATACTTACTTCTCTTTCTTCCAGCCTTTCATTGTTACTTTTCTTCCCTTGTTTACACATAGCTTTCATGCAAGACATTACCTATCAAGAGTCAGGAGTTAAACTAGCAGCTCTCACAGAGCTCCTCACTGTGTATTCCCGTATTTGCACGCAATAACCTGTACAGTTGAACACAGAGAGAGCTCATCAATTCAAAGCTCATGCTAACAGCAAGGCAGCAGCAGATGTAAGGAGTGGGTTTAAGAACCATAAAAGGGCTGGAAACTCCCTGTTCCTTCTTCCAGCAAAAATATCAATAGGCACCGCATAGTGCATGCAGCACACATTAATTTGCTCCACGCTGCTATTTTTGACTGAAACCACAGCAATTCTGTGATGAAACTGGACACATGGTACGCACACCACATAAGATCTGGCTCCCTTTATCATCACTTAAGTGAATTATCCTGAATTAATTACCCAACATGCTAGCTTCCTTTGATGTTCTGTGCTTACTTCCCAAGCACTGTGGTCTGCAGTAGGGCAATCCTGATCGCCAAGATGAGCAGAGACTGAACTGTTATAGGAGCTAGTGAATGGGCTTCATTAAAGCTGACAGGTGAAGAATCAACATTTCATCAGGATTTTTTTTTAATATTATACTTGTGTGATTCTTAATACATCACACTGCATATTCCAATGTATCTCCAGATACATCAACTGAACAGGATCTTCCTCAGAAATCCATTCAACTCTCCTATGTAGACAGATTCACTTAACAGAAGTTTCTTGGCTAAAACTTAACCACAAAAACACACTTTTTTTTTTTCACAGACAGAATCTTGGATCTAAAATGCAACATAACCATCACGGAAGATGTCAGACAGGGAAAGCTTTCCAAGGAGACAGTGAATGATGAGAACAGGCTTCCTCTGCTTCCTACAGCTCAATATGCAGTATCACTTTACTGTCACTTCACAGTGCTTTAACCAAAACCTGAGTAAAGGCTAAAAGCAACACAAATCTTAAAAACAGAACACAAGGAGGAAGCCCCAAGCATTGCATCTTCCACTCACTCAAATTTTAGATCCTACTTTCTTCTTCTTGTTTCCATTACTTGCTCTCCTTAAAGGCTGCAACTTCTCCAGTAAACTATCCTTTTTGTCACGTTAACACAGAATTAGGAACATAATTTTATTTCCATCGCCAAAATACCTTCCCGATATGCACTTTGCAGTATTTTTGCACACACTTTATTTTTCAGCATATCGTAGCTAAGTCATTAAAATGTCAAAATTTGGATGCTGCGGTTACACTTGACTTCTACTGTGGACAAATAACAGGCTTTCATACATTTGACAGCACTTAATAAAATGACTCATGCAGCTTCACTTCAAGTAAAGCATTAGAAGTGGAAAACATACTAAATGAATGGAGGTGGACTTGTCAGCATTTGCTAGGAAAGAAGTTGCAGGAGGTTGGGTAGAAGAATGGCTGCAAACAAAAGGCTGCAAACAGTGCTAACCTGTTAGTGGATCCATTGTAGCAGTAGTTTGGAAGGAAATCATAATTGAGTTCCCAAAAGACATGAAGAGTGATTCTTCCATAAGGGGCTGAGACATTGTGATTGGCTTCTCTGAACATGGCATCAAAGCTGTCCAAGGTCATGTATCTACTCAGAAGCTTATGAGTCATTTTGTTTATTTCTATCAAACCATCCAGCTCCTACAAAAAAAAAAAACAAGAGGAGAGAAAGGGAACAGTACATTTAATAAAGTGGAGAAACTCAACAGAGTACATAAACAATCTTGACTGGAGAAAGAAGTCAAAATGAACAACTGACTTTCCCCAGGTCTCTTACTTTAATGATAAGAGCTGGAAAGAATCAGTGGTTTTGGGACTGTTTTGTAACTATCTCCCACCAAAACCTTATGAGACTTTAAGGGTATTCATTAAAATCAGTCCATGCTGCAGATGGGTCTTAAACACAGTGTGAACTCTTCTTCCACTGAGAAAAAGTTAAAACTCCAACATTTAAATGAGGTCAGAGATAGGCCAAGAAGCACCTCCTGCATTTCCTTCTTTACAAGTTATGACAAATTTCTGCTCAGTCGCGCAACCGGTGAACTAACTCTTATAGTAGCACTGGTAGGGATAACATCACATTTACCATAAATCCTTCTCATAGTTTACATCAGTGAAGAAGGTACTAAGGTGCAATGAAAGACCAGACCAGACAGTTACAAATGTTGTGAAGGTATCCACAAAATCAGTAGCTGCAGACAACACAACTATATATGAGCACTGCCTTTCATAGTATTTCTCCTCTTGATGAGAAAATCCTGGTACGGTTTCTGGCGCTTTCAATAAAATAAAATAACATTAAAAAAAATAAATCCATCTCTGACTCTGAGAACACCAAACACAAAGAACACAACCTCTCACTCCAGAAAAAAACTAGGCATTGCTTTTCAAGTTTGTTGTGCATGAAGAAATGTCCAGTGGCTTTGTTTGGCTGTGCATCAAACTACTAATCAGCTTCCCCTACAGTGCTGTCAGGTTTAACTGCCCTGTGCTTCACAGGATTTTCTAACCTGTGAGTAACTGTTACTTTAAGGAAAAGGAAAACTAACCACTATGATTGTTATTACAGTACTGAGTCCAATCTGAGTGAAAAAAATAAGCTCAGTCTTTTAACTACCTTAATTTAATTTATTTAGCCTGAAAAGCATCAGAAAATACCAATTAGTTAAGATATTAGTATCAGTTTCTCACTGAGGAAAACTAATCAGTTTTCAGCAGAAATTATTTTGCATAAAACAAAAAAAAAAAAAAAAGAGAAAAAGAAAAGAAGCATGGTATGGAACACCTTAGTCCTGACACTTTCTATTTCAAGAAAGAGTGAGAACATGTAATGTAAGAAACATATCATCAATAGTTTCTCTTCACCTTTTTCTGTTCTAGCCACTAAGAAAATCCTGCATATAACAAATTAAAACTACATATCAATAATTCAAAGGCTGTAACACCAAGCACTGAAAAGTCAAGAGGCTCTATGGCCTCAGTATTTGAATTATCTTCAGTAAAGAATGAAATTAAATCAAGCTAGTAAACTACATGTCAAAATCTCATCGGTAAAAACCTACTACGGAAAGACCAATGGTAAACTTTCTTACAAAAAATTTAACTTTTTCTTTTTCATGCCAGCAGAACTGAATGTGTCTGATATTTTTCTTGTCGATTGCTTATGTGTTTGTCAAATTCATGTTGTCTGGAAATAATTAATTTTTAAAAAACTTTTTAATGAGGAAACTAATTCAAAAAGACACATCAATATTGCACAGATGCTTTTCTTCTACAGGCACAAGACAGATCTAGTACTTCCACAAAAAAGTATTTTTGTCATTCTACAAAACCAAGCTGCCTGGGTAAATAAACTCATTTTGCATCTACCAGTCACACGGCTGTTTTGTTTTGGCCTCTGATTGATCTACAAGCATGGACAGAATTGGGCATTTACAAAATTTTAAATCACAAGATCACAATCACAAGGTAATTTTCCTTGTTTCATCATAGCTCCTAGTATATGCTTTCTCTCCAGGTGATGTTTTCACATTACTCCTGAGGCCCTCAGTTGCAGCAGGCTGATTTTTTTTCTGGGCAAGGAAAGAATAAGATTCTGTCTCAACAGTACTGGGACTTGCACAGTCCCATGTACTTCAGCATACTCCCAGAGGACTGTGTCAGGTCAGGCCAGAGCACTGTTTGTACAGAGACGCAGGTTAAGGCATGAGGAGACAAAGTCATAGCTCATCCAAATTATTAAAGCCTACAATATAGTTTAAAGGCAACAGAGGATTTGTCAGTATAATTTCTGGTGTAGCTGGAGGTGACTAAAAGAATGCCTTTTGCAAGACTAAGCTGCTTCTGTGGTAAGAGATTTTGTCAATCTAGACTTAGTAAACAAGACAAACTTCAACCATGGCATTGCATGATTTTACACTTAGAGAAAAATTTAAAGAAAACATCAGAGGGAAAAGTTCTGTTATTTTTCTAATAAGACTACTTAAATTATTTCCCATTTATATATATATTGAACTAAAACTCAGGATAAAGTTTCCCTGTCAGTCACTGAGCCTCTTCTCCTTTCAGGACTAACTATACAAGTATTTGCTGAAAGAATACGTAGAGGACTTCTAGCAAAACTCGAGAAACTTTTTTTGCTTCTGCCATTAAAAAACAGATTTTTATATATTTGTTTTATTATATATATATAAAACATATACATATATATAAAACAAAGATTTATAATGGAGGGAAAAAAAGGGCTAGTTGTCTATTACTGCAAATAAAAGAAATAAAAATTTAGATAAAATAAATTAAAACAAAAATAGCATCTAACTGCAGCTATGGAAGAACTGCAACACAACACTCACCACAATGGAAGTCAAGTCCTCACTTTCAAATCGACCAATTGCCAGTTCCATTGACCTGTACATGGCTGCTGAAATTCGCTGAGTGATGAGTCGGTTTAGGTCTATTGACCTACCAAGAAGCTAAAGAAAAAAAGCTATGAAGTTTCAAGCTGAAAGTCAAATTACAAGACAAGCTGTACAAGGATATGAGACTCCACAGATTTACAGACTCTCACGTGATGAACTTGCATTCCAAACACACAGAAACAAAGTAGATGGACAAAATTATAAGTTCATGAACAAATGAGGTACTACAATTTACTTCCCAGTTCTCACAAAAAAAAGTAAAATCACGTTGCATTTACATCTAAGTATTTATGCAAAGGATTTTATGCTTCCATGACATTGTAATGACAACATATTGAAAACTGGTGAAAGACATTACTAGGAAGGCAATGCTACCAAATGTGACATTCTTATTTGGCTTGTGTTTGCTTAACTGCAACAGACATTTGCATTAAAACATGGTCTTCTAAGTGCTTTTTTTTTTTTTTAAATTTATCCTTCATACGACAAAAAAACTGATCCCGAATGTCAGTTACGCCACTTAGATGACAGAACATACAGCACAGAAAGAGTTTTATATACCTACATAAATGAACAGTATTGGAAAATTGCCAAGCAACTCAAATACAACAGAGTATGAGTTAACTCACTTGGACATGTCTCTGTTTCAGCAGCGTCTCGTAGCGGTTGGACTGTAGCAACTGAATGGTTGCTCCCTGATTCTTGCATTCTGAACGTAACCGTTTATCCAGAAGCAGGCTATTAGGAAAGGAAGAAAAGAATTAAAGTATATTAGACAGGAAAACAGAGCAGAAATGCATGAATAAAAGTTCTGTACTGGAATAGCTACCTGCCGGCCATTGCCTTGTAGTACGCAAATATTTGGTCTGCCAGCTTGTAGACAAATTGGTCAAAACACAGGTTTACCTTGGGGGGAAAAAATAAAATGTGTGTTTAGAGATACTTAAAATTAAAAGAGGGGAGTTTATCCAAGACCTCCCACTGTTTATCAAATATAATTAAGGAAGTCAATGCATCCTAATTTCTGAGTACGAGAGAAGATGTTGTTCAGTTTTCAGCATTAATGTGGGGAGTTTTGCACAGGTGTCCTTACAACCTATCACCCAACCAGTTACCCATTCTTCTGGTCTTTCTTCTCAGTTTGTTTGTTACCTCCAACTCCTCTGAATCTCTTATAACAGGCCTTGACCTTTATTATCATTTTCACATTCAGGTACAGACCATTTTTTTCCAGTAGGTAAGGTTACTTTACCTCTGCCTCAATTTCATCATAGAGGAACTGCTTCTTAAATTTAGTAAGTGCATAATGAGCACTGTCATTATAAAGGTCCAAAGAATACAGAACATACCTGAATGAAAAAGAAAAAAAAAGTTACATGTCTATAGAAATTATGATTCTTTAGGGTGGTAGAGTCAAGATGTTGTAAGCCAGTCAATATTGCAATCTATACATAGTTCATGCAAAGAGGATAATTTTTTTTTTCTTTCAGTTTATATATAAAGTATCACAAGTTCTGCTTTAAGGAAGTCTTTTGTTAATTCAAGAAAATGTATAGATAAGTTTGTACTCTGAAACTTGTGAAAGTATGCTTTTACAACTATGCATTGTATTTGACATTTTTGAGGAGTAAGTATGAGAGCTCACTCAGGGAACAGCATATTTGGCTGGTGCAATGATACTTATGAAAAGTTTTCGTAAGTATTTCAATTATTCACTTCAAAAAGAAAACTTTGAGAATCCAGGAACAGGTGAATGTAAGAGGAAAATAAGCGGAAAAAAGAGGTTTAGAACAGTTACTTCTCAGCTACTGCTTGTGAAAACCAATTAAAACAATAACACTGTAATAAGGAATGGCAATCATTTAAGAATAATCATCCAGTGGAAGAGTACAAGTATGTCTTACTCCATCATTGATGCCTCTTTGGTCTCTAAAATATGGTCTGTCAGAATCCAAGGCATGGACATCTCAATGGGAAACTGGATTCTTCTGCCCATGGTCAGCTCTAAGAAGAATTCCCTGAACCACAGCTGGGACAGATCACAGCATTGCTGCAGGGTCTCTTTTGGAATAAATAAGGAAGAATTATGTGTCTTATAGAAATACATCAGGAACAATACAACTGTGATTCTGATGATGCAATGTGAAACAAAAAAAGCAGACGTGAGTCACTAGAGCTATACATAGGCCAAATATGTAAACCAAATTCAAAATATAAAGCCCGTGACATTTTTCAAAGAGTTTTAAACTCCATGTCGGCCCCCAAAGTGATGCCTTATTACAGAAAAAAAGAAAAAAAGGTGTAAGTGGACCAGACTACCAGTGAAACAGAAAGACTATGAACACCAGTAAAGGGGGATTTCTAGTTTAATTTCTCAGTTGAGAGCTGAGAAAGTGATACACTAAATTTGGGAAGCATCAGGCAAAGGAGACAAAATTGAACCAGATCTACCAGTACCATCTCTCCCTCTGGGGGACTAAATCGCTCCACGTGTTCCTGTTGATTAGATGGGCAGGAAATGACAGACAGACACATGAAGGAGGGATTAAAACAAAAAGTTTCTAAGGCCACTGTCAAGGGCGTGGAGGTATGCTTCCCACCTCTCCAGAAAACACTCAGCACAAGCCTTCTTTTGCAGAAGACTTGAAAACCAACAGTTTCTTGGAATTAACTTTTTACATTAAGATGTTCTGAAGACCTTTTGAAGTGCTGTTCCCCAGTAGCATTATGACAGACATTAATTAACAGGCTCCCCCTTCTCTGAGGGTAAAGGAGTCCGGCAGCAAAACAAAAATGAAAGACAACACAGCATGGTGATGACAAAGACTAGATACATTCAATGTCAGTAGGTGAATTCTTTAGGACGGCATGTTTCCGATTACAATTAACTGAATAGTAAGAGTAGTGAAATGACATCAAATTTACCACAACAGAGAATTTGTTTCCTCTGTACTTAAAACAAAAACAAAAAAAGTACTGAAAAACCCAAAACACAAAAACTACTTCCTTTTTAAAATTTCAATGTGTATAGGCTTATCTGTCCCTTGTTTATATAAATATGTACATTTAAAAAAAAATAGAAAAGGGAGGTAACGATATGAAATTTGACACATTATAAACAAATGTATAACAAGTCAAAATAAAAATCCCACCACAATACTGAATATCAAGTCTCAGAAAAAGTTTGGACAGACCAAGGCTTTTGATAAATAAACCAAAGGTAAGTTGACTTAGGCAATCGGAAACATTTTCCAGGTCGTGTTAGAGGTGTTAGGACATGCTAAGCTGGACACTGATCATCTACATATCTTACCACTGAAATTTATCAAATGAGTGTAGAAGAAAGACTCGCGATGGAATTTTTCTATGTCCAATATGGTGGGCCCCTCAAGGCTACTTCTCAAGGTTTTCTTGGAACCACTTTTGTCAGCAATGAGGGACTCTAACATAGTTCTCACCATGTAAAGCTGTATCATTAAAGGAAACAATTGTGGTGGAAAGGGGGGGAAAAAAGGAAAATACACATGGTACATTAGTTGAGCAACACTGAGAATTACTATCCGTAAGCGACTGCTCCACTTCAAATTGAAAACTGGCACTGTGTGGGCAAAAGCCTTTGAGGCAAGAGGAAGAGATGCAACGCTAGCCTACACACCAGCACAAACGCCTACCCATGCCAAGGGGACCTCCACTGACACTTAGCAGCAGACCATTTGCAGTGGAACAGTTCACATCACCACAAAAAAGTAAAAGTAATAAGTAATGTCTTACCACCAAAGTTTAAAAGAGGCGGATAGATGTAGGACTGCCTCAGAAACTTGTGTGTCACATGCAATAGCTTTTCCAGTCCCAGAGACTTGAGCTGCTTCAACAGCTCAGCAGAGTTTAAGGACTCTGTCATAGTGCGAATCATGTAGAGCTAAAAACCAACAGACAGGGGCAGGCAGGGGAGAGAGAATCCGTTAATAAAAACACATGGGTGAATAAGGAAGGGGAAACAGAAGTAGAGAAAACGTGTTAGTTTGTTAAAAATGAAAAGCAGCACAGTAAGCATGCAGAGGAGGACCTACAGAAAGGTTTCTTTGTTCAGAATAATCACTGCAATTCGGTGCTCCCTCAAGCAAAGGGAAAAGTTCCCATTCATTTTAGGGGATGCTCAAAGAGCCAACAGCTTCTCAAATGATTTTTGCAAAGATTTCCAAGTATTAGCAATTCATTACCAGCCATTTTAGAATTGCGTGAAGCTGAGAAAAACCTATCTAAAAATCAATATATTTAACCTCCCTTCCTCCTGTCAGCCAAGACAGAGAAGTGTGCCAGCCCAAGAGCAGAAAAAGCAGACAGAAACGTGTACTCTAAACAGCCTGTTGCAGCCAGTGAAATAAAGCCCTTAAACAGACCAAGCACAGGAGAAGCACACCGGTGGCATTATTTAATTTTTCCCCCCAAGAAAATTAGAAATCAAACCAATTTTTTCCAACTCCCAAAACAAAAATCTTCATTAAGCCCATCTTAGCACAATTTAAGCAACTTTTTATTACCCAAGATTATTATTGATGCGTGCTCTCTTCGCCACGGATTTTAAGTATTAAAAGATTGTCTTTACAAACCACAGTTGCCTTCACTTTTATACCCAAAGTGCTCAGTACCTCATTTTCTCAGATGAGCTATGAGTACCAGACCATACACTCTCCAAACAAATTCACAGAGAAAATAAAAAAGATAAATATATGGAGGTAACAAGAACAAGCATGTAAGTATGGGATTTCAACAACTACCAGAGAAAACATACTTGAAATACCTTCTTTTAGCAGCAGCATCAGACTAAATAGATTTTAGGGAGCAGTTTTATCATTCATTACTGAACAGTAAGCGGGATCTTGTCAGAAGTCAAATACTCTTCCATATTTTATAGGCAATCATTTATATTTTAAACATATTTTAAAACTACATAGACATCTATTGAATAATGGGATTTGAGGAAAAAAAATCCACCAGCCATACCAGAGATGGGAGTCAGTCAACATATAATTCAAATAGTTCAAAAATATTATTTAAAAAACATTAGGAGCTCAATGAGAAAATATTTCTTTCCAGGAAGTCAAATTAAAGAATAGAACATGTGGAAAAATTATACATCAGAGTAGCAAGTGACAGCAATCCAGACAGAGGATTTTGGTTAAGTCTATGTAATTTTGTAAATATAAATCTAATCAGAATAGACTTATAGCTTTTAAAAAATAACCCAAAACTGCAATTTTTAAATAGCTCAGGCCAGACAGAAAACATTTCATGCCATAAAACGTTGACAGATATCACAACCACCAGAGAGGAAAATACCTGAGTGCTGGAGGGTCCCACTGCACGCCTGGGAACTTTGATGTCAAAACCACTTTTGGGGTCCTTCTCTCCCCTCAGAGCTGGGTCATTGAATGGCTCATGACCCGCTTCCCAGTCACAGACTGTCTTTCTGATGGCCTGTAAAACACTGAATGCAATTCACACTTCAGACCAGTATGCATCTAAGTGCACTGATGAGAACATTTTCCTTTTTTCTTTTTTTTTTTAAGAACTCTTCCAAAAGCACTCTTCCAAAAGCAACAGCATTTGGGAGCTTGGGATAACTCAGAGCAATCACATGAGTTCAACTCAACAATGCCACAACTTCAAGAATGCCACATCCATGGAACAATGACTCGTCATGTTTATCAGAAAGGATAGTGCAGAGCCCTTCTCTTCTGTCAGAAGAAAGCTGACCTCTGAAACTGGTTCACCAGAGACACTTGTCAAGAATTCTCCTCTGGGATCCTTAGCAAGTGCATCAAGACATTTTGTTCTCCTAATCCCCAAAAAGCAGATTATTCAGTCAAACCAAAACAGATTATTAAACAAACTAAAGAGAGACAATTCTGGCTTGAAATGGAAAGAAGCAGCAGAATTCCTGTTTCCAGCAGAACTCCAGAATTCAGCTGGAATTTGTACAAACAGCTTCATACTTCTAATTTCAAATACTGAACTGGACTTCATATACTTGTCAGAAACACAGCCAGCCATATCCTATGGCGTGCTGAATGATCAAGCAAATGTCTCCTCCCAGATTTGAGCAGGTAGAAAATAATACTTCCCTATTTCATTAAAGTCCCTGGCACAAAAAGACACTCTGGACAAACTTCATAATTTGGAGTAATTTTTAGATTATGACAGGATTTTTGTGGCAATCGGAGCATTTAGCAATTGATTAGCCAAAGACTTTCACCTCTAAGAGCTTGGCAATGAAATGTGGGAGTAAACAAAGGCTAAACAGGTCAAGATTACAAGCAAACAATTAGGGGCAAAAAGATAAGGTCAGGAAGTGCCACCTATCAGTGTGGGCAGATGGAACACTTGGAAAAGGAGTGTAAGGCTTATAAGCCAAAAGCAGCAGAATCTGAGAAAGAAGGCAGGACGGTAAGAGTACAGAGATAAGACTATGGGGTGGGATGTTAACATGAGACATAAGGAAGGTGAACAGTAACATCTGTCTTCAAAACAAAAATAGTAATCTTGCTTTCAATATTACAGTACTTATCTTTCCTTAAAATAAAAATAAACTACAAGGAACACAAGACTTATTGCAGTAATCCTAAGGGGCTAAAAATAGCCCAGACTCTTATCGTAGCCATGCTGGCAACCATTCATTTTTTACTTCAGATTTCTTCAGCTTCCAATACATATTCAACCAAGTTAATTTTGGATACCAGACAGACTAGTAGGGGAGTACAGACTTTAAGAGGCAAAATTTAACAGCTGTGCAACCCTGCAACAAATTTAGTAAGATTTGGGGAAAAGCACATAGGAGAAGATGAAAACAAGATCACTACCTCTGAATGACATTTTTCTTCTTTTTTATGGCTTGTCTTAACGGCTCTCTAAGTGTGACTTGGGCAAAGTCCTGAAGAGCTGCATAAATGGTATGGCGAATGGCATGATTGAAAACACTTTCCATCCTTCCCATCAGCACCTGGAGACCTTTGATCATGGCAATCACCTGCAAAAAATAATTGTGTTTTCTTATTTTGTTTGTGTAATTGTTTAAAAAGCCACATTTTAAATACAGAAAATGAGAAAAGAGGAATTAACAAGTTTTAAAAGATAAAGGATAGCTTTCCTGTGCTCCTCCTACATAGTGAAAGGAGGAAAACCTGCTCTTTCAGAGTCAAGACAAGGGCATGATATCTTTTTGCACTGGATATAGAAAGTGCTAATAGTGTTCTCCTTTGTATAGAATTAATCTTTAGAAAATGCCTAGAAGAAAAAAAAAAAAAAGATTTATCTAAAGATTTATCTTACCTCAACTAAAGCAAACTTCTCCTCACTGGTATAATTGTATCTTGTTGCTCTTTCATACTCTTCTGCATTGTCAGGACAATCTTTATTAGAATACTTGTCAGTTGGGTGTACCAGCTTCCATGAATACTGCAGTTCACACAGCAGAATAGGGAGAAAAAAGATGCAGGTAAAATAAAAGGACTGTGAAACACAAAACATAGCTGGACACAAATATTTAAGAAATACTTCAATGTTTTCAAGAATATCTGAAAAATAATATTTTGTACTATTCTTGCACTATTATTTTGTACTATTTTGTACTAAAACTTGCAGAAATTCTGAAACTACTATCTAGTGGAAATACCAAACAATAATTTGCCTAACAAGTTTTCTTGAAAGCCAGCGATCCTTTACAAGCTCAAAAAATGCAATACACGCTCAGCAGGTAATGCATTTCAGAGTATTTTTTACTGAGCAAATGCTAGCAAAAGTTTTACTTTTGCTACTTCAAGCACAAGAAACACAGAGACCCTTCAGAGCATAACAAACAAATAAAAAAATCCATCACAACCACACAAAAAAAGATGAAATTCCAACTTGGACAAATAGTCACATATAGAATTCAAAGGACAACTGGAAAACAATGCAGTTTGGGGGTGTGGGGGGGGGGTGTGGGGGGGGGTATTAAATGTTTACTAGGCTTAAAGATGTGGAAAAGTTGTACTATCTGTGACAATCCCATCTGCACAGCATGTATTTCTCTTAAATATTGCCCTTTCAGTCATTGCAAACACAGTTCAAAATGTTCCTGAGCAGTGTCAGGCTGATGTAACATCCATCAGGGTACATCAAGTGAAAAATCCGAGTGATGTTCAAATACAATTTTCTCACAGTTTGAGTTCAGCAAATAGTAAGGCCTGATTGATACTATCTTTGCAGTGTTAGATTACAGAGCAATAAAAATTTTCTTACTTTAATTGATTAATATTTGCACCAATTTATCTACAGCAAAAAGCATTACACCCTGCAACCCAAGTGCTACAAGGAGGATACTAGGGAAATGATTAAACAAAGATGATGTATTTGGGGGGCATTAACTTGTCAGGGTTAAGCTGGACAACAAATGTATCCTAAAACTTTTTATCTGAACAGGATGCATGTAAGAAGGTTCATGGATTCTGAGTAAAGGCAGAAGACAAGTAAACAAGTAGGATACTCTAGATCAGAATAAATTCTCAGTAGGAGGACAGAGAGAAGATGAACACGAACTTACATGAGAAGTACTTAAGAAAATCCATATAAATCAGAAAGGCAAAGAAATGGAGTGATAATAGGCAAAAAAACCACCAAACCCTGCTGAGGTCATCAGAGAAAATATGTTCTGGACCTAGGAGGATTAAAACAGCTAAGAACAAGAGACTTTCTACAGAGACATAACAAAATATAATTTCTACAGAGATATAATAAAATAGGAAGATTGTCACTGTGAAGAGAGTCTGAATGCAGCAATTTGCAATGACAGAAATAAAGGGAGCAAGTCTGGTAGTTGCAGAGGCCAGAAAGAGATGACAGCAACTTCTCTTAAGAAGGAGAAAAGAAGATTTTCACCATAGAATACACTGTTGATTTAAGTAAGAATAGGATAATCTAGGAAAAAAGTATGATTCATCGACTGGCTTTTAAAAGAGACATTTAAAAATAGAGAAGAGAAAGAAAACTGGTTGTCTAGCTATGCTCACTGTGACCACACTGGATTCACGCAGGACAAATGGCTTGATGCTCCCTCAGACATCAGAGGCAAAGGAGAAGCAAGTCTGTCTCCTCTCATACAATACATCGTCTGTTTCAGCCCTTCCTAGAACATGCGTTGGTGCAGGTAAGACATGCACCTTTTATCTAAGTGTCCGCAGCATAAAAAGGACCCTGCATCCTCCTCTTCCACTTCTGCCTTAAGCAGTTTCTCACTGGAATAAACAAAGTCACTTTTCTTACTGGCATCTGTTTTTAAAATTAATTATTAAAATAAAGAGAAACAATTCTGTAGGTTCTTCATTTCCCCTCCCTCATCTCCTCTCAAATTTTCCTTTACCCACATTTACTTTCCTTTTGACTAAAAGCCTAGTCTAAAGCCAATGGGAGACTTTCAATTCATTTTTTGTCTTTGGTTAAGACCTTACATGCTTCATTTTTCTTAGTGATGATCTCTAAACATAACCAGGTGAAGCTGTTCTATCACCTCCTGTATGACTGCATGTTGGTACAGATATTTCTAACAGAATATAATTTTAAACAACATTTAGAGGAAAATAATAAAGTCTTAGTCTACAAAATGTATGTATCAAAGACCAACATAAAAACATCCAATCAAGGCTCACAGGTGATAATCTATCCATTAAATATAACAAGTTGAATGTACTGTATGAGATAGTACAAGGTACTGGAGCTTCAAAGCAGCAACATTTCTCCTAGCCTCTGAGAACTTCATGTGCTTTCCTCTAAGAATGCAGTTTGGAACAGGAGGAGAAAAGGAATGAAGGAAGAAGGCAATTAAGAGAACAAAAAATAACACACATTTTTCACTCCATTGAAGCAAAGCCACCACACCAAGCCACCTCTTTTTCATCTACTTTTATTCCCCAGATAATGTAACGTACCACTTCCATGACGTGTGCGCTCCACTGGGAGAGAAGCTGCAGGCCTTGGAGAGAGAGATCAAAGAGCTTCCGATACTCAGCATCTGTTTTTTGAGCTTCCTGTCGACCAGACCCTGTCACCACCTAGAACATTATTAAACAAAAAAAAAAACGCAAACAAAGCCACATCAGAACATGCTGTATCCGTCAAATTTGTACATAGATATCTTTTAAGCATTAAAAGAAGCAGGTACCGACACCTGCATTAGTATCAGGTTTTTTTTCCAGAGAATTACATACTTAAACTTCACTGACTTTAGTCAAGTGATGGAAACCATTGGTATCCCTAATCACAAAAATATTCTTGCAGATGAACTCAAGATACTAATTATATAGATATTAAAAATATGGTATAGGTCCAATATATGTATACATATACAATTATTTTATTATTTTTTATTTTATTTTTTTTTTTAGCTAATCTCTTCACTTTTAGTTTCATTTAAACTTCTATGAACATCCATTTGGAGTAAAGGCTAGACATCCTATTCCAAAAGAAGAGACACGTCAAAAGTTCTAGGACATATATCCTAGATAGACAGATTGATAAATAAGCAGAAGAATACTGTATTTTGTATGAAGTATCATTATTATTTTAAATTGATAGTGATGACACATAATAGTGTAAATACCATACTAGCCCCACAGCCAGCCCTTCTTGATTCAGGTGATCAAGCTTTGTCATTTACTTAGCCTGAGGTTTACCTGCTCTTCAGATAGTTAACAAAAACTGTTAATCAGTGACATGAAATTTGGATGAATAGCTCTAATCCCACACACCTCACTGTTGCTGTAACGAGCCAGTTCTGATATAAAACGCATATGGTCTTCTCTGATTTGGATCATCTGCTCACATATATTGTACTGGGGACTGCTGCTGGAAGATGTGCACGTCCATCTGTTTCAGACAACAAAAAAACCCCACCTAAATCAGTTTAGGCAATAAACAGTACTACTGATACTGCAAAGAAAGAACTGCAATCCATTTTAAAAAATCTTCCTTCTCCTCTATTTGAGTCTTCCTCTTTGCGCACCTCTATCTCTGACCCTGCACAATGCATTAGTGATGGACTGTCCTTCTGAGTACTTCTTCCACGTCTTAAAAAGAAACGTTCTATTTTACTTTTCTGCTGCTATGAAATACAAACCAGCACCTCTATTCAGGAGCATACACTTAGGGACAGGGCCAAAAAGTATCGAAAGGCAGGGCAGAAGCATAGGTACAGGCTGCGAGATGCATCTAGAAACCTTCAGATTGTTTTTCATTATTCCTATTTAACTACGAAAAACAAGAGTCTGCTCTCAACTATTAAAAAAACCCCATTATTAAATACTATCAACACATTACCAAGAGGGACACGAAAGACATGCTACCAAGAATGTCATGTTAAGCAGCCTGATCTTTTTAGTAGCTCAGTAGGCCCACTGCTGTTGATTTTCTCTCAGCAATTACATGCAGGTTATGTGGGGATTTTTTTCTGCAGGAATTAAAATGCAAAGCACTACATTCTAAATTCATGTAACTGCATGGAGGGAAGGTCTTGGAGGAGCATGGAAACGTTCACTAAAACAAAGCAATAACCATAAACCATGGATCCATTTATATAAAACCTGGCTGCAATTTCCATTCATGTTGCTGTGCTGCACGTCTAGCCGAACAGAAAGGAAGGGGGGAGACAAGCTAAACTGCTGCTCCATATACAATATACACATGCCTATTTACCCATGCACTACTACTGCTCACCTTTGCTTAGTAAAATCCTTCATTTCTTTTAAAGAAAGTTTCACATTTAAAAGGAAAAATAAAAATGAAATTAGTGTAAGATATAATTCATTTCCTCCAACCCAGGTGATAAGAAATGTCATAGATGCAAGAATGAGCTCAGCAGCATAGAAAGGTCTTTAAACAATTTGTTTCTTTCGTTGTATCTATTGCACAAAGTACATTAATAGGGAAATACCCACACCAAAAAGTTGACCAAAGTGAAAATCCTACTAAAGTAATTAGCACAGACGATTATAAAAATATAGACCAAGGGTGTGACTCTCCCCAGCCCAGATGCTTCCCTCTGTTTCGTTCTTCCCCTTACCTGGATTTATTTTCCTCATAATGGGCACTTGTCTTAATGTATCTTGCAAGTTCAATCTGCATGTCACCAAACAGTGGGACAACCTGCAACTGCTATACACAGGGAATAATTCAAATTATATAAATTATTGAACACAAATCTTAGTGAAAAGAAAACATCATGTACCCATATTATAGCCCAAAGTGATCTTTATTGTACTTAATTATATTTAAAATGTATGGGGAATTACCTTTAAAATCACATATTAAGATCAAATCTTAACTAACCTTAAAGAACTTGTCTATCTTGGCTAAATTTATCCTTTTCTTTGCATCCAGCTTATAGATGTTACTGACGCTTCCATCCATCAAGTACAATCCAAAGCCCATAACCTGAAAAAGAAAAAAACAAATCTCTCTGCAAAAGGACCTCAGAAGTAAAAACCTGCTGCAGTAAGACCATTCTTCACATCATTAAAAAAAAAGTAATATCTGAAAAAACAAAGTCCTGAAACACCTGCCCTCCCTCAAATATAATATATTTGGAAATACATACATTTCTGAAGTATTCTTTTATTATATGTATATTAGAAGTTTTTATATTAATATTAGCCTGAACAGTTATCTTTAAAAGATTCTACTTGTTTGTACAAAGGTTTAGCATACAAAAAAAAATCTCACTGAAACTAGAGTCTGGCTATCTTAGACAGGGCTTTTTTCCCACTTCCATTTTCTTAAAATTCTGTATGTACAAACTGATCTGTAACAGAATTTTAGATCTACCATCTCTGAGCTATTGCTTTATGGCTTTCAGCATATCTCTGAATTATACACACAAGAGCTCAGAAGCATCCAAAAAAAAATCTAATTACATTTTGTCCAAGTTATTTATTAACATGAAGTTATAATTCAATATTTACAATACCAGGAGCTGACTATTAGCCACTTAATGTGTTCTAAGCAATCATTTACCAAATATAAGGCTAAATATGGAAGACATGTTAGACATCCCTGCAGACAGAAC
Organism: Scolopax mira; assembly: GCA_004320125.1. Classification (NCBI taxonomy): domain Eukaryota; kingdom Metazoa; phylum Chordata; class Aves; order Charadriiformes; family Scolopacidae; genus Scolopax; species Scolopax mira. Next base: position 100,375 of record BJBW01001149.1, read on the forward strand.
ACAAATATTCTGGAATTCATGTGGTTTCAGGATGCTTCAATTTGGTTCTGACAGAGCTCTTCAGAAGTTAAACGCTGAAGTGTCTCAAAAGATTTGTCACAAGGCAAATTTCCCATTCTTACTCTATACGTTTTCTTCCACTGTAAGATGTGCAGCTGATAAGATCAATCACACTTCATATTGCCCAACACTCTCTTATTACATGTATATATTCCAGCTAATTAAACTTATCTAGTTACTAACCCTAGGCTACTCGTTCCCTGAAATCTTTGCTACATAGCCTCACCTACAAAACTTGCCACATATATATTAAAAAAATGCAGTAGTTCCTTTCTGTTGTCATACTTCATAGAAGAACAATTCCATAGAATTGGTTTCCTAGCAAGGCTGCAGTTCAATTGGAACTTCCATGTATGAAAACCAAAAATGGATTAGAAATTTTCTAAATAGTTTTAGCATGCAACATAATAAAAACAATGGAGACGAAAAAAGAGAAAGGAGTAATTTGAGTTATTTGTCTTTAAAAAAAAAAACTCAAAAAAACCACCACGGGAATTCAGATATCTGTGTCCTGCCTGAATAATTCTTTTTAAATTTTAGAAAGAAACTTACTTTCAAAAGCATATGTTTCTCACTGGGCGTTAGATACATTTTGTTCTCATAGTAGTCCACACACAAATTTACAATATCTGCAAGCAGTTCTTCATAGCCAGTGATCACCTCCAACTGCTGCTGTAAAGACTAGAAAAAAAAGAAGAAAAGAATATTAGTCAACTAGGTATACCCCCTGGGGAAAAACAGTTACTACCAAACTGGAAGAGTTTTATTTTAATAGTTTTGTAAAGCATTAGATATTTTGGGGGGGAAAAAAAAAAAAAAAAAGTAAAAATTAAAGCTTACTTGTGTTATCTTGTTATGGTTGGCAAGAAACATGGAGAGGTTCTGGGATTCTTGAATGGATTGAGGATCTGCCATTTTCCGCAGGAACTGAGCAGCTCTTTGAAAACAGAAGAAGAAACAGTATTTCCCTTCAGCGGGTCTGCTTGTAACCAAATCTGTCCCCTCTCAATGGTAACACACTCATCCCCAAATCTACCAGGGGAACTGTATGTTGTCAGGACATCCCTAACTGCCAGTACAATGGCGTATCATTCACTGCTTGCGCCGGATTGTCAACTTCAAGGCATCCTCCTAATTCCCAAATCAAGCAGAAAGAGAACTTGGTAGACCAGTTCTCTGGTCTAGAGACCAGACAGCCAGTACTTTTTCACCACAGCTTTATATAAGTAACTTATCCAAACACAGGCTACAGACTTGAAAAATCTGTATCAAGAGCCTGTTTCATAAAACACAGAGGGAAGATTTAGGAAAATAGCTGAAAAGAAAGGTGAAAGTTCACTATAAGAGAGATATCGATTTAATTAATCCAAGTTCCCCACTGCACCCTAACTAAAAGACCCAAGGCAAAAACCATTGGGTATATCCCTCAACTGATGGGGGTTAGCAGTGGCTCTGTAGACCCAAGCCGTGCAACAAACCAGGGAGAGTCAGCCTTCCAGAAAACAAAGTTTGTCCTCCAGAAGCATATCTCCAAAGGGAAAAAACCAAACCACACAAACCAAGTAAGTGATATTCTACAAGAACTGATATTCTCCCCTCCTCCTCTCTCTGCTATACCTGTGGTCACAACAACCTTGAATGGCAAAACTGAAATATTTTATGAACAAGTGTAAAAACTTGCAGCTACAAATGTCAAAAATAGATGCCTAGGATAGAAGTGGCACAAGTGACCAGAAAGCTAGTTTCCTTTCAAACTTAAAAAGAGAACCTTTATTAAGCAAAGTACATACATTACATTTAGTGTACACCAAGACAGAAGTATTTGACTGCGTGACATTAAAAGGCAGAAGAACCTTTTGCTGCCAGAAGAACAGCATAAAGAATATAAGTTTACTTGACTGCCTAACTGCAGTCAATGCATCCTTAGTTTTGAGGTTATCTGTCCAATGGTAAAGGGGTAACTTTTCAAAAGAAAGCTGTCAGAAAAAGAGCAATTGCTGCCATCTTGTGGGAGGCTTGTATCCTGACAGCAGAAACCCATGTCCCACTGCTCCTTGCCACTTACCTCTTGTAGGCTGAATGGTCGTTCTTCACACTGCACTTCATATTTTTCAACTCATCCAATACCGCAAACATGTTGATGAATTTGCCCAATGTGATCAGATATGCTTCAGACACAAAGTCCTTCCTCCTCTCCGCATGGCACAAGCGTCTCACCTCCCCACAAAATCGTTCAATTGCGTTTCTCTAATAGGAAAAAAAAAAAAAGAGAAGAAAGAAGAGAGTAAAAGCCATGACATTTCCAGGAAAAAAGTTTCAGCATGTAACTGAAGCTGGTCTGATGAAAAGTGCCACTGAAGCAGAAAAATGTTTAAAGCATGCAAGGCTAACAAGGCATCAGCACAGACTTTCCAGCTCCACCTCTGTGTACTTGCTGTGTGCTCCAAGAGTCACCGGAGGTTTTTTTGCCACAGAGCATGCCTGGCACAAGGGGCAAGACTTTTCTTTGCATATTAAAGTCATAAAACTTTAAAATCCCTTTGAAACAAATTATTTCATCTTCTTTAGTGAGAAAGTATACGTGCATTAAAAGGCAGATCATAGGTATATTCTCTTAAAACAAAATACCCCACAGCACACTGCCGAATAGCAGTACCCGTGAACCGGCAAACTCATACAGCTACATGTTTATCTGAGGGCTTATTTCCAAATGCACATCAGGGCCGTTTGAGTACAAAATACACAGCAACTTTGAATGTAAAGAGGAATTTGTTTTGAGCTTAGACAACTAATCTTGAACAGAAGGTGACTGTTGGTCACCAGTGAGTGAGATCCACCAGTTGGGGAAGATGACAGGAAACATCACATTTCATTCCGTCTCCTCTTCCTGTGTGCTCTGGGGCTCTAGCTGCTCTGGCTCCCACCAAATAATGCCTGGAAACATCCTCAGTGCACTGAGCCAAAATGGCAAGCTGCCCAGCATGGGAGGAGAAAGCAAAAGAGGCTGCTATTCTCCTGAGCCTGTGTAGCTCAGGCGGCTGGTGGGTCACAACAACTGGGTGAGCTTGCCTCAATTATGAATTTCCACAGCAAAGTTGCACCTGCTGCTCTGGTGTCCAGACTTGTGGGTCCCTCACTCCCCAACAGATGGTTTCTGTGCCATGACTTTTTTATGTATTCAGGTGAAACATATTATATATCTATTTCCTTTTCTCACTAAAATGCCAGAAATGTCCCCATGTGCTAGATAGGGACCACATGCAATTACCTTTGATTTTATGCTGGAATTCTTAATGGAAATTGCCCGAAGTTTTTAAGATAGGCATTAGAAATTCTGCCCTTCTGTGAGACCATATGCATTGGAGTTTTTTAAGCATAATGACTAGGTTCAGTATCTGAGCACACAATATCAAGCATACAAAATAAGAATATAAAAATACAAGCCTACTGACAAATTTTGTTTCCACTCCATTTACCTGAAAATACATAAAATTCATCAGTTTTGTGACTTCTGGCTCCAGAACTTCCACGGTTTTCTCATAAATTTCTACTCTGTTAGGCTGCTCATTGCACTTGACCTGAGGACAATTAAAGAGATCATTATACTTGGAACTTTTCCTGATAAAGCCTCAGAAACTAAGATCCCCAATGACAACTTGAGAAAACGTATTATCATCCTGAAGAGACAAACTTAAGGCACAAATTGCCTGGTTTGGTAATTTTATGCTAATCTTCTAAGACTAATTATGTGTGTTAAAAAAAAAAAATTCTAAGATTTTTTCTCTCTATCACCTCACAGCAAATAATTTAGTTTTCCTTTCCTTAGTTAACCTTTGTATGGTTAGGACAATATTCTTTCCACCGTATTAAGTCATTCGCTGAAAGTCATACACTAAAATAAAGGCAAAACCAGAAATTGAAACAGATTACCTGATTTCCACTCTAAATATTTAAACCACAGGATAAGCCTCCTTGCATTTAGTACAAAAATAATTGCATTACAAAACCCTTACAAATCAGCTAGGTGTCAGTTCATGGTTATAATTTTGTTTAGTTTTCTGATGCATCTTAATATTCTTCCCACCCCACCGCTATACTACCATTCCCAGATACTTGAGGCTGCCTATGGATTTCTCATTTATTCACAGGGTTTTAATTTGCATACAGATCAATAAAACACTGCGTAGCTCTGACATTCAGAAAATTACTACCTGCAATGCTTAACTTTAAAAAAAGAGACCAACTAGTCCTCACACGGTAAAAGACACTATTGCTTTCCCAGCTTGCCTATTCGGAAGTCATAGTAGACATTATTTCACAGCTCCTTGATATAAGGTATATCTAAGTAACTCCACCAAAACAAGACAGAAGTTCACATGATGCATGACAGTTTAATTTTCATCCTTTACCTGAGGAATGGCTCTTGAGCAGCTTCTCCATGTGTATAACATGATTGCATATTCCTGACCTTCTTCTAGCATTTCATTCTGTAGGAAAAACACTCAGCATAATTAGGCATTGCAATACCAAAGAGTTATATCCACTTGTCTTCCATGATTCCAAAATCTTCTTCAAACAAACCTATTTCTCTTATCGGAATCTGTATGTGCAAACACAAATATATTGCAAGCTGAACAATACATCATACTGTTTGTATGTAAAATGATATTACCATAATACATAGGCTCAGCTGGTATATTACATGCATTACAGCTACTGAGGTCCAGCTTGGCCACAACCCAAACACTAAAAGAAATTTCATTTATTCTCAGTCATTTGTTTTAACACCCAACCTAATTCTGAGAGAATTCACATAATCAACTTCATACCTCATAAGCATCTTCATATCACATAAGCCAACGAACACCTACCAGATCACTAATCAACAATTGCAGTAATTATGCCTACCTAATGACAAAAATTATTATCTCCCTAGATCAGATAGTTTTTTGTGTTGTTCTTTCTTCCTGAAACTAAAGATATCATGAACTAGAAATAAAAATACTAATCTGAAAGGGGGCTAGGAGGATGTTTGTTTTATTTTTTAAACTCAGGTAATGCAGGTGGAACAATCAAGGATAAAAGAGTCAGCAGGTTTTCACATGTCAAAGGAAAGGGCCTACATATCTAAACAATCAAAACAGGTTAAGGAGTCACCAGATAATTTTAAGAATAGATTGGTATCAATTTACATAACTTTCAGTAGCACATAATCAGGTGCTTAATCTTCTCATCCAACTGTTTCTGAAATGGCTTCTAGAATTACAAGACATATTATTCCTTATTTTCCAAGCGTGCTGTGATATGATGACAAGTTCAATACAGACCAGTATTTGCAGCCTGCAAGTTCCTGCTGCAACACCATCAGAGATGGATGGAGTTACTGGTATGAAGTCTTATCTTATACTGTGGAACTGTTAAAAACCACAAAGTGCCTTTTACAAAAGCACGCCAATAAATGATTAACATCCACAGTGAGGAAGCCAACAAAAACCCTTCAACACCACTAAACTGACAGAGAAGTAGTGGAAATTTGGGAGGATGGAAGGGAATTTTTCACTGAAGTTACAGCAGCTAGCTGTCAGTACAACCGACTCACATCAGAATAATCGAAAAATGCACAATGAAAGCAAGAAACTTATGAGCAAGTTGATCAAAAAGAAAGTTGTGACCGAGAAACTTGTGAGCATTGGTTGATCAAGAAGAAAGACCATTTGAAAATTATCAAGAAGTACATGTATGAAAAAAAAAAACAACCCACAAACTTTTTTATCTCCTGAAGTATTGTAGGTTACCAGGCTTCTGGTTTTCTATGACCACAAATCTTATAATGAAATGCAAGAAGACATGTTTCTCTCCTTTTATTCCAAGTTAACACAAAAGTATATATCTGAACATATACTTACCATGCTAGAATGGACTGTAGCTTGCTCAATATATCTTGCAATGCCAGTGACAAATGCATTTCTGTCTTCAAAATTAGTGTTGAAGTTTGGCTGCAGAGAAAGCAAAATGTAGAATTTGATCCTTGTTAGGGAAAAAATATGTATATGTTACAACTACAAACCTGTTTTGTTTTTTAAAATAGCACATACTCTTTTTCTTAATAACAATGAGAAATGGAAAAACTCTGCAACACCACACCTGGTAAAGCAGAGATGATGGCGGGGGTTCAATACACGGTTGCTGATCTGGCAATGGTAATTCTTCCAAGAGATCCACATTGGACAAGGCATCCTCCAGTGTTACTTGAGCAGTCATTTTGCACCTGGTTAAAAAAATACATGCATATTATTATATACATGGAAAACAAATGAGTAATATGCAGAGTAAGGAAGAACTTACGTTGTGGGAAAAGTGAAGTTTCCCTTCAACCAAAACAGAAGGGAAATAGTCAAACTGAAACCCAGTTTGTTTTAGTATACAATTAGTATACAATTTTTAAAAAGACTTTTAGGGCTAACATCCTCCTCCTTACTTTTACAGGTTGAGAAATGTTTCCCTTCTTAGAATCAGAATCACAGAATCTCCATGGTTGGAAGGGACCTCTGAGATCATCAAGTCCAACCACATTTAAAAAAGCAAACAAACAAAAAAAACCACACCAAAACAAAACACACACACACAAAAAAAAGCAGCACCCACCAAGCAAACTCCACACTGACACAGCACCCCACCACACCCCAATAACCTTG
>BJBW01001149.1:114311-125951 GCA_004320125.1 Scolopax mira
CAGCAGCCTTCACACTTGAAACATGGCAGGTAATCTCCAGGTGGTTTTTGCTCTCGGCACCTTCCAGCACATCTTTTGCCATACTGCTGTGCACCAGAAAGATCAGGCAATGGACACAACTAGGTCTATTGCTACCACATGCTCATCTCATGCCCTGGAAGGTAAACTTCCATGGAAAACAAATGCAGGGTTTAGGTGGTATCATGCTATGGGAAAGATACGCAGAGTGAGCAGACAATGCCATGGAGAGGGAACCCGTCCCCAGCACCGATATCAGAGATGGAGGCACAGCAGCCAACCTCAGCACCCAGGGCACTCGAGCTGATAAGGTGAGCAAAGGCTCATCTCATTTAGGAGATCAACTGTTCACAGACAATGATTTCCTTTTATCATTAACCTCTGATAAAAAAAAAAAAGTATGAGAGAGAGCATGACGTAAAGGATCTGCACTTTCTTCAGCTTAACTTCAGCTGAATTACTAGAATGTCCCCAGTAGTGTCTTTGTTCAGTTGGATCCTCAAGCTGTCCTGGCATGAAGTCCTGCAGCAAGACAGTAGCAGTAAATGAAAAAGTGATGGATGAAGTAACTTGCCTCCTCTCATTCAATCCCACTTTTCAGATGGACTCTGAAAATGGGCGCTGAAAAACGAGGCACATTCCATCTGCTCCTGAATAAAACTACCAGTTGCCTACATTGTCCCCACAGCCAAGAAAAATTCTCCCGAGATCCCATCCTCTTCAGAATAGCCCACCCACCACCGCTTTCTCTTTTGACAGACCCCCTCTATCCCTGCCCGGAACACATGCCATCACCTCCAGCTGCACTTGGCTGGTCATGTGGGAAGAGCCAAGTGGGTAAAGAGATGAGCCACACTGGATCTCAGGGTGAAAAGAGTCAGAGAAGTAGCAGCACCAGCTAACTTCCCACTGTAAGTAACAAAGAGCAACAGGGAGCACAGGGAAACAGCAAGAACCCAACACAGACAGTGCAAGTGCTCTTCCTGGAACAACGTCACCATTCAGATACAGAAGAGAGGGATGAGCACTGAAATTATCATCAACTCCTCATTTTTACACTGTACAAGTCAGACCACAGGGACTCATTTATTTCATCATTTTTGGCCGCCAGTATCTTAAATATGCATCTTGGAAAAAAAAAAAACCACCTAAATTAAGAATTCTCAAAACCTTATCTTTTATTCATTTAACCTCAAGCTCCAAAAAAAAAAAAAACCCTTGAGTTTAAAAGAAGCGTGAATCCATTCAAAATGCAGAGAGTTACATTTCAAGCAGGCTGAAAACATTTCAGGAAAAAACATGTCCTATGGCCACTATAACTGCAGAGCAAGTTCCCTCTCCCAGAGGAGAGGTTGTTCGTGTCCGTCCTCCCCCTCCCTATCACAAAAGGCTCTGTCAGCAGTTTGGGGCTGCAGCTGGTAGCCAGGGGCCGCAGGCCACGCTCTGAGCTGGGATCAGCAAAGCCTGACCCGTTTCTCCTTCTTTCTCCACTGTGGGAGAAGTTCCCACAATATTTTCAGTAGGAGGTAAGTGCAGTTGCACGAGAGGGGCAAGAAGAGATGCTGCAGCAGAGCCCACCTCCTGCCACACAGAACTGGCCACGGGTGCACCCAGTACAATGGTAGCCCTTGAGACCAGCAGGCGTCCAACACCAGTAAAACACGTGCATTAAAAAGTGTGAGAATACAGCCCAAAAAAGCAGAGGTGTTTTGGGACGTTCAGGGAATTGTTTTTGCTAAGGCCATGCTCTGCGTAACCCCAAAAGATCTCAAACATTGAAATTTGTAAGCGGAAAAAATTCTTTCATATCCAAAAACATGGAGAAGGATCGTGCCAAAGAGTGAGATAATTAAGGCGGAGTTTAAACGACTAACAAAGAATTGCTGGATTACGGAAATTTTAGAATATTTTACGACTTTGCAGATGAGAACAGTGTTTCATTTGACTGAAAACAGGTGTTGGGAAGGGATGTCCCGTGCCTTTTCGCAGTCCACTGGACACATTTTTTCATTTTGTTTTTAAATAGATGCATTTGATCTCCAAGTGCTAGTACGTGTTCCCAGGCTCAAAATAAGACAAAGAGGAAGTCTGTCTGCACTCGAAACAGCACTTCCTTTGACATCGCCTCTCTTCTTTCCTAAGTCTGCAAAAGCATCTTTGAATCTTAAATTAAAACAAAATCTCAAGCCCAGCATGGATACTGAAGATTACAGTAATTGTGCAATCCATAAATTGGAATATGTATGCACATATGAGATGCTTTGGTTTTTTAAAACAGGCATAAATAAATAAATAAAGCTAAAGCAAAGCACTACCGGGAATAATAGGAAAAATCTACGTACAACAGTTAAAGAGGGAGAAGAGAAGCATATCCTTCAAAAAGAAGAAGCAAAGGCATTCCGTAGTCCATCACAGAAGGAGAGAAATTAAAATAGAGATAAATTTAAAAACATAATCGAATGGCCTGCTGGTCTATAGGACCAATCTCAGTGAACTCCACAGGAACTAATGACAACATTCCCACAGGAACAGGCTTGGTCTGCACAGCAGCAGAAGTTAAGTTTTATCCCTATAGCAACACAACACATTTCAGGTTCCGTTGTGTCATTCTTCTATGCTACTGGCTTGCAGAAAATCAATTAAATCATTTTTTTCTATGAAGAAAATTTGATTTAATATTCTCTGTAATGTTCCTACTCAAGTTAAACCATGAGACTCTGATCACAAAAGGCCCTTGTGAGGGGAAGAGCTAACAAAAGGAATGGATTTTCTCCTCCAAGAACAGCAGAGCAATTACTATAATATTCACTTGTCTTTCAAACCTACAATATCTCTTTCAAAAATTCCCTTTTAATTCTGTTTTAATTAAACTTCCAAAACCTCAGCTGTTTAGGTATGCAACCTATCAATTCAAAGTGAGCACAAAACATTTTAACAGACAGATAACTCAAGTGCTTCAGAGCACAGCAGTGCACTGGATCTTCTCTCTTTGAATGCTCTTTTTTCATGCCCTGGATGGCACAATCTGCCTTTTTGCCAAGGGGATCAGCATAAGATGTTCCTTTCGGGACCGGAGCTCCTCTTCGTTCCTAAGCAACAGATTTGCATAAGCTGAAGGAGCAAAGAAAAATGCTTTTCACATCATTTACTGGCCCTGCCTGATTAAAGTAAAAGACAGGAAAAAGCAAACAGCAGCTGACAGCCCTTTGTCAGCAACAGATTTGAAGTACTGTTAAGCTTTCAAAAATACATCTGCGATTGGAATAAAAAAAAGGCTCAAGATGAGAAAAAGAGAAAACAAGAATTCCAGCACTGAATTATCCCATCCCAGCACCATAGCAAGTCCAATAATGGAAACAATTAATTTAGTATTAGACTCCTACAGGGCCCACATTAACTGCTTTGCCCTGCCATTAGACGGGTGTGGGGTGGGGGAAAGCAGGCTTCCAGAAGCAGATGCAGATTTGGGGGAAAATGGAAGGCTAAAGAACAGAAATTTTTTTGGTTTGTTTTTAAGAAAAACTCAACTTCCCAAACTAAAAGCTCTGTGTGTTCAGTCACGTGTGAATTTTTCACGCAACCTTCTTCATTAAGGCAGCCTACAATGCTACCTGCCCAGCTTCTGTCCTCTGCAGGGTCATACCACAACAAGCAATCTCTGTCTCTTTACACAAGCAATATCTACACCAGCACCGTGCAACCAAGGCTCGAGCACTCAGTGCTACACCAGTCTTATCACCTCAAAAAACAAATTCTGTGCAGTACTGGATACTTCAATAAGCAACGGCAGCATCATTAATGCAACCTAAAAGCCATGCTTCCATGAGTCAGTACCATTCCTCCCTCCCACGAGATAATCAAGGTCAGGACGACACTGCTGGTAATGATGCTGTCACGTAGCTGAAATGGCTCGCTGACACACAGACCACCAGCACCCAGATGACAATCAGTCACACTAGTCAAGTCACTATAGGCATTCCCTTCCAATATCCTGGATGAATTTAAGCACGTTTCCAATGATCTGATGGCCTGACTCTCTACTGTCATCACAACAGGTTATAAAGGGGAACTCCCAGACTCTTTGGACAAAGCCTACATCAAGACTGTTGAGCCGTGGTAGGACAGAACCACCTTTCTCAATGTCTGCCACCAGTTGCAGCTCTGCTAGCTACTTCCTTTTAGAGCATCAGTAAGAAAACCCTCCCACAATTAGAAAACCTCATATAAGCCTAGCACTCCTGCAGTGTGAGCAGCACAAGGCTGGAGTCACTATATTTTTGCTAGTGAGCTAGCACAAGAGTGTTTTTTTCTTTTCCCACTGCATTAGCAGCCAGCAGTAGCACATGGATGAGCACGTACTAATTCTACAGCAGCAGCACCAGCAGCAGAGAATGGACCAAGCAATCACCATGTAATACGTAGATATAATATATAGTATATAGAACTGTATATTGTAATGTAGACTGCAATAAAAATGGATGGGATGTCATGATGATTATCTCTAATCATGACAGGCAGTGGACTGACTTCGTAGGTGGATGGGCCACCTTCATAAAACCCAGCAAAAGTGCACATACACTGTTATGTGTTCATAAATAGCCTGGCTAATACTATGCATCTGTAGAATCATTCTGTATCTTGAAGCTTCAGAGAAGAGATGCAACTTCCTGATGATAAAAGGTAGGGTCAAACCCCATGCCCAGGCAGGAATCTCAAGCGCAGCGCAATGCATACACTCCAAAAAGGGGGAAACTATTTTATTTGAGAATCCATTACGATGATACAGGAGAAGCCTAACTCTGTAAAGTTTGCCCCAAAGGCAACCCACACATGCGAACAAAGAGGGAAGAGCTGTCACTGCAACGTGGTTTGCAGCATGCCAAATTCCCCCTCTGCAATGGCACTTGTGCTACAAGAATTCAGAGAGGGGTTTTGCTTGGTGTGGTTTATTCATGTACCTAAGCTCGAAACCCACAATAGACATGTCCAATATATATAAAAAAAATAAAATAAAAAAAAAATCTGCTATTGGTAGGGCTTCATGGCTGAGGGGGTTTGTGCTGACTTACTAATTAATTATTGCAGAGCTGAGTTAGTTCTGAGTGAACATGGAAAAAATGTAATAACCATAAACTTACATATGTATCAAAACCCCTTATGCAATATTTGGCCTCTCTTCAGGTGGGAATGAAGTTAAATCTTTAATGTTATCTCATTCTAGGCCAGGTGTGTCGAGATCTGTTTTGCTCCCCTTAGTTGCCTCACCCCTTTAATACTCCCTGGCATAACATCTTTGAGTTGTACCAACTGCAACTTATATTTTGCTTGTCCTTCAGCTTTCCGCTCTTTCATCTTACTGCCTCTGGACTAACTCCCTTCTCCTTCTCTTTTTCATGTTCTTTTCCTCTCACCCAGTCCCCTCTTCCCCTCCCCTGTTGCTTAAACTGCTTTGGCCATTTTGCTATGCTGCTGCTATCTCCTGCAGCTGTCCTCAACATGCATTTCTTTCATACTTCTGTTTCTGATTCTTCCTGCTGTTTCATGGGTGTGTTGGGAAGCAACGCTGCAAGGCATTGCTTTGGGAAGGCTGAAGTTTAGCCCCGAGGTAAAGCACTTACGGCACATTCAGCAGCTGCGAAAAGCTTTCTTGTTTTTTAACAAAGGTAAGATTCCCAGTGTAAGGATTCTGCAGAGAAGCAGGAAGAAAGCTGCAAGATGCAATAACCAGCCCAGAAGGAAGAGAAAGCTTGTGCACATGGAGTTAGCCTGGCATTGGCCAGACACGGCAGAAAGACTGCTACCACACATTGCTCATGCTCGACTCTACTGACCATGGGCTTGGGTGGTTGTCCTTTGCATTTAGTGTGTGGGGTATGGCTGTTACTTGAATTAAGACAGGCACACCTGTGTTCCTGTGCTGAAAGGAGTAGGGGACAGTGGGCCAAGCACCAGTCTGTCACATTACAGGTGAGGGAGATGAGCCACAGAGAGGGAAAGGCAAGAGGCCAGAGTCTCCAGATTTCAACCTAAGCGATGACGCAGCCCCTCAGCCTTAGACAAAACTGTTTATTTAAACATGTGAGTTCTCGAACTGTACTTTCATTTCTCAAGCCTGGGGAGAAATAAAGAAGAAAACCATTGTTTTCTCAGGGGAGAGAGGACAGCACTCTCATCCTGAGAGCAGTTCCAGACATGGTTGCTCTGGGGTTAGTCCCCCAGCTTCTTGTTGAAGCAGGTCTGGCAGCAGCCCCTGCCCTGGTAGGCACAGCCCCCCCCGGTCTCCCTTCTGCAGTGCATCTGCATTATGCATCCATCTTACAGCATATGCCCCCAATACCAGGACAGGCAAAAGTTTATCCAGCAATTTTTTTCTTTCAACATAAACCTGCAGACGAAGCTCTGGCTTTGGAACAGACTTATTATAAGTGTAAAAAGCGAGTTACGGCTTCAATAAAAATGACTCTTCAAAACAGAGGCCGTGTGCTGTCATTCCCACTCCTTCCCCCTTCCTGAAAGTCTTTACTAAAAATCAGCAGCACAATTCCTTTGACTTTCACTGAAGCAAAAAAAATGCATGCTTCTTTATTCGAAAAATAAATTGAAGATATTTTAGGCAAATTTGTACTATTCATGCTTAAAAGCAGCTTTTTATTTATTCTCCAACACAGGTCAAAAATAATGTACTTTTTTTTCAATTTTTTTTTTTTTTTTTAAAGAAAAAGGTCTTCAGAAGCTGTTAAAAAAAAAGAAAGAAAAAAAATATACCACCACATTCATTTCATGGAGGGGGAGAATAACACAAGAAGCAAATTATAATTTAATAGTTTTCTTAAAAAAAAAATTAAGGAAACACTACAGGACAGAGTGGAAAAGAAAAAGGAAATAAGCGAGTAGCTCTTAGTTTCTTAAGCTTTCTTTTTCCTCTAAATGAGCTCATCATCTGTAACACTGTATACTTTCACTTGTTATACAATATATGAAAATATGCAGTTTCAGCGAAAATTCATCAAAAGCTTTACTTCTGGTATCACCTGATAGAAAAGCTCTAATAAAGTTAGGAGGTAGAACCTCCTCTTTTGCAGAGGACATTAACCTTAAGCTGTGCCTATGCCAGGGCACCTGTCCCAGCAGCACAGACACAGAACCACAGAGCAACCACCCAAATGAAGGACACCACGTTTTTCTCTTCTGGTTATTGAAAAGAGTTTAACAAGGACCTTGCTGCCTGACTTGGAGGGTTGCAAATCCACAGGTTGGGTTGCAGATCACAGCTGGGTCAGTCCTCACACAGGGAGCGCTCAGCAACCAGTTCATTTAGCTACAAAGGGATTTCCACCCCGAGAGCCCTCCCTGGGCTCAGTGCCTCACCAGGCCATGAGACTGATGCCTCATTTGGGTCTCTGCCAGCAGCAGCAGAGGTCTGGCAGAGTGAAGCAGTTGTAAAAGATGTGGAAAGGGATACGGCAGCAGGGCTCCTAGTCATCCCCAGGATCAGGAACCACCACCTCCCAGTCAGGAAGGCTCAGATAACTGGGCTTGCTCGCCAGCACCCCCAGTCAGATCTGCTCTCAACTCTGCTACCCACAACCTTAAGTCAGCTCTGACACAATAGTCTTTCTCTAGAGCAGCCACAGAGCTATAAATTCACTTGCTGTCCTGCTGATGGTCAGCCTGAGGGGAGGGGATTGCTACCGAGGTGGTAAGTTTCTGACAATTATTTGTGCCAATTAAACCCATGTTTACCACCATCCTGCTTTTCCCACTTAAAAGTCAGAGACTGAAGACAGGATTTTCTCCACAACACACATATTTATAAATGCACATATATTTACAGATATAATAAAGCAAATAATACACACTGACACAGAGAAAATCTTTTAAGTCCTATAAAAAAAAAAAAAAAAGCTTCAGGGTTTTTTGACAGTGTGTTTATGAGAGATAAAAAAACCCCAGATACCCAAAAGTTTAGTTACCACATTTTTGGTGCCAAGAGATAGAAAGATTTTCTGCTATTTTGCACCCTTTGCCTTCCTGTAGCGAGTCTTGTCGATGCATCATATATTATTTTACCACTAGAAAAACAGGTGATGCGAGTTAATGGAATTACTTAAAACAAGTAAATCAATAGACACTGTCATTTATCAGTATTACAGAGAAAAGCATACCGAAGCCCTGCAAATGTCAGCTTCTAAGGGCAGATGTATTGTAAAGAAGAATCCTAAACTGATGTCCATACCCTAAAACATAAGTATCATTACCAAGTTGATAGTAAGTTTTTTGAAATGTCCCTCATTTTCACGTTACCATGTCAGATCTGCACAGGTGCACAAAAAAACCCCCAAAAAACCAAACAACCAAATACAGATGGCTTTCATTTGTTATGCATTCAAATAACACTGTAGCCAAAGCCTAACAACATGCCCTAGGAGAGCAAGGTCTGCCAGAGGCCACTTGTAACAAATTACATACTCTAAGTATCGATAGTTTCCAAATCTGTTATATTTGCTACTCTGGGTCTCAGTATGATCTAAGTGAGAGCATGTGTAAATGGAGGCTCAGGACTGTTTAAATGAATCGCGTTCCCAGGCTCAGGCACAGATCCACCCCAGCTACTTCACTGGCCATTCACGCTTGGTTTGTGTCAAGCTCCTGCAGCATCCCTAGGTAAACAACCACTTCATTTGGCTCAAGAATAATCGCTTATTAAGTTGGGGCTTGCCATAGTAACTCAGCTATTTAAAAAACACATAAACAATAAAATCCAGAAAGTTGCAGTGCCACCGTCTCAACAGAAATTAAGCCAATCATACAGCTGATTTCTGATCGACTGTGATACAACATGCCATCCAACATTAAAGTTTACTTTACTTGTTGGTACAGCCAAGGAACCAAAGGAAGAACTCGCGTCTTGATGTGCACATAAAATTTGTGCAGAAATCACACTAAAAGTTCATTTTCTCTTGCATAGTTCTGTAAGCAATTCTAAAAATTTTCGAGCTAAAGGACAAATAAACCCAAATCCAATAAAAGGGGCTTTGTGGGGATCTTTTTGTTCAAGCTTTGCAGCTCAAATCCAACCACCCTGAAGCTTCCACCTCAGCCTGAATATCTTGGAAATCTTTGAGAAACACAATGAGAAAAAAAAAAAAAAAAAAGTTAGAGGATTCCAAGAAGAGAGATATGACAAGATTGTGAAAACTCCCATCAGGAACAAGCCACCTTCCACAGCACCCTCTCTCACAGAAGGAATAAACAAGGCACTAACCAAAGCTTAAGAAGAAGTAGATCAGACAAACTTCTAACATAAAACACATAGCTGGAACAGATAGCTGTTACTTATTTAATTACACTTTAAAGTCTGTCTAATCAGTCAAGAGAATTTGTGTGTCCAAGCCCAGGGCCTGATCTGCACCTAAGGCAAACTGAAGAAACAAGAATTTTGTTCATGAACACTTTGGACATGGCGAGTACATCACTAAATTTTCTAAATCACACATTCAGGAGTTAAGAATTGCAGTCTTGATTGCTTGTGGAACGTTGCCTTTCTTATAATGTAGGTATTTTTTTAAACAACTTGTGCAATTGAGCTCCTCTTAGGTTTAAATATTGTGATACCTATTAAGTGAGACCTTTTAAGTTAACATTGCTGAACACATTTCAAACAGCACTCTGCTCTCCTGGCAGAAATTAATCAAATCCAAGGTTTGTAAGCAAAACACACAAAGTGTTACTCATCTTCAGTGGGGCAGTTCACAGGGTGCTTTGTTTATTCTTCTAAGATTTTGAGAGGTTTACTCTCAAAATAAACATGTAAATAGAGTAGGTGTAGTAATCTGAAAACCACAAGGTACAAGAGACATTCCGTCAATCACATCATCTTTCACAACAACAAAACAAAACACACAAAAAACCCCAACCAAAACCCCCCACCAAACAAACAGTAAGCTGCTGCAGAGAGACTGACACGCATTTCTCAAAGGGCAAGCCAAGCAAGCTTTGACAATACTGGGACTAAGCCTTCCTGTACCCCGATGCTTTACAGGCTGCTTCCGAATTCCTCCTACGCCTCCTTCCCTGCAGCTACAGAGACACTGGCTGCCTACACCGGCTAGACTTCACAGACCAGTTGTCTGGGAACACCTAAAAGAGCCTTTCATATTAAACCAGGAGGAACTCTAGGTTTAAAAAAGGCATAAAAGAGTTTTTAAAAAGCTAAAGTAGGAGATAAAGCCAAGAACCAGAGTGCTGAAGTAAGAGCTAACAATGCATTTGCAAGTATGTATAGCTTAGAGATACTCAGTCTGAGCATGGACAGTTTGTGTAAGTGCCATAATTTAAACATAATCCAGAGATCACAGAACTGCATTACAGTATTATTAGAAGTTCCATTTTGAAAAACATACTGACATATACACATGCAGTATTGCTAGTTAGCAAGTTTATTGTAATATAGTTATGGCAAATAAGTAACTGGAATACAATAAGGAACAGAGTTGCTCATTAGCCTAAGCTTCCCATTTCCCAGTTTACAGCCAAACACATTATGACCTTCTAATTAAGGAGAAATTCCCTCAGAGAGCTTTCCTCCCCCTCCAACATGAGCACTCCTGCTACTTCAGGCAGACTGGCTACATCCCACAAAAACTACTTCCTCCTAACAGCTTCCCTGGCACAAACAACTATTTACATGTCTAAATACTACTCAAACAGCTCATAAATGAAAATCAAGGCAATGACTGCCAACTGAAAGGCAAAGACGGTTAACAGATTTGCTGATGAACTACAGGAATACTCAGAGATGATCAGAGGGCTGGAGCACCTCTCCAACAAGGACAGGCTGAGACAGTTGGGGTTGTTCAGCCTGGAGAAGAGAAGGTTCTGGGGAGACCTAATAGCAGCTTTCCAGTATCTGAAGGGCACTTACAAGAAAGCTGGAGAGGGACTTTTTATAAGGGCATGTAGTGATAGGATGAGGGGTAACGGTCTCAAACTGGAAGAGAGCAGATTTGGATTAGATACTAAGAAGAATTTTTTCACTGTGAGTTACTGGAACAGGCTGCCCACAGATTTTGTGAATGCCCCCATCCTTGGAAGTATCCAAGACCAGGCTGGATGGAGCTTTGAGCAACCTGGTCCAGTGGGAGGTGTCCCTGCCCAGGGCAGGGGGGTTGGAATCAGATGATCTTTTCCAACCCAAACCATTTTATGATTCTACGAGAGCGTGTCTGTCTCCATCTCTTTGCTCATCAGAGAGGGATGGGGTAACAGACCCGGGGGGGGGGGGGTTCCCTGCTATACCCTCAAACAAACACTAGATCATCTCCTTTACCTGAAGAGCCCACATGGCTCTTTACTTTTAATTCCCCCCCACCCCCCTTACAACTAACCCGCTCCCGGGACAACCTTAGGAAGCTGAACTCTCATTCCCCTCACCCCGTGTTACCGACTTAAAAATAAATACGTTAATTAACTCGTAGGTTAATTAAACCCCACACACACCTCAGGCTTTCACCCACCGGCGACAAGCCTCCTCTCCCAGGCGACGCCCGCCCTCCGGCCCCGCCGAGCCGGGCGGCACCGGGAAGGCCCCGCAACCCCCGCGGCCGCGGGGGTTGCGGGGCC
>BJBW01001149.1:125964-193665 GCA_004320125.1 Scolopax mira
GCGGGGCCTTCCCGGTGCCGCCCGGCTCGGCGGGGCCGGTGAACCGTCCGGCGCCTCAGAGAAAGCGCCTATAAACGGAGGGGAAGGGGATATGTGTGAAGCTACCGCCGCCGCCTCAGGGACGGGCCGCCGCCGCCGCAGCCGCCTCAGGGACGGGCCCCCACCCCGCGGGCAGGCCGCTGCGGGCCCGGGGAAGCGTTTCTCACCCGCTCGCCGCCGGTCGGGCAGGAGTCCCGTCTTGTCTGTCTGTCTGTCTGTCTGTCTGTTTGTCCGTCCGTCCGTCTGTCTGTCTGCCCAGGGGTTTCCACTGGGTTCTCTCCGGCTCGACTCTCCCCGGCCCGGCCCGGCCCGTCCGCCGCCGCGGGTCGCGGTGGGCCCGGCGGCTCCGCTCCCTGGGCCGCGCCTGGCGGGGAGTTTCCTGTCTGAGTCACTTCAACCGGGAGCTGGCGCAGGGAAACACCCTTCCTGCCCTCCCCAGCTCCTCCTCCTCCTCCTTCTCATCCCAAATCTGCCGCCCCCTTCCCTCCGCCGCCAGGCGCCGGCTCCTCCTCCTCCTCCTGGAGAACCACGGTGAAAGTCACCACCACCGCCCCCGCCTTTTCCCTTTCCATGGAAAACCGGCACCCCGGGGTCAGCGTTATTATTATTATTTATTTTATATTTTTCCCCCACTGTACAGTGCTGACAGGATGGCGAGGGAAAGAGCCCAGCGGGACCTAACCCGGCAGCAGCAAAGGGTATCCCGCCGCTCTTCATGGACGCCAACCAGAACCAAGCAGGGCCCTTTCCCACCGCCTGATGACAACCCCCTGCCTCTATTTTCCCGTGGAAGGCAACAAACACGTATGTTCCGGGGAGATCTTACAGCAGGTTTCCAGTAAGTTGCCGGGGGCACCTACAAGAAAGCACTTTTTTACAAGGGCACGTAGTTGATAGGATGAGGGGTAATGGCATCAAACTGAAAGAAGGGAGATTGAGAGGGAGGGTGGTGAGGCACTGGAACAGGTTGCCCAGAGAAGTTGTGGATGCCCCATCTGGATGGGGCTGGATGGGGCTTTGAGCAACCTGCTCCAGTGGGAGGTGTCCCTGCCCATGGCAGAGGGGTTGGAACTCGATGACCTTTAAAGTCTCTTCCAACCCAAACCATTCTATGATTCCATACACTTGCTCATTTTAAACATCGTTTACCTTGTTCATAGAATGTTCTCCCATTTCAAGTTCCGTTTTTCTTTTATTTTTTCAAGATTCATCTAATAGCCTCAATACTGTACCACAAGATGAAACTGCCAGCTCTTTTTCACTCAAGTTTGTCAAGATTGTTTTTCCCATCCAGTATTTTATAGCAGATGGAATTCACAAACCTACTACGTGTCGGGGTTACAGTCAGTTGAGTGCATGGGAACTTCTAACCAATTTTTTCTCAAAGCCTTGGTTTTTTCTCAAAGCCTGCTTTAAATTGCACCCAACATCTTATTTACTCTTGAAAATCCTTTCTAATCATCAGCAAACTGTACAGTATGGCTGTAGCAAGCAATTTTAGGACTCTGTTTTCAACAGCTGTTAGTGGGACACCGCGCTATTAATGGGTTTTGTGCTGAGAACAGATTAATTAGTCCTTTACTTTATCTATTGTTCTTTTCAAATAAATTTCCACTGTATTGAATTTCCTTAAATAGCTTTTTTTGTAATAGCATCATCTACAAGAAAGCCTCTGGAAAGCGGGTGTAAATTACTAAAACCCCTAATTCTCATTACTCAAGTACTCTCTAATCCCAATTATTCCACCCATTCCATATCATCAAGAATTCCCACAGTTTGTGGAGCAGTTACGCATCATTGTTATTGTTACCATTTCATCATATCACAGGCACATTTTCACAGTCATATTTTTTCCCAGGGCTCCAATAGCCCTTTCTATTAAACAATTTTTTTTCTAGGCTGTGGCTGTTTACCCTTCTCTGACTGTATATATTTGCGAGTATTTTGAGCGCATAAACCAAATGATCACATTTCCCCCATCACAGCTCCTTATCAGTTTGGCTTTTAAGCCCAGCCCAGCCAAAAGTATCAAACCCAACCAGAACTGCTTCTTCATTATGTGTCAGATATGGCAAATGGTTTAAAGCACAGGAAGGCTATAAAAAGATTACATGCTTCCACACTACATGTAGCAAACCCTTTGTTTTAGCTCTCAGGAGGAGACAGTCACTTACAGAAAAGGCACAGCACTTGGGAGAGTTTAAGCAGAAGGCACCGTTGCTGTTTTCTGCTCAATCTCAGAGGTCTCAATGAGCAGCCAGCTCAGAAAGTGAGAACCTGCCCACAGCAGGAAGCCTGGCCACCTAACTCCTACCACCACTACAGTCAGGAGCTCCCTGCTTCATAAAGCCTTACACAGATGCAGAGTGATCTGGTCACTCACACCTACCTCTAACTCCAGGGAAAGCCACATTCCTACCCCTGGTGCCAAGAGCACAGCTGCCAACAGTGAGCGTGCTGCACGGCCACAGACACCCAGCAGCACGTGATGGGACACGCAGCTCTCCTTCCTAGTGCTGAACACCACTGTCTCCTATGGACCTGGGCAAGCAGGGTTTCCTACTTCTGCTTTCCAGCTCCCCAAAATGCTAAATGTTCTGTTGCTAACTCAGAGGGATTTAACTCTGTACCTGTAAAATGGGCCCGTGTCCCCCCACCCTGTTTTCCAAGGATGCTGCATCCTGTGCTGCCAACCACACCAGAGCCCACCCACCAATTCCCTGACAGACATGAACAAGCCTTAAAAACCCCTTCTTGGTTCTATTATAAATTATATTTATTTTGCTCATGCAAACATGAACAGGACATCAGAACAGAAAGTAGGGCACGTTATGTCAGGCAATTCATCCCACCCACTCTTCACTCCAGCCCTGCCCTCTAACACTGGTAACTTTATTAGCCACCTCGGCCCCAAGACCTGTGATATCCTGCTGCCTTCCCAGCAATAAACACACAGTGCAGCAACGAGCCTCTGCATAATCCAGTAAATATGAATTGTGTCAAGTGAGGAAAGGTTTTTCTGTAAGTGTGCAAAAAAGTGTAAGAGGAAAGCTAGAGAATTTGTAAATCTTTACAGTTAATAAGATTAAAAAGCATGTCAGAGGGATTTTTCTTTATATTTTTTTAATCAGCCTGGAATTTAGAGATGCTATCTTTCATCCGTGCTACCATGGAAACTATGCAATCAACAACTGGTTTTTAATTTTTTTTATATTGGGTCCTAGTGGTTAATTAGGGGCTATTAAAACTAAACAGCAACAAAAACAATCTGCTAAATCTGTTGTAAAATGTGGTCTGGAGACTATAGAAGCCCACAGGAAGGAAAAAGATAAGGAAGAAAAGTACTGAACCACAGAGATAAGGGCTTCTATGCTGCAGCTTTCATAAAAGTGCATCCAAAAGTTAAAAAGAGAACAAAATAAAGGTGGAAATGAAGTATAGATGAAACTCTGACAGCAACCAATAGTGAAGTGTGTTCTTTTCCATGAGATTTTAGACATCAGATGTAACATCTTACCATGAATACTATAATCTTCTCTAATACTACCTAACCCAGATCCATGCTTGCTGTTCCACCCATATCAGTGCTGCTTTGAAAAGCCATTATTTTCTCCCTTGTACATCCTTTAAGAACTTATTCTCATGTTTCAAAAAGCCAAGCAGGCCTTTTTTTGTGCCTTAGCATAAAATCAAAGAATTATCATTGAGACCAGGATCTAAACAAGTTTTTTTTCTTTCTAGTTTCAAAGTGGTTGGACCAGATGATCTTAAAGGTCCCTCCCAACCTAGACATTGATTTCTATGTCAAATTCAATGATTTTAAGTTCTCTAGGATCAGAATAAGATGGCTATGACTATAAACCAGATTATGTTTCTTCTCCTTCAGTAATTCATTAAAACATATTCTCCATAATCAAGAATGATTTTTTTAAACTATAAAAGAATTATTTACTTTATGCTTTTTAGATCAGACGTATTTAGGAGAAAGCACATGCCTTTTCTCATTTAAATACAGACCAGCTTTTTGGTGCTATGAAAGCAATAGGCGTGAGCTTGGAAAGGCAACAACTAACAAAAAAAAATCCCTTGAAATTTTAAAATCTGCCACCTAGTGGGCTTTTTCAAAAATATGGTTTTAAATTAGAAGATACCTCCTTAGAATCTTAAAAAGTTTTATTTCTACATGCTTTACTCAGTATTTTATGCTTGTCTTTAGGTAGAGCTAACAATTTACAAAACAATAGACTATGACATAACCCCCTTAAATGTATACATACATGCAATAAACCAGGCCTTGTATTTCTAACATCTCTGCATTTGCTTACTTGAAATTCCAGAAGTGCAAGTAAAGCATTTTCAAATGCTAGGTCTCCTCCATCAAAGAGGAGGAGTCTGAAAGCTAAGATTCAAAGCAATTCAGAGATAACTGCTAAAAAGGGGAATTTGGAAAAAGAGTCAAAAAACATGCAGAAGGACTGGACCCAGGACAGAATTCAAGTAGTAACACTGCTCTGTAAAGAAATCAGAAAACGTTACAAGGAAATTTGAGCAAATAAATAGCTAAAATACCTCAAACCTCATTAAAAGCCTTTTTTTTTTTTCCAAACAGGTAAATAGCTATTTTAACTACTGCCAAGGGACTGATGAAAAGGTCCCGGTAGCATCACCAGGCACATACACTAATAGAAAAAACTTATTTTTCTGTGGTTCTAATGAAAGAGAAATAAGACAGGCTCATTCAAGGGAATTTGTCAGCTGACAATTACTGACACACAAAAAGCTAAGGATGGAGGATGTCCGTGACTAGAATTGGCGAACATTGCCAGAGCTAGACTTTTCCACTGTGCTTTTGTGATGAGAGAAGAGCAAACAAATACTGGAAGCTGGCTGAAAAATGGCAGGCAGGCATTACCCACCTCCAAAGCACACAGAACTCTCTCTGCAGAATGTAAGGTTAATTCCTAAGCAGGAAAATGGGTGAAACAGCAAATTCTTTCACTTGCATGGGGTCTTTTAAATAAATAAAATCTGCAAAGGGATTTACTATGAATGACTGTTTCAACAACATGAAGGATCTTTTCCCCACCTCTAGCTAATGTTATCCAAGGCAAGTCTATGAAAAGCAGTAATTTCACTGAAGGTAACCACTGCATAGAAAGGAGAAATAAAGCAACCACTTGTTAGATTTTTAAAAGCACAGACTCCAAGATTTACATGTACTCAGAAAGTAATGAACCAGTGCATACAGCACTGAACTTCCTAGTACCCGTATGCCTTTTAAAACTATTAGTATGCTATTTGGTTTTACTCTCAATGAGCAAGAAACATTTAATAAAGAACATACACAGTCTCTACATGCAATAAATAAAGTGGAATCTCAAATAAGAACCAGTCACAGTAAACTAGAAGCACAAATTACTTTTGTTAATAAGCGTCCACCTACCACAAAAAATATCCACTTGGAAAAGTGTGTCATGTGGTAGCAGAGGATAATGGAAATACAATGTTCTTTAAGGCAAAACATCTACTCAGGCAAACAAAAAAGAAGATGCTACAGGGCAGCAGAAAGTTTCCCAGCGTTAAGCTTTCCAAAAAAATTTATTTTTCCTGAAAACATTTCGTGCCTATAACTTGGAAGAACCTTCTCAGATCTCCTGTTCAAACAAGAACAGCAATGAATGAAGCAATTATTATTTCATTGCTTAAAAAATACTTGTTTTAATACTAGCCACTCAATGCCACATTTAGTAGTAATATACTTCATCTACCTTGCAGAAAAAGCTCTCAATCTTTGTTACCAACTGGATTTCAGCAGAAACACACTCAATGGTGAAATTCCAATTATTAAACCTTTTATTTATTCAAATAAATAAAGAGGTAACTGGCTAGTATTGATTTTCCCTTTTTAAATGCAGGTGTACTGATGCCAGTTACAGAGAAACTTCCATGGGGAGGAGACAGGGCAAGTCATCTTGGGCAGAACATATTCCACATTTACTTCTCTAGACACGTAGCCCTCTGTATTACAATCTACCACTTTACAGGCTATTAGATCTAAGTCTTTTGCAAACAAACCTGAAGAGAATGGTCAAGTCAAATCTGACCACCTCTGAAACACCTCAACAACCCAACAGTTAATATATTACACACTGTGATCTTGATCACACTTAAACAAGAGCTACCACTAAAATTAATAAGCACCTGATCATTTAACATAAAAAAATACTGGTATTTTATGCTCTGCAATAATCAATTTTTGTAAATTAATCTTGCATTTTTTACATCAGCTTATTATAAGAGTCATAAATATTTCCAAAAAGTGTTACCATTAAGTAAATAAGATGAATGCCTCTTAGCCTTTTTTCAAAGAAAAAAACAACCAAAAATGAACACAACCAACCTCATAACCAACCTTTTGAATAGTAAGAACTGAGTCACACCATTCCACATTGCCCTGTGACTACTCACAGTTGCAAATTTAATGGAAAAAGTAGATCAGCAATTATTCTTAATTTAAAAAAAAAAAAATCATTTTTACAGCATGAAGTACATTTTATGTATTTACAAGTCAGATTGTTAACGCAGAATTAATTTTATACTGTACATGTTTTTTGATGGTGAAACATATACATACAGAGAAAAATACTGCCACAACCAATACACTTAAATACCTGTACATCATTTACATTTTAAAATATTATACAAAGCTCCAAACAGTCAGTGTCACTTAGTTATTCACATTTCAAACTGGAATGCAAAATGCTTACAATTTTTTAACAAGAGAATTTCAGCCAAAATGCTGCTTTCGCTTCTTTAGTAATTCAATGGATTCAGCTGTTAACTTTGTTCCATGCCAGCCATCAGTGACAAAGCTAAAGATTCCACTGCAAACCAAATCATAAAAAAGTAGTTAGCATTGGCATTTGCAGTAGTCCACAAGTATTTGTTGCAATATTCAATTCTGTAGTTTAAAATAAAGTTCTAGTTTATTCTTTTTTAAATTGTAACACTTCAGGATTTAAGATGGTAAGACATTTTATTAATTTCTGACAGTGTAGAGAGTATTTCACCACTTTCATCAGCAGTTATCCATTAGTTATGTCAGATGGTAAGAACTGGTAAGAAATTAGCTCCTTTGTTTGAAATACTAACTGCTGTACACACACACACACAAAAAGAATAAACGTGGGGGGTTGTATGCAGTAAGCCATTCTCACACACAGTTCTTGCAGACAAGCTCTTGTAGACTGAGTATCAGTGATGTCAGATATTACCTCTTTTAGAAACCCATTAAAACATGTATCTACATCTCAGCTAACCCCATTCAGCAGGTGCTCCCCTAACTCAAACAGGCACTGATTAGTAATTTAAGCTAATAACAGGCTGCAAGTAGAAGAACAGACATGTCTTCTGCTGTTTCTGCTACTGAGGAAATATATTCCAACAGATGGGCAGAACCAGTTCAGTGCAGTTGCAGCTAAGGCACCATAATACTAATTTTTTTTTCTGTTCAACATATATCACAGCTGTCATTCAACAACAACAAAAAGAATGCTTTTCTCTGCCCTCCAGAATTCAGTTTAGTTAATTAGTTTAGAAAACTGCTTGTCACTTGCTTAGCTACATCAGCACACCTTCAAGAAAAAAGGTAAACTGAAGAGAGCTGTCATAAAAAAAGCATGGCACAAATACTTAAAAAAATTATTTAAATGATTTTAAAAAAATTAAGTTAACTTATTAACAAGTAAGGCTTCATGTCCATCTGTGAATACCTCATAAAATGAGGTTCTTCAAGATGTACTAACAAACACTAAACCAGATAAAAATGTAAATACAATCTTGTGTGTCAGTAAGTGCAGGTATGTGAAAAGCCTCATGTACTTACAGTGAGGAAAAGAGCCTCGACAGACAGCTTTGTTGAGAACAGTTACTAGAAACATGTGACAGTTTTTAAAATCAGATTCCATCTTCTCTATGGATTCCATCCTACAAAGCAGTTTAACAGAGGGACATTTAAAAGACTAGCACTATGTTACCTTCAAAATAGGACCAAAACTTCACAGTAAACAACAAGTAATCTTTGCATAGCATTATGGCTTGAACTTACAATATTTCAGTTCTGCCTGTGTACACTACTTCTAGAAAGTCAAGGCAATTTTGACAGGACCATCTGAGCACTATCAGGATGACATTAATAATTTCTTCATTTTAAAAATCTTTGCAGTGACTAGGAGGAACTATGTACTTCCAACTGATAATTATTATTCCCCACATAGCCTTGTATTTCAGGGCAGCCATTCCCGGTCCCTGTTGCTTCAGAGCTCCTTGGGGTAAATCTCCAAAGCCAATAAAACAGGGACACCTGCACTGCTTTACTATCAGCTAATTCTTAAATTTCCACTTTGGAGTGTGCCAGTTAACGTTCATCAGAGGAGGGAGAAGACGTTGTTCACAAACAGTCACTCCCTTCCTTCTTCCCCTCTCCCAAGAGGATGTGGATGATGACTACATCAGCCATGACTTTTTCCTGCCACAAGACCAGGCAACTGCACACTCTGAGTTTCAGTCTTTATCAACTGACTTCATAAGTCATTTCTGACACTTTGAAGCGGAAAAGCACTCCAAAAATAGCAACTTCCTAATATCACAGGAGAGTGGGATCCAAGATCTAGGTAGCATCTGTGCCAAACAGAATTAGTCTTGAAAAATATGGATGTGAGCCTGTCAGCACCAGCTGGCCTCAGGGCCATAGATCAAACCTTGATCTACATTAGACACAGCCTTGGAGACTTGCCCACTATCATCTTCAAGCAGTAGGTTACACAAGCAAAAGTATAAAGTATAAATTGGGAGAGGAGTGGTTGGAGAGCAGCCTTGCAGAAAGCGACCTGGGGGTGCTAATCAACAGCAGGCTCAATGGGAGTCAGCAGTGTGCCCTGGCAACTCAGAGGCAAACCACATCCCGGGGTGTATTTTTACCACAATTTTTTTACAAAGGTTTTATAATTTGGACAGTCTATATTAGAAAAATAAGGAGCCTTAGAGATTATACTTAGATAATATATTTTTTTAAAAGGAAAACTAAAATGTATTGCCTTCTTGAATGAAAGACAAACTAAATAATCCCACT
This sequence comes from Scolopax mira, assembly GCA_004320125.1. Classification (NCBI taxonomy): domain Eukaryota; kingdom Metazoa; phylum Chordata; class Aves; order Charadriiformes; family Scolopacidae; genus Scolopax; species Scolopax mira. Next base: position 135,134 of record BJBW01001149.1, read on the forward strand.
TCCCATAAACCAATTAATAAATTGTCAGCATCTACCTGCCTACAATTTTAAATCATTGCCAGGGAATATGGTCGTAAACCAAGCCTGTGAGCCTCTCATTTTACCATTACAAACAAATATGAAAGGAAAGAAAATCCTCTTTGTTGATATGCTCTAAAATCTTTCCAAAACTTAGAAGTTATATATTGGCCACCTTTTTAATTAGAAAATACTGAACATACACTGAAACTTGTTAGGTTCTATCTAAAATATCTAAAATAAATTTCACTTTTGCTAAGAAACAGCAATTAGCCTCTGATATCTGCTGTTAAACACTGAGAAGTCCTGTTATATCACACAAAAAAAATCTAGAAATTATGTTCTGAGCTGTGAAATTATGAACATACAGAATTTTAGGTACATATACTTACTTCCAAGCCCCCAAACCAGCCTGCCAACGGTCTGCAAACATCAGTACTAAATTTAATACTTTCATTATAGCTTCTTTCACAAAGCTCACCTAAAATAACAATTAAAAGGAATAACAGTCAGAAATTCATTGTTAAGCATAACCATTTTCATTATTAAGCCTCAATACAAAGGTATCCCATGCCATTTAATCTGACCTGTAAAAACGATCTCTTAAATACAATGTGATTCCTCCAAATTTAAGATGTGTTTTGTATTTTCTCTTTAATTTATTTCATGTCTATTTCCATGAGGACTATGCCCAGACAATATGCAGAATAAAAAGCTACAATACTAATCATGTACCTCCACTTCCTGCCATTCCAGTATGTATAATCCTCATTACATTACCAAGCTTCAGTTTGTTCAAATTCGTCCATCTCTTAAAAAGAAATGAGTCATGTAAAATCCAATAAAATTGAATTTTATCTTCTCCTCTTGACAGAATTGAGCTGATACTTGCAAGGGGAACTAGATCTCAATGTTAACTCTGGAAAAGCACCATTTCCTCACGAGCTAATAACTATATATTGCTTAGTATGTATACACTGTGAAACAGAGAGCATAATTAGTACTAAACTACTTTCTTGTCCTACTAAACTTAATATATCAAACATGCCAACTTTTTTACCCACCTTTTCTCTCAGTAGGCAGCGATCATGGATTGTAGATAGATATCTGTAGTGAATCTTTATCAATTGATCTAAATCCTTGGCTTCTTCTACCTGATGCTGAAACTCCAAGCCTGTACTGTGAAGAATCTTAAGAAGATGACCATAGTTATTAAATTCCATGTTGCACACAAGATTTTTAATCTTATAATACTCTGCGTATGATTCACTTCCAATACTTTTTTTAAAAGAGCCTAAAATTGTCTGATTCATTCACTCTTCCCTCTCAAATTTTACACTTACTCTCCAAATTACCATCAGTATAGCAAAAAAAAAAAAAAAAAAGACAAAAAATGACATTACTAATATAAATAGGAATACTGCCATTGCACAAGGACAAAGAGAATGCCCTTAGGGGTGGTGGAGTATATTAATTTTATTAATGGCCAAAAAAAAGGCAATAGTAGAGCAGATATGAGCATTGGCTTTATATTTGACAAGCCTTGAATACACTATTGGATATGCGTAGTAGAGATTTTTGAGAAGAATCCGTTTAACTAAAATGTCTGTAGTAACACTTTTATAAGCATAATAGCTCTTAAGAAAGTAACACCTTACAGAAAACTATTTTAAATGACTGAGCTTCAGTCATCTAGCCTTGAGATAAATAGTGAAAAAGAACTAATAAACATCCAAAGATCAATCACATGCATGTGGAACTTCTAAAGCATTTTTAGAATTATTGATTCAAAACCCCAAGTTAAAACTGAAACATGTTTGGCTTAAAATTATTTTGCAGAAAGTACATCAGACTAAGATTTCACTTTTAATTTGGGGGTTTTTTTATGTTTTAAATGAAAATTAACACCGTATCCTTAGTTACAAGTTCATAATATAAATATAATTGTGATATAAGACAAACCCTAGTCATGATGTAGTTGTGCAGGCTGTTCACGAAATGCATAAGTTTTACTCGTAAGAGGAACATGCGATGTATCTGTTGTTTTATATTTTCTGTTTGTGGTCCAAACAGAGGAAGTGTTCCTTGTTCTAATACAGTTCCTTCCTTAACCTGTGGGGTTTCTGCAGCACAGACTAGTTCTAAAAAGAAAAGGCAAGAGTTGCAGAAATTTTAAACTGAAATGTGTTATTTCTTATTATTCTGCACACAATACTGATGTAGGATTTTTCTTGCAATTCAGATGTGTTATTAAAATATAGTGACAATATACGAATAGTTTGACAGTATATGTACAACACAATTTGATAAATACTAGAACAAGAATGCTACTCAAGAGCTAAAGATTATGTGAAAGGATTAAAAAAAAAAACAACTAAATTCACAAACAAATCTATATACTATCTCCACACAAGGGAAAAAGAACTTAAGCACAAAGCCATACTCACAAATTTTAAGCAATAAAAAATCCACATACTTTTAGGAAAAGAATTATTTAATCTACAAACTACAGATGAATTCATCAATTTTCGAATTTATTTTTCTAGGACATGAAGTGTGTAACCACTTTATATGGGACAGGAAGAGTATAAACATTGACCTGGTGAAGGAGACAGTAAGCAATACCTTCCTACAGTCCCCAAATATTTTAAACTGCAGGTTAGAATACATAATCTGTTTCATTGTCAAATAAGTGTATTTTTTTCATCTCATTTTCTTAACTCGTTTGCAAGGTATTACTCATAAAAACTTGGACTATACATAAAGCAAAGCATTAGGGTGTGGTAGACAGACCTTCCTTTAACAGCAAGGTCTGAAGAACAAAGTAAAAAGTTTCCAATATAACTGACTAGACCTGAATCAGAGACAAAGGGAATGCTGCATGAATAGTGTTGTTCCTGAGGCTGAAAGGAAGTTGAAAACACACCCTGCTTAACATACCTAATTTCCAAAACTAACAGAGGTTACTATTTTATACAATGAATCAAAAATCTAACTGGTTTATACTACTTATTGCAGAAGGCAGCAGACTATTTATACACTTAGAACACAGAACAAATTTTTAGCGTATCTTTCAGTGAAGAAGTTTCTTACCATCAAAACGTAAAACATCTAGACTATACTTGGCCCACTTTATTTGCAGTAAGAGCAGGAAAACTTGATTGTAGATTTTTTGGCACTCTAAGCTTATAACTATATCCACAGGCCAAGGAACCTAAGGAGAGGAAAGAGTATCAAGGCAGAAAACATAAGTCACTTTAATACATTTCAAATCTGTTCTAGAATAAGAATTACAGCAATAATAAATCACTACCTTGTAACTCAATGTCAAACCATCTAAGGTGTGGACGGGGAGTTTCTTCTTGGCTGTATCAACACTTTCAAATGATATAGACAACCTATGCAAGGAAGCAAGTGATATAATTGGTGATAAGCTATGTTAAATTAGTGGATAGTTTTGGGGTTTTTTTAAAACTTCCTATTGCTAAATACCAACTGGTTTAATCTGGGGGATTTGGGTAGAAGAGATGACAACAGCTCAAAACTTCATTAAAGCAGATTCTTTTAATGAGTACACTAAAATTAGTATTGTGCTATGCAAGTTAACTACATTAGTATAGGTAACTGTGAAAGAAACATAACTAAAACATATTTTGCAGGATTTTGCATTTTACCTTGCACTGTCCTCTGGATAGCGCTGCCCAACTGCTTCTTGAAGTTGAACATTTAAGAACGCAACATTCTGCCAAGTTTCTTTTTCTCTAATTTTATCAAAAATAGATGTATAGAAGTCATACATGGTATCTCCAGCTTCAAGTAAGAAAAAGTTTCTCATTGCCTGCAAATATTCTACAAGCCTAAACAGGAACAAGCATATAACATGTCCTCAGTCTTAATCATACAAATTAAATCAAACACGACTGCTACAGAACAAAAATCTTGAAAGATCTTCAGTATATGAACTCAGTATTGAACACAATCTGAACGAAGTCCACAGTAAATCGTTTGCTTAACTCTCAGACAGCCTTTCACATACATTCAAATAAAACAAAATAACCAAGCCAATTTTTCCTCTAAGCCTGAACTGCCTCACTAGCTCCAACAGAAATGCTCCTCATATTGAGCTATCTTATGGACTAGGCAATTCTCAGAAATAGCCTAGAGTTTGGAAATCCTATCAGGAAGGAGGTTAAATTTCAAGGAGAGGCTTATCTAAGAAGATGGAACCCCAGAAAATTATGATATGGATGTTCCTCTTCTGATAAAGTAGGAAGAACAGTACCGCTACAATTCTCAAAAGAGCTGTGATTATAAATATAGTAATTCAGACAGATTAAAAGCATGACAACTTATGAACACCTGAAAGGTAAAAGGAATAGTCCATTTTACTTTAAGTAATACTCTAAGTAATAAAAAAACCCAAAAATCACATAATACTCTTTTGACTACTATACATTTTATAGTTTCATAACTGAATCTCATATTAAGCAAATATGTTCTGGCTTCCTAAAATTTGTCTTCCAGTTTCAAATGACAACACTATTAGAAGTATTGTTTGAAACGATTTCCCTGTTGAACATCCACTGAAGACAAATGACAGCTTTGATTTGGACTTAAGCTAGATCGAGTTTCCACATTGGATTCTATCATGTAAGATCCCCCTTTCCTCCTTAATGACTTTATTGTTATTATCAAATTGGAGTAGAAACACAACATAAAATTCTGGCTTTTGGTATATGGATACCACTAGTAATAAAAAAAATAAAAAATAAAAAATAAAAAAAGGAAGCCCAAATCTACTTTCTTACCTATAATCCTTCTTTAAAGTTTGCATTAGGTTACCACAGCATTCCAAGTATTGCTTGTCTATGTGTGGATAAAGGCAAGACCTCAATGTCAGTTCAAAAGTCTGGCAGGTCACTGATTCTGAGGATCTATCCACGCAAACATCCCCACCAGTAAACTTCTCATGAAAGTCACTCTGTTCCAAATATAATCTTCAAAATACAACAAACTGCTTAGGGAAGAAGGTTCATAATTCATACTATATATTTAAAAAAAAAGTCATAGCATCAAAGATTTTAATCAAAATTGGATAAAATATATGGTGCATAAATAATAAAAGCTGTTGCATAATTATAATACATATCAAGCCTATTAAGTGATCCTTCATACTGGTTTTGTGCGACCAGGCATAATAATATCAAAAAGCATGGCATCCTATATTCACAGAATCACTCAGGGAATAATCCTGAAAAAACAACATCAAGTTCAAACACTATACAGGTTAATAAACAAAGCCATTATCATAGGAACTTTTAAAACTATAGTGTGAATATACATCAGTCATATGAACTTCCCAGGAAAGAAAAATAAAATTGAACAAAGTAAAAATTTGAACAACAATAAAAAACCCCCAAAACCTAACAACAACAAAATAACAAACCAATAATAATATAAAAAAAACCAACAGAAAAAACCCAAATCATCACCACAAACACTGAGAATTGGTTTGAAGCACCTTAAATATAAGGTGCCTATATGTTATCTGTATTATTTTATCATGAGAGGAAAGTATCTGTAGTCTACACTTAGTAAGTTTAATTATTTTGTCACAGAAAGGCTTAAATTATAATTTGTAAAAAGCTACTCAGTAGCTCAATCTGGTTCAGATACTCTACGAGGAAGCCTGGCTTATAGCAGCTATCACCTTGATAGATTGCATGAGTAAGACACTGACTTAATCTATCAAATTTTGACGAATAGAATAGTCCCAACGAACAAAGGAAGTAATAGATTCTGATCAACTATAATTATGATTTCTTTAAATCAAACTCCTCCCCTAGGACCAAAATGAAAAAATGTAAATCACCAACTAGTATTTAGGAAAACATAAATATCCATTTCTCATTTGTAATCACAAAATAAGTATGATTTTCAGAGCTCATCTACCCTGCAATTTCCAAGACACTTATAACCTCTACTATGGCTTCCCTCATTATGAGGAATGAAGAATTTTTATGCAATTAACATGAATTTTTGAAGGCTTTTAAAGTTAAACTATTTCAGCACAGGACAAATTGAAGCTGCGTTCTTCAAAGAATATGCTTGGTGCAAATCAAAGACGTTGCGTACAAATTCCAAGCAAATACATTTATAAATTAGATTTTATAACAGCATACACTATTAAGACACTTATCTGCTAGAAGCCTGTTATGATAAAGACTCCTCTGACTTTCTACCCTAACAGATGTGAGTAGCAGATTCTCCATTGATTTTAATTGTTTTTCTGTAACTAAGCATAAGGGTAGTGTTTACTTAGCTTCCATCATTAATTGTTGGTGCTCCTCTTTATTCTGCGCCTGCTTGTTTTCAGCAGCAATAAAAATTTGGTCTACCAAATGTCACCAGGCACAACACTGCTCTCGACAACACAGCAGGAAGACCATTCATTACCTGGCAAAATTAATAGCCAGCAGCGGGTCATGGACATCATCCAGTTCCAAGTGTCTCTCTGCTATAGACTGCATCTTTATCAGGCTCTGCTTCGTGGCCTGCTGTTCTGTAATAACATCTGGAACAGACTCCTCTCCGTGCCGCAGGCGAGACTGCACCGATTCCAAAAACAGCGTATACAAACTCTTTCGTTCAGCATCTAAATTGGGCAACATATTCCAAGATAAGATTCTGTCCTAACAGAAAACATCACCCAGACTACAAGAAGAACTCCATAGTTCAACATTTACTTGCTAACCTCCTAAATTTAGGCCACTATTCAGAAAAAAAAACCTCAAATACATATTTAACTAAATATTGCTAAAACGACAGGACTACTCCAATGCCTAAAGTCAGGCATCAGGTTTCTGACATATGAAATATTTCTCAGAGTGTTAGAGAACTTCCTCCTTCAGGTGCACAAGCAGTACCTGAAATAACCATGCAGCATTCACTGGAATGGTTTATTTCCCCCTTTGGTGTAAGAATACAGTCTAAGAGAGTCTCCAAAATAATTTAACTATCTCTACTTCTGAACATCAAGAAACAGTAAAATCTGAAAAATGTATCTTGTTTCCTCAAAAAAAAAAAAAAGCATTGGCTGCAGTGTTGTACTGTTTTATAATCAATGAAGGTAAATATCCTCAATATCCAAATATCTTTTATCTAATTATTAGTAAGCTTTTTTAAAAAAAGTTCCACATGCGATCTCAGAATTATTCAACCACTTAGTAGTGGAAAACAACTATTTATTAAAACAAGACAGCTTTACTATTAAAACATCAAAGCTGTTTTCCTTAGTCTAATAACAAAACAAAAAAAAAAAAGTTTTGCAAGCCCATGAAAACAAGTTTAATAAAAAATTTAAAGCATTAAAAAGCCAAGAGAACACTCCATACTTACTCACTTTGCTCTTTTCCCTTATTTGCATTGGAAGAGTAAGTGCTTTCAACCAGACCTGAAGTTACCAACCATGATACTGACATTCAACAGGGAGTGTTGCATTATTCTTATACCACAGAAACACCACTCCCCAAAATATGCCCAGGCTGTTAGATACCTTAAGGCATGATAGTCCACAAACTGACATCTCACCTCTTGATGCGGCCTGCTGTGGAGAGCCATCTTTGCATTGAAGATTCTTCAACAGCTGCATGGATTTTCCAGCCATGATGATTTGCTTCAGCACGGGTTTCAGAAAAGAGACCATAGTGTGTTGCCTGCTTGAAGGGGCCTGATCGCTGCCAGAACTGGCACTGGCATTGTCACTCATCTTCTCTTCATTCTCCGTCTTCTCTGACACACTATATAATGTGTAGGTAGCATACCAAAAATCTCTGTGATTAACTGGAACGTTTTTGTTTCTGTGAAGAAATAAAAAGCTGTTGAGTATTTCCCTTTTCAAAAGATTAAACTTCTTTACTAGAAGATGCATATTGTCCTCAGTCTATGCTTTGTCCTTCTCTTAGAATAGTCAAGAAGCACTTTCAAAACTATATATAATAAGCTCATTCATATCACAAACTATCTTTAGAAAGGATGATTGCTTTAGCAGGATAAAGAATCAGCTTGCTGGAGATGAAACAATTGTATAACCAAAATAACCCCAAAATAAGGCAAATAGAGTAATTACAATTAAATTTATCCAAGAAGTTAATTATTCACTGTGGCATGCGTCCCTAACAAAATGATTAGTGACTGACTTGCAGATTTATTTAAAACCCACAATGAAGCAAATACTACTGGGAAAGCTAAAAAATTCCAGGCTAGGTGAAACTCAATTCTTAGTTAATTTTGCTTTATTGCCTTGTTTACATCAGATACAGTTTGGTCTTTGTACTCAGATGGAAAGCAGTCTAAATTACATAAGTAAAATTAAGTTCAAACATAAGTAAAAGCTGAAATCACCCCAGCTGGTAGCACTGAAAACACAACTACAGAACCACTGTGAAAGTAAAGTAGGACACAGTAAGGAGGTTAAAGGATCTCAGCTACTAAAGATTCATTGCAATAGCACTAGAACTGTTCTCTTACTTCATGGTCACCTTGACCTGCCTTAGAAGACAAAAATTCAATTAAATTTGTCAGAGGGAAACAGATTTGTAATTATAGAATCATAGAATCATAGAATTGTCTAGGTTGGAAGAGACCCTTGGGATCATCGAGTCCAACCATCTACCCTACTCTACAAAGTCATCCCCTACACCATGTCCCTTAGCACATTATGAGCCAAAATTCTAACTTCTATATTCACTTTCCACTTCAAGCTGTCAAAAAAAGCATCAGCAAAACAGAAGAGAAATTAACAGCTCAAATAAAGTTTAGGATATGCGCGTGTAATTCAAGACCCTACAGTGACTTATACTACAACTCAGAAGCAGTAAGTATTTTAATTCTAAATACATTTTATTTATAAGAACTATATATTAGCCAAGTAATTGAAAAGTAAATTTTGTAATTTTTGCAAACATCTTGGTTTTGAAAAATGGCTAATTGCTTTTAAAAACATCAATAGACTCAGAGTCAGACTGGTGACTATTACAGATGGAAAAAAATAAAACAATTGAATTCTATTCCAGAACAAGGCAGGGCTCCATATCTAATGCAATTTCCTTAATGGGCAGTTTGAGACAAATTATAATAGTATGATTAAGAAATTAATTCCACCTAAGTAAAATAGCAAACATGAAAGCCTGCTTTCATTGCCACACTTCACTTCCAAGGTTCTACAGCAGGTTTTGTATTCATACTTGAACAGCATTATGTATGTCCAATATCGGCACCCCTACCTCTGAATGATAAATTCCTTTGCAGGATCAAACAAATTACCATGCACTATCCATTCATCCACTGTCTGTAAGTATGGCCTCACAGTTTCAACCCAGAGAGAAAACAGAAGGGATACCTGAATTCAAAGAACAACAACAACAAAAAAAAGTGTTTGAATGTTTTTACAGTATGCATCAGGAGCAATATGGCAAAGCCTAACCTCTTAATTGTACAATTATAGTTTAAGATATACATACACATATACGTACAGTTTACGACACACTACATGTAGGCTTTTTTAAAGATGACATGTTCAACTAAAAATAACAACTTATTTCTAATGGAAGCACTCATTGTATATGCTGCTTCATGTTACTTCTTGTCACAGTTAGGCCCAGACAGCAGTTTTCTTTTTTTCTTTTTTCCAGTCTAGCATCTCTTAAGCTGTGACAGTCATAAAAACCTCTGTGATTTCATAATGTAGAAAATGGAAACAAAAGGACATCTACTATATTTTCACTGCTCTAATCAACAAGTTACTGTAAAACCCCAGACCCTTACATTTCAGCATTAACTGAATTATATGCAGCTGTAGAAATAGAAGGAGAAATAGCTTTCCCAAATCTCCCTCTTTCATAACAGCTTCCCGTCCTCTGATTTCCCACGGTTCATAGAATCATAGAATGGTTAGAGTTGGAAGGGACCTTAAAGATCATAAAGTTCCAAGCCCCCTGCCATGGGCAGGGACACCTCCCACTAGAGCAGGTTGCTCAAAGCCCCATCCAGCCTGGCCTTAAACACTTCCAGGGATGGGGCACCCACAACTTCCCTGGGCAACCTGTTCCAGTGCCTCCCATCCTCACAGTAAATAATGTCTTTTTGGTATTTAATCTAAATCTCCCCTCCTCCAATTTAAAACCATTAACCCTTGTCCTTTCACTACACTTCCTGACAAAGAGTCCCTCTTCGGATCTCCTGTAGGCTCCCTTCAGATACTGAAAGGCTGTTATAAGGTCTCCCCGGAGCCTTCTCTTCTCCAGGCTGAACAACCCCAGCTCTCTCAGCCTGTCTTCATAGAAGAGGTGCTCCATCCCTCTGATCATCTTTGTGGCCTGAATTCCTCCTCTCAGGCCTACAAACACACTGATCTCCTCGTAATTCTGATGTTGTTCAGGTTGACTGAACTCATGTCAGAAAACAGTAATTCATTATGGTTACCAAATTTGTCCTCAATCCTTTATAGCTGAAGGCTAGTGTACTCCATCAGCATAGAGAAATTTTATTTACTAGATATTCTAGCATGTCATTCTATTAAGGAAGGAATGACTTTCCCTACCGTTTGCTCAGATGCTTCTCCAACACTGTCATATTCAAGAATAGCTTTGTAGAGAGTATTAAGCAGATGAGATGCCCGTACAACATTTCTAGTGTCAGGTGGCACTTCTGCTATTCCTGTGCTGAAAACTTTGTGAAGCACCTTCAGCTGTGCCAGTCGGGGAGCCAACTTATCTATTACTATTGAAAGCGTGATTGTTTTATCTGGAAAAAAACCCAAAGTTAGATAAAGGTAACATCCAACAGAAAAATCGTATTTTATCAATGTTATTAATGAGGTTTTAAAATGCAGCATGACATCTTTCGCAGTTTCAAAATGTATCTGCAAAATGCTTTGCATGTTTCCCTCATATACAAGTTTCCCTGTGTGCCTCCCTCTTGTAAAATTTCCCTTGCACTGTACCTTTGTTGATTATGCATTTTTCAATTTCAGTAAGTTCTTCTTTAAAGCTAATGAAATATTTATACAAGGCCCACATAAAAGCTTGATAGGTTCTGAACGGGGCTTCAGTAGTTTTCTTTGGAGTGGAAACTGTTCCGTGCATTATGTTTTCCGGGCCGTGTCCCATCACTTCATCAATAAACTTCTGTAATCTAAACACAACTTGACCATACGCCGCTATCTGCTCCAATACAGATCTCAGGCAGTTCTAGAAGAAAAAAGAAAAAAAAACAAACCACAAACTTTTTAGAATTGTCTAATAAAAATTGTTATTATATAAAGCCTAAAAATTAAATTACAAGATATTTCTATGAATTAAAATATAAGATAATTCTGTCTCTTCATCATATTCTCACATGTGGGAACAGCCCATCCAGTTTTATTAAGTCAGATGTGTTTTGATTAAATCAAGAACAATTGTGCAAATGCAGAAATTCAGAAAGAACTTACATGAGTTAAATGAGTTACAATAATATCATTCCGCACAGCCACTTTTCCATCATTCAGTTGAAATATAAAAAGCTTTTTCACTCCTGAAAGTAGCCTTGAAAGGAAACAAAGAGAGTAGTAATTATTCCCCCTTAGCAGACATAATTATATAATTAATAAAAGAATTAGGTCTCCCTTGCCTAAAAGTTTCTTTTCTTCAAATAAAAGGGGACCACAGATCAACCACAATACAAATTGTTGCTGGAGCAGGAATAATAAATCACTGGCATCACATAAACATCTCCCAGAATTCCTTTCCAGTTGAGATAATTTCCAGCTATAGGTTGATTCAAACATACTTTCTAAATTTGGACACTATTAAAAATTCACAAGGGCAGGATATGAAACAAGTTGATTCTTCTTAACAATTAGATTTGAAGAATCAATGCACACAAGAAGTAGTAAGCTACTTTCTTCTTTGTTAATCTCAATGGTTAACACATACAAGCAGCATCTTTATTGTCAGCAATGGTGCAAGCTAAAAGTTCAGCAATAATTCTTCCACCAGTCACAAGTTCAATGACAAATCTCTTCCTCAAGAGAAATACTAAAAGATAGAATGCAAGCTTTTTGATGTTGCTCTTACCAAAGAGTTTCCCGTATAACCTGAGTTTCAGTGACTAATGTTCTCTCTTCTGGCACATACAAAGGATCACTGGTGTACAAGTGGTGGTCCCTTAGAAAAAAAAGGAAATTAAAACAATTTAATGGCTGAAATAACAGCTGAATCACATGAAAGTAAGAATCAAGTAATAACCTTAAAACTCAGTTTTGTTCTAATTATATCTGAATAGATTCAATGTTCATGGGGACATTTTAAGGATATAAAAAAAAAGCAGTTTGTTTTATATAAGCAAAATACTATGGAAGGCATTCAAATATCATCTAGTCATACATAGCAAGGCAAGCAATTAAGTGGCAAATACCTGAAATACTGAGTCTGAGTTGTTTTTGGCTAGGTTTTATGTTTTGGGGATTTTTAAATTCTTATGTAATAATGTTCAAAATTCAAAAATCAAAATGAAGTAACAGTGGTTATATATCATATATATATAACACGCATCTACTACAACAGAAAAAATGCTGCTTTATTTATGTTACTCATTACCTAATATTCACTGTGAATTTTAGTTCATCACTGACTAGATAACCAACTAGCTGACACCAAACCAAATTTAACTCCGTGATTAGGAAATTAATTAAATTAAGGAACCAATGATAAATGTAATGACCGGTATTACTGCAGTACTGAGACATCACAATTAGGACAGAGGGAAGAATCAGGCTTTTTTTTTTTTCTTTTAATTTAATTTAATTTTTCTTTCCAAAACCTCAATGGATCACAATGATACACTGGATACACTGCTTTATGTTCCTTCCCCACAAAAAAATCTGTGTTTAAGACTAACTTTATAAGGGAGGCACCAAAAACAAACAAGACATTAAGCTTTAGAGAACTCCTTATTTCCCAGACCACTTCCCACCCACCGGTATTAGTTCCTCAGAGACCTGCGTAACCCACACAAAATTCAACAATAAGATTTGCTTCTTTGAAAAAGGCATACCCTCTCTCGGATATGACAAATGTCATAAAAATTAAATAAAAGGAAAAAAATGTATTAATAGAAATCACAGCTTTGTTCATCTTACTAATTCTTACCTTTTTAATTCTGTTTATAAGTAAATCAGTAATAACTACACTACTGTCATGCTTTCACAGTAAAGATATTTAATAAAGTCATTGTTTTTCATTACATACCAGTAAGAAATATGTAAGTGATATTGCTTTCTTACCAGACTGCAGCTAGGTTGGAGTGCAAGTGCAAACTATGTGAAAAGCGAGGAGCTCTTCCCGTCCAGTACTGAGGAACGACGTGCTGCTCCAGCCAGCTGCGGGCATCAGGCTCACCCACTGTGAAAACACGTGACACAAAGTGAGGTATTTCCATTTATTGAAGAAATGCTTACAGAACAGAGGAAAAAGTTATAAATAAGCCTATCCGCTCAGCTGCAGAATCACAGATCTTTGCAAGTAACTTACAACTTCCAACTATTTATACGTTACTGCTCTCACACATGCTACCATCATGCACAAATTCATTTACAGAGAAATGCCTCATCTGCTAAAAGTTCCAAAAGTCCTAGCAGTAGATGGAGATTTATGCAGTTTCCAATTCTTCCTTGGAAAAAGCACTTCTGTTTCAGATAACTCTCAAATTACATATACAAAACCAAGCTGACTTAAAAAAAAAAACAACTGCCAAATACCAGCAACTTTGTTACTATGTTCCTTTTAACTATGCATTTAGGACATTACCAAAGAATGTTTTCTCTTAAATGTAAAAGCTTTACCTAATCCCTAACCTATTTACCTAAGAAGCTACTGCTTATACAACATATGAATATTATGCATACCTTCTTACACAAGCTATGCTGTAGCCTACAATATTCTATGGAAATACTCCCTGAATCTATTCCACAATAAGCCACTAGTGTTTCAATTACATAAAACTTTTTTTTTTTTTTTTCAAAAATGCTTCATACCCAGAACTGAGTCAAATGTTTGTCATGCACCAAATTTTCTTTGTGCATTCTGATACTTAATAATAGAAATTTACATTATATCCATACAACTACATGCTACATTTACTGCGTAAATTTTCATATCTGTAAGGGAACATCCACGTTTGTTTCTACAGAAATAAAGAGAACTCTTTTCCATTACCATCAACATAAGTCAGATCAAACTTTCCATATTGCTTCTTTACTGTTAAAAATAAGCAGTAATAAGCTGCACCTTAAAACTACAATTATAAGTCTAAAACATAACACCTCAATAAAGCATGGTAAATTAAGCCAAATTAGCTTGCTAAATTTGAGTATGTATGACCATACCAGAATAATTATAGTTTATTCTAACCTTTCCAAGAAACATTAGGTACTGTTTTCTTATTTGGATCTTGATCTTCTAAAGGTGTCCTGTCCACTTGAATACCCGAGTCCTCCCTGCTTAAAGGCTGAGTGTCTTCCTCCTCTTCACTTTCTCCAGACCAATCCTATTAAATGCAACAAAACCCAGTACATTTCAGTACAAAATAATACACTTCCTATTGATCTGAGAAGCAGAATATAAACTCTTTTTTCTGCCACTGTAAAGTAAATTCAGGACACTAAGACTAATGTAACTGTCAGACTAATGTCTGCCAGACACTGGTTTAAGTTATACGTAACATTAATAACCAGACAAATGAAAGAACTGGAAAATATCAGAGAACTACAAAAAGTTCTGATTAGGAGCAGTCAGGGGTCAGCAGAAGGATCCAGTTTAGTTGCAGGATTAAGTAAAAACACAGTGAAGAGCAAAAGCATTTGTATTACTATTACTCTGTTTGGGTCTGTGTGTATTTCATGGTATTAAGTAAGAAGCGACGTAATGAGTAACCCTGTGAGAATCATACAAAGCACACAAATCAGGTCTCCAACATATTTCAAAACAGCTGGTTTTCTACCCTAAGAAATTACTTACTGGTGTATCTACTCCTGGCCCAAAGTAAATTTCTTCTCCTTCCATCAAATACTTTCCCCAATCAAATTCTTCTTCCTTTTCTAAGAGAAATATAAGCATAAAAATAGTAAGTAGCATGTAATCCTGACTTCCTTTTCCTCTAAAAATATTTTCAAAGCTAAAATTACATTGTTACTCTAAATCTAAAACAAAAGGCATTCCTTTCACCTAAGGTTACACCACTGTTCCTTTAACAAGGTTATACACTTTCAGACACGTAAATTGTGACCTTCCACATAAAGGTCACAATAAATGTACATTCCACATTTATTAATTCTCAATTTTGTTGCCTACACATTCAAAATATGCAACATGAGCACATTTATCTGTACCGTGTTACATTTCCCCACACTTCAATTTTGGAAAAAACATGCAAGGATGCAACATATTGCTTATTGTGATTAATTCCATTTAGCTCAGTGGAAACATTCTAAATGTATGATTTACATGTGCACAAGGATCCTGGACTGTAAACAACATAAAGCAAGAACTATCTCACTCTCAGAAAAAGACACCACATATCCATGATATGATGTGTAATACTTTAAAAATAACAATCACGCTTACAATATATTATATCTTAAACATGAAGCTTACTCAACTGTAATTAGTGTTGTTTGAGATAACCTCTTCATATTCACATTCCTGGAATGGGCTGAAAGTGCATTCAAAACACCGCCGAGGGAATGTGCAGAGATCATTCAAAAAGGAATCTTAAGATGCAAGATTTTCTTTAGGTTAGTCTGAAATATTCTTTCAGTCTATGATACAACACTGTAAACAAATGGGGGATGGATCCACTCAAACTTAAGCACAAGCCTCACTTTCAGGCACTGCGTGAAAAATAGTCCTGCTTCAGGAAGCAGGCAGCTTCTCCTTCTGAAAACCTTTCCTTAACTACACAGGGAACATAGGAATTTACGTCACCAAAGCTGTTTCAGCAGATCTCCTACTGAGGCACAATCCAGAGACTGAGGACAGAAACTGCCTGTCCCTGAGCATGAAAGCACTGCTGAACAGGTGGAGAATGTTAGCAAGTGACAGCAGTACACATCCCAACGAGTTCCCAAGGTACTCTGGTGGCTGGAAAACTTAATTAGGCGATGCAACATAAATGGGGGTGGGAAAGATTCGTAGGCTGTTTTAAATGTATACATCGTTAAAAAAACAATCAATAAAGCACCCTGAAGTGAAGGAGCTAATAAAATGGAGAGGAAAAATGTCCTTATCAAATTGCATTAGTGGATTGTATCTGTTATTAGCAAACACAAACATCTTGTAAACTTACCCACTTCTTTGTCTCTTGGTTTTTCCACATAGGTGGTGTTGGATGGAGAATCAGACAAACACAACAGAAGAGAAAGTATGGAGTAGTGTGTATCTGTCTTTAAAACATATTGAGAAAAAAAAAAAAAAGCAAGTCAATGAATACCCTGAAAGATTTTCGTTAGGAACAAACTCAATCTATTATCTGCAGGAATGCTTCACATCATTAGTTCCTATCACCCAGTCCTGAACTACAAAAAGAACATCTGCAATGTGATATTGAATACTGTTTGTTCTTTTTTGCCTCTTAATTAGCCAATCAATACACAAATACTTCAAAAGTAGCCACAGCATAAGATGCCTCTTACTGAGCTGATAATCTAAGAATATAGAAAAGTAGTAAGAGGAACTGTGAAGTACTATGAAAGTAAGAAGTCACCAGAGGAACAAGGGATAAGAGGTAGCTACATTAACGTCAGTGAGGCAGAAGGACACAAGTAATGGGCCTGCAGGAAACCAAGTCTTAGTTCTCTTATTCGTATGGTTAATTATTCCAAACAGAGGCCAAAAGGAAGTCAGCCAAAACACTTTGCCAAAATCACTAAAATTTAAGATTTGGAAATACTAAAATCAAAACTTCCAGATACATTACTCAACTTGGAAAAATCAGGCAAGGACTAAAAACTGCTCAGTCAGCCACTGTTTTAGAACAGATGTGAATCTAGATACATTTAGATTCTAGCCACGAGACTTGTATAATGAATGATCATAAAATATCTGCTCTGCAATGTCCTTTAAGTCACAACATGCACATGCTCAAACCCTCATGGGGCAATAAACACATCTCTAAAATCAATGGGGAAATTAAAAAATATAGCCCTGAAAATCCATGAGCTGAACAGCAACTGCAAGCCCACTGCTAAGTCATCTGAAATGTCCAACACAACATTAGAACTGAAGTCCCCATCGTTAGCACAAATGTAAATGCAAGGAAAAAAGAACAAGGAAATCACAACATACGTACCTTTGTTTCTTCAATACTTGGGAGTGGTGAGTTCAGAAATTTTTCTGTTAGTCTTTTCCAGCTTGCTGCTTTTCCAAGGTCAGAATGAACTATCAATTTTTCATGTATTCTAATAACAAAAATAGTATCAAAAATGCTTCAAAAAAGTTAACTAATCCATTATTAATCTGTAAGCATAAAACTTACCCTTCTATAGTCCTCTCTACTTTGTGACTGTTCACATCAAGAAAACGGTGAAATCTATGTAAGAAATCTGTATTAGAATATTTTTAAAAGGCAATTTAAGTAAGGAAGAAAATAAAGCTGATTTACATATATGAGGACAACGTTATTAGTTTAATAATGCATGCTTAATTCAGCAAGAGCATTAAACATCCACAAAATTTAATCTCAATGTCTCTTAGCTCAATAAGGATTAACTACAATCGTCCTTAAACACAGAAAAATGCAGGTTACATTTAACTAGCACTTTAAACTGAATGGAAAATTACTACTATATCAGCAAACTACGCAATAAAAGTATGCTGTCAGTTAAGCCAAATGGAGCAAGTAGATCAAGAACTATATTGTCAAAGGCATCTGTGTCAAATGTACAAAAATTATCTGGGACTTGCATCACTAGCACAGGCATAATAGACATGCACACGGGAAGGCCTCTAAAGCCAAATGAAGCTCCTTTATAATAGCAAAGGAGAGTGCCTAAAAGAAAAGAGAGCTTAATCAAAATAAAGAAAGATATGCCTCCAAAGATAGCATCCATGGGGACAAAATAAGAACTTATGAAAGGCAAAGATTAATTTTGCAGAAGAAATTAGAATAAGGTTCTTCAGTTATATAAAGAGAAAAAACAGGGAACAGGATATGATAGCAGTGATCACAAGGTCAAGATACTCTACACTCAAAGCCAACGTAGTATTTTGGCTCAGCTTCCAGCAACAACTGTGCAGAACACACAAGTAAATCTCTCATGACCACAGACAGAAATGAAAACTGTTGGATCTGAATCAGGAACAAAATTTAAGCTAAACAGACTGAATTTGGAAAGACAATCTGAAGTCACTTCAACATCAAAGTAATGAACTAAAAAATGAAACTATAAGGCACGTAGCAAGGAATTTTAATAGAGGATGAATTATCTGTCTATATTAAAGAAAAGAAAAAATTATTTTGTTAACTACAGACCAATTACTCTGATTTCAGCTGCATGTAAGACTTTGGAATAAAAGCATGATAAAGTGTTAACATTAACTAGGTAGCTGACATTTAGGTCAAGACATATAGCTTATCTCATCTTTTACAGCATATCAGCTTACACAGGAAATCATTACTTCAAATGGAAAATGGTAGTAAGTACAAGAACTGGAAGATTTAGAAATAAAAGCTTTAACTGATGACCTTAACCCACACAAGCAAAAACAGTTTCAATTGTTTTAGGCAAGCTGGGCATATCATGAATAGGACTGCAGTGCTGCATAGCAAAAAATAAATTAATCTAAAAGCTACAGCATAGAAATATCATCAAATCTAACAATACAAACCACAAATTCCACAAACTTGAAACTAAAGAGAGCTGCTGCTACAACTTGAGGTCTCACAGTTTGGAAATATGACATTAGTCAATCTCAGGTTGAAGTTCCACGCGCACTTCTTAGACAACAATTCTGGCATAAAAACCTTCCTCTCCCCAGCCCTCCCTGTCAAGACATGTCAATTCTGCATCATTGTCTCTGTTTTCCTGACATATTGTTTTAAAACAAACAAAAAACAAAAACCAAAACCAAGCAAAGAAATCCCCAATCTAAAAAAGCACACAGTTACATACAACTGGATAACTGAAACAGGAGAGATGTCACAAGGGGAGGTGGAAGACAGGGCACGTTTACCCTGCTACCATTTCCAACCTGCAGATTCAGAGTAATGGCTATTACAAGCAACTATTTTGATGCAGTTACAAAACAAATAAACACAATCCTATGATGCATTACACAAAATATTTCTGGCAAATATAAAGAACACGGTGCCAGAAGTTACAAGTAAGCTACTCCTATGTTCCCCATGAATACAACTAGCCTCCTCAAAATTCAGCAGTTACACATGGTGAAACACTGGCTACACGTCATACCCAGCTCTCCCACACCTCAAACTAACCTTTGCTGTTGGCCAATGGCTATTTGGTTATTACAATAGTCGTATTTGAACCTATTAATAGTTAGGATTCATGGCCTGATGATGCAATGTATATATGCTACTTCTCACCCCAAAAAACTGATTTAAATTTAATTTAAGAAGTAAGTAGCATTGATTTTAAATAGATTAGGTACTTGCTAATTTAGAAGTTAGGCAAGTACATAAGACTCCGAAGAGGCAGCAGTTAGTGACAGCATAGGAAACTGGAAATAGATCATGTAAAAACTGGCAGCAGACACTGAAAGGACAGTTGTTGTAACTGGAAAAGCTGTATTAGTACTTTAGTAAGGATGTACTTTAGTAAGGATTTTTAGATGGCAGTGCAACAGAATTAAAGGGACACAAATAATATATATTACAGGCTAATAAAGACCATGTTTATGACAAGTTGAAATAACAAACAGACTATCTGCTGCAGATTTATAACCTTTCACACAAGCAGCAGAGTATTCTTGGCCAGAGGCATTATCTTGATTTGCTGGAGCTCTCTTTATTTGCTCATTACATGTACTGATTATTTCTTTACTTCCCTCCAACAATCAATTATAGATGGCTAAATGAAGATGTTGAGAGGTACCATTTTATTGATCATGAGAAAAGCCCTAAAGGACCAAGGATTAAAAGTGATGGAGTGACCGCCACCAGCCCTCTGACAGGGGCTCCCAAACGGCCACCAGTGCTACCCCAGGCACCCTGCACGGCAAGGCACGGCCCTCCAGCAGACTCCAGCTAAGAGAAGGCCCCCTCCTTGTTTGCAGGCGAGCAGGGGGCAGCGGGTAACAACCCACTCCCTCTGCCCAGGGGAGGGGGCCGAGCCCGGGGCCGGCTCTGCCGGGGACTCCTTCCCTCGGCCGCGCCGGTGGGCCCCGGCGGGAGCAGAGCGGAGGGGCCCGCTCGCCCCCAGCCCCGCTGCTGAGGGGCACGGCCGCAGCCGCCGAGCTTCTCCCCGGAGGCGGGAGCTGACCTGAAGTTGGACCAAGCGAAATTCAGCGCCGCTTGGAACCTGCCTCCGCCCAGCTCCTCCTCGGGCATGCCGGTCACGCTGCGCACCAAGGCGCGGACGGCCTGTTCCTGCTCCTGCTCGAACCGGCTGCGGTGGCCGGGCGAGGCCAGCGGCGCCGCCATGGCCGCAGATGCGGGGACGAGGAGCGGGAGGCGCGGGCCGACACCCCGGGAGACGCCGCGGAGCGTCCCCTCACAGCCGCCGCCACAGCCGCCCTTCTCGCGAGACTTCTCCGTGACTTCTCGCGAGAGCCAGACTCCCGCCGGGGGTCGGGAGGGGGGGGCAGTGAGACAGGCGCATGCGCGGGGCGGGAAGTGCCTCCCAGTTCGGGTGGCGGTTGGGGCTGTGAGGGGAGAGATGGCAACGAGAGGCGCCTGGCTCTCCAGCCCCGCTTCTGCAGCGGCTTCCTTTCACGGAAATGTCCGTTATCTTCGGAAACCCCCCCATAAAGGCATGCTTACCCGGGAGGAGTGATTAGCCCTCCAGATAAGGGCTTGGGGCTGGCTCTGCCTTGCAGAGTTCATTTCCACAGACCAAGACATGATGCCTGGCATGACAGAAGGATCAGAAACCATTCACTAGAATTACATTAATATTGACCATGAGCCAACCATGTGCCCTTGTGGCCAAGAAGGGCAACAGTATCCTGGGGTGCATTAAAAAGAGTATGGCCAGCAGGTTGAAGGAGGTCATCTTCCCACTCTACTCTGCTCTGGTGAGGCCTCATCTGGAGTGCTGTGTCTAGTTCTGGGCTCCCCAATTCAAGAAGGACAGGGAACTACTGGAAAGTAGTGGATGGCTACAAAGATGACCAATGGACTGGAGCATCTCTCTTATGAGAAAAGGCTGAAAGACCAGGGTCTTTTTAGCCTGGAGAAAAGAAGACTGAGAGAGGATCTCATCAATGCTTATAAATATCTAAAGAGCAGGTGTGAAGAGAATGGGACCAGACGCTTCCCAGTGGTGCCCAAGTGACAAGACAAGGGGTGACAGGCACAAGCTGGAACACAGGAAATTCCATCACAAGGAAAAACTATATTGTGAGGGTGACAGAGCACTGGGACAGGCTGCCCAGAGAGGTTGTGGAGTCTCCTTCTCTGGAGATACTAAAAATTTGCCAGGATGTGTTCCTGTCCGGCCTTCTTTGGTGAACCAGTTTTGGCAGGGAGGTTGGACTAGATGATCTCCAGAAGTCCCTTCCAATTCCTTCCATTCTGTGATTTCACAGGCCTCCAAGTATCAATAATGGTGAATATTTCCCACAGCACATTTCACTACTCTCATCAAATCCAGGAGAGAATATCCAGTGTTGTCATTTTTCCCAGATGACAGCTTCAGTGTTCTGTAACATACCTTTGGATATGTAACCTGTTCAGTTTGAAGATAGCAATATGCAGGGCTCTACTGACTCGACCAAGGGAATGACTTCCAAATATGGCTGCCCTAATAGGTAAGATGTTCTTCCCCATAAAAAAGGATTAGCTTTTGGTTTGATTGCATATACAAGAATATACCATTAGAGGTTTTGTCAGTATTAGAATAACACAGAATTTTATCTCATCCTACCAGTTCAGTCAACTATTAGTACTTTACTCTTATTTCACTTCTATGTAGCTCAACTTTGTTTCAAACATTATTTATTGTGAGTGGAACACGGCATCCCAATACCCATTATTCAGACAACTCTAAATTATATCTGGGGAGAGAGAGGGTCTGAGCCTGCTGTGTTCTCCCCCCAGACCTACAAAGCCACATACCACCATCTCCTAACATGATGCACAGCTAACACTGAAGCCTCTCCTAGTCCTCAAATTCTACCTATAAACCCAGCCACAGGAAAATGAAAATTTAAGCCAAGTTACAATGCTCCGGCCTGAACAAAGTGAACATGCTCATTTTTTTTTTCAGTCTTCTCACGGTTAACACAGACTGCTGCTTTTTGTTTGTTAGTAAGGGACCTAAGTGCTGTCCTTGTCTCCCCTTTCTTTTCACCACTGAGAGAACAAACAGGGGATGTTCTTTCCCACTTGAGTTTCCCCACAAGTCAAACTTTAAAAAGCAACAGTAAAAGTCACTGTCAACAGTAATAGCCATCATTTGTCAGCAATGCCGCAGCTGCTTCTGTTCCCAAAGGGACCTAAAAAAAATTCAGGAGCTCACACAGGGGTTTTCCCAAGGGCTCTGTGCCTCACGTCACAGCAGCCATCCTATGACCCTTTTCAGTAATACTGGTTTTGTACCTATGATTTAAGAGGCTGCATTTCAGCATCTTGCCAAGACCACCCTGCGCCAACAGGTCCAGCTGCCACTCAGCAGGTGTGTTCCTCCCTGACTGAACTTCTACACAGCCGGGCAAACCTCTGTTAGTGGGCACAATACACAAGTGTGCATGTCAGCAATGGTGGAAGAAACCAGTTTTGTCCAAGCTTCATGTCAAATGTTTGCCATCACGCTGCTGAACAGCTTAAAATGCCTTTGTGCCTCCATATAGCTTTATGGGGCAGCAAGGACAGCAGCCTGGCCATGAACTTCCTTCTAGAAAGAAACTAATCAAATCAATGGAAAATGACTGATTCCTATAACAGCCCCTGCTTTGCTGCAGTTGTCATATCCTTTGTTTTTAGGCTTTGTCTTGCTTGATCTCATCAACGAATATAGGACTTTAACCCGCCTGGCCAAAATTTTATTACTCTTTTTCTCCATAAAAGCATTTATATTGGCACAATGAAAGGAGTAGCCAATAGATCGGGAGGAGTGGCAGAAAAAAGACCTCAGAAATGTCCTTTTTAAGTTAAAAATATATTTAATGTACCAACATCATGTGAAGAATTATGCAAAAACATAGCAGTATAATTTCATTATCCTAATAATAATAAAATAACATTGAAATTCTTATAAGTTATAGTGTATTACATTTTTACCCAGGTAGGCTAAATCTTCCCTTAAGGTTCAGATGCAAAACTGCAAGGAAGTGATGGCCTCGGTGCACCTATGGGCAGGATGCTCGGCATGAATGTGAGCTCAGAGGGACTCTGCTCCAGAGCCTTTTTTTATAAAGCCTTAACTTATTACACATTCCAAGGAGAAGTCTATAAAACTTTACTGGTGTTCCTAATCTCCTCTGACATTGTATGTGTTTCCTGCTTTAGATTAGCAGCAGTCTTTTTGGTCGGCTGAGCCAAACAATGTTTTCAGCCATAATTTGTCATCCTGAATGTTAACTGAAGGTCTATGCAGTCAGTAGACACTGCAATGATATGTAAGAGTAGTAATTAATAGTTGGAATACTGTGAATGGCATTTAAACAAAATCATTAAATAGTAGAGTTTCATGTGTTCTTTTTTAATGTAACTGTGATTATCATTTGACTCCTATATATTTAAGCCTACCTGTGCTATTGCTCAATTGCTGTTCAGAGGGGGAGTTCCAGGCTTTGCAGCACTAGAGTAGTTTGCATGTTATCACCTGTGCCCTTTGTGACAGACACCCATTTCAGCACCCCACCAGAAGGAAAGAAAAAAGTATTTTTGCAGCAAGAAGGATTCCAGATCTTAGCAGCTGCCTCATGACACGCTGAGTACCATGAAACATGGGCTTTAATGACTGTGCTGTCTGAAAGGTTTCCTGCTTCCCGGCTGCCCTGTACAAGTCCATTTCCCCTCACACCACACCCTCTGCTGTGCTCTCTGTAGAGCAACAGAGTAAACCATATCATGGCATTGATCCAGTTGAAAAATAGTCTTGTTTCTGTTTCGCCAGGAGTTTTAACCCAGGTCAGTTCACTGATCCATTCCCTTAGGGGCACCAAGAAGTGAGGGAAGAGCTATAGATCCTAAAGCCCCCAGGCAACGACAGTACACCATCCCTGTCTGCTGAATCAGAAATCTGTGGCTGGTTTTCAAAACAGGATACACAGGCTGGGACAAATGTATAACATCTGTGCTGCTTCAGTCATAAAAAGCTATAATGCTACAAATCTTTTTTTTTTTTTTCTTCCCCTCATCATAAGCCTCATTTCTATTTTCTTTTTGCCAATTTACAGTAGCAAGGCTTAGTATTTGGTTTCAGCTGGGGGAGGAACCACTGGGTAAGGAGAAGGCATGAAGGCCCTCTCTCAAAGTAGATTTACACTTTTTTTTTTCAAATAAGATTTAATGCTAGGAAGCTTCATAGTTTTCCTATGAATCAAGTTTCCTTGATTTTCATGTGGTAACCATCACTTCCCACCTAGCTGTCCTTCCAGGTCACATTGCGATGAATTAGTTGTATTTCAACTGAGATGTCCTTTGCTCATAGGATTAGGTCATTTTTGGGAGATGTGTCCCTCTCTATGTCGTATGTCCAGTCACATATTGGAGGAGGAATTACAAGGCATTGCTGAACTGCATGTCTTTTAGAGAAACTTGTCTAAGCAGGCAATCTCTCCCCTGCTCCTCAGCCACAACTGATGAGCCAACTTGCCAAGCAGGATTCAAAGGCAGGAGAAGAAATGCATGAGATGAAACATGTCAGGCTGCCTTGAGCATTAGACAAGCTTGATACATGAGGTTCATGCCCTGTGCATGCGATGAGTCAGGTCTCCCCTCACTTCCATCAGTCACCCGTGTTACCAGCAAAGCATAAAATAAATTCCACAGGACTGGTGGACAGTATATTTCAAATACTGTGTTTAGAGAAGTACTTAAGAGTATCAGGTGTTTGGTTTGTGGTTTGTTTTTTTAATTTTCAGTGTAGCTGTGGAAATAATTACCTAATAATTAGAGTGAGGGGGTTACAGAAAACCATAATTTATCATAAATATGTTGCGATTATACTTCTCTTTAAAACTAACTTCAGGATGTATGAGACTAGTGTGAATTCTGAGCTACCAGTAAAGAGTAAGATCTGCCTTTATGGTCATGCAAAAATCAATCCAGGTGACTGAATACTGGAGGAAACTATAAGCTCATGATTTACATCGTAAGTTACATAAAAATACCTCAGAAAAGTGACAGGAAGATGATGATTATCTTCATCCTTAACAGGAAGGAGTTTATCTGATAACTTTCTACTACAATAGTTTTTGAAGAGCACCTTAACTTCTTACTCTCAATCTGGTGGAGTTTCAAAACTGAATATAATGTAGGACGGATTTCAAAAACTGCTGAAACTGACTTAAGGTCTGCAATTTGTTGTTGCTGCACTTCCTGTTAGTTGAATATATGTTTAAATAGACAATTCAGGGCCTTAGTTACGAGTATCATCAATTGCAGATCCAACAGTTTTTGTGCAAAGCTGATGAAGATTTGATGTAGTCCTAAAGGAAAAAGAGGATAGAGAAATGCAGATAAAGAAATTGTAAGCTAACTGAAAAGAAGACAGTAGAACAGTAGGAGTAATTTGAGGAATTTGCTATTGTATTAATGTCCTGCTTAAAAATTAGGATTTTAAATTTACACTCGAGGCTTTTATTTGTCTATTGAAACAGAATGCAAGCTGCTGGTCTTCTAATTACATTATCATCAGCTTCATCAAAGATCATTGCACAGTTCTGATGCACCTAAAGCATTATTTTTACCACAGAGTAGAATATTTGGTAAAATTCTGATATGTAATATGTAATTTATAAATTACAAAGATATAAAATATGTAATTTATGATTACAGACCTTGGAGGACAGGGTGGGCCAGCATTCACCCTTCAGGCATGCATATTCCTGAAACCTGACAGACTTGTAAAGTTTTCTTATAAATCCACAAAAAATACCCTCAAACATGCATGACATAAGGGGTAAAGAAAGATAGAAAGCAGATACTGGGCTTACTTAAGACCTTAAGAGATGCAGCCATCATACAGAGAAAAATGAAAACCAGAAGAGTGGGCAGGAGACTTCAAAAAACCCCTTTTTTTAAAAAAAAAAAAAAAAGAGTGATGTTTACACAGTTTGGTAGATGATTCCACCACACAATTAGTGGTAGCGCTGTAGTGCCATGTGCTGTTTGGTTGTGTGGAAGAATCAGTCACAGAACATAGAAATTGTGTTGTATCCCAGGTCACCACCTCACCCTCAACAGCAAATAATTAGAATATTGAGATATCTCTAGTGTTACTGAATAGTAACTTTAACGACTCAGGTTGTAGCTTAATGAAACTCAACACATGTAAAGCCTCTTTACTGAAATAATGATGCTTTACTCTGAATTTTTACTTGGATATAATGCATTTTCCTTCAGTAATATAATTCCAAATGTTCAGTGGGGTTGTGCTGGGGCCCAGGTTTTCTTACTGTTACAGTTTGAGAAAACCCATAAGGATTTATTGTTGTTTAGACAATTATTCTATCACCTTGTGACCCCTCCCCACCCAGAAAGGGCAATTGGGGAACACGAAGAACCATGAGGGTTGAAATATAAATAGATTTAATAGGCTAAGACTAAATAATTAACAATAATACTAAAGAACCAGTATGAATCCCGATACTGATAAAAGATATACAAGAATTATTCTCAGCCAATTCCATCAGGAAGGAAGCTGTGCCCTCCCAGCAAATGTCGGACATTGAGAGTGCAATGGCTTCGGGAGAAGGGAAGGCCTGAGTGTTCTGGCACAGGGGCAAGGGGTTGTCTGGACCACTGCCATCAAGGGAGAGAGAGCTGCACAGCAAACCTTTCTAATTTATATTGAACGTGACGTTCATGGTATGAAATGATCCTGTTGGCCAGCCTGGGTCAAATGCCCAGGCCTTGCTCCTCCTTGTCCCTGCACCTGTCAAGGCTCGAAAACACTGAGACCTTGAATCCCACAGAGCCTGGCTGGCTTTAAAGCAAGTATTTTCACAAATTCCGATACTAGAGTATTCTAAAAGTGCAATTTTTCCCAGCATTAGAAGAGAAGTTAGTCCTGTGTCTCTCAACACAGGACACATACCTGGTTTTGGATTAGGCTGAGGAACCATTCTTTCAGTCCTCTGTTGGAATTGTGCTTGACCTTTACGAATGCTAGCGAGTGCTTTGGTTTGTGAAGCCTGTCACAGCCATTTACATTCTGGTTCTGCTTTCTTCACTTTTGCCACCCGTTAAAGCTTTCAAATTTTCTTAGGCAGTTTTGCCATATGCTGCTTTTCTCTTTGCTAAAAAATGTAGATGCTTTCTTCTTTTATTGTACCCTTTCCAACTAAAAATATTTTGCTCTTCTAGAACTGTCTTCATTTTTCTTTTCATTGTAAATGCACTGGCTGAAGTTTCCACCCATGACAGATCCTTCTGGGAGGCTGTTGTTATTCTGGTCTTATATGCAGAAATGTTACAACTTGTGTAATGGTATGGTTGCTTGGTTTTTGTCAGCTGCACTGATGTGCAATCACTTTATCTGTAGAGAAACAAAAATGTGAAGACAGCTTTCTTCCCTCATAAAGAGATACCTTATGTCTGGGCTTTTGAGATCATCGAAAGATTAAAATGCAGATTTCTCTTGTTTACAAAGTGACCTGGCCGTATAAACTTGCACTATAAAACTCTTTAATCTATGAAATAGTGGAGCATCTAACTTTCAAAATCTCTTGGTCAAAAGTTTAGGTCATGTATTGGCTTGGTAGATGAGAGGAGAGCACTGGATATTGTCTACCTGGACTTCAGTAAGACTTTGGAGATCCCCATAGAAAAACTTTTGAAGTATGGGCTGGATGAAAAGACAGTGAGATGGGTTCAAAATCAGCTGAAAAACTGGGGTGTCAGCAGCAGCAGAAAGTCTATTTGGAGACCAATGAGTAGTGGTGTACCCCAGTGATCAATACTGAGTCCAGTCCTGTTTGACATCTTCATTACTGATCTGGATGATGGGGAAGTGTACACTCAGCAAGTTTGCTGATGCCACAAAACAGGGAGCAGTGGCTGATATCCTAGGGGGTCCTGCTACTATCCAGAGGTTGTGCTACTATCCTCGACAGGCTGAAATGGGCTGACAGGAACCCCATGAAATTCAACAAATGCAAAGTCCTGTACCTGGGGGAGAACAACCTCATGCACCAGCACGTGCTGGGAGTAACTCAGCTGGAAAGCAACTTTGCAGAACCTGGGAGTCCTGGTGCACACCAAGTTGGACATGAACCACCAATGTGCCCTTGCCATAAGGAAGGTTGGTGGGTGTCCTGGGCTGTGTTAGGAGGAGTGTTGCCAGCATATTGAGGGAGGTGATCCTTCTCTACTCAGCACTGGTGAGACCACACCTGGAGTGCCAAGTCCAGTGCTGGGGTCCTCAATATAAGAGACATAGACATACTGGAGGGAGTCCAATGAAGTTCCACAAAGATGATTAAAGGATTGCAGCATCTCTCCTATGAAGGCTGAGAGAGCTGGGACTGTTTAGAAGAGAAGACTTATCAATGTGTGTAAGTACCTGATGGAGTCAGTAAAGGAGATGGAGCCAGGCTCTACTCAGTGGTGCCCAGGACCAGAGCAGCAGGCCCAAACTGAAACAGAAGATGTTCCTTCTGAACATCACACTTTTTTACTGTGACAGTGACTGAGCACTGGCACAGGCTGCCCAGGGATGTTGTGGAGTCTCCATCCTTCGAGATATTCAGAAACCATTTAAACACAGTCCTGGGCAAACAGATTTAGGTGGTCCTGCTTAAGCTGGGGAGTTGGACCAGATGACCTCCAGAGGTGTCTTCTGAAACTCAGCTACTCTGTGATTCTGTACCCATTGTAGTCTCTGTCCACCACTGGTCATTTAAAAATGCATTAAAAAAAGAATTGAATACAAGTGAAGACAAATGATAAGAGGGCTGGGATTTGATATTGGAGCACTAGTGAGCGCTCCCTGTCCTATTTGAAACAAGTGAGCAGCGTTGGTTCTGGCACCCAAACACACCTCAGTCACCCCTGCTCGATTTGCTACTGCCTTCTACCTCCTGCAGTCATCTGCAGCCCTGCCAAGGGGAACACAATACTACCAGGTTCCCATCGATTTGAATGGGAAGCTTCAAAGGGGTGCTCTTTGGAAAATACCTTTTCATATTTCCCTGGAAAAACTGATATAGTTTTCAATTATCTCCAGACATTATGCTTGGGTGAATCTGTTACTAGCTCCTGGATCAGCAAATCTGGTGATCATCAAATCTGAACTCATCTCAGGTGCTATGCTGGAATGAGCAACGTCTTGTCTATCGGGCTGGAGAGGTTTCCCAATCCAAACTGCAACAGCATGAATGGTGTTAAGGGGATTTCATTTTATTCAGCTGAGTAATGGAACTGCAGCTGAGGCTCTGGTGTTAGTGGTGGTGAGGATTTCATCTGATGTCCAGGCATAGAATGAAAGACACATTGTAAGGATTAAATTTAATAAACAAACTATGAAAAATTAATTTGGGCATGTCCTCGAGTGGAAAATTTCTAATGAACATATAGCAAATGATATAATTGCTATATAATAGGCTGAATTGTGGGGGGAAAATATTTATGAGATCACTAGTAATTTAACATGATTACAAGAGAGATTAAGCCAAGTTGGAATAATTTGAAGTAACCTTTATGCTTCATTTGAAAGAATTGCAAGAAATTTACAAGTTAATTTATCTGAGCTGGCAGCAGAGATGAAGGCGGCCTTCTTACCTGAAATACTGGTAACATCCCTGCCTAAAAGAAAGAAAAATGACAGCTGCTCAGAAGTTTCTCAGGGACTACCATGGGCTTTCTAAGAACTGTTTTGATCCAGTGGCATCTGGAAGGATGAGAGATAGTCCAGATGGTGAAAGAGGTAGGCAGATCTCAGAGCAGTCTAAACAAATATGGCGGTATGATCCTGAAAAATGGAATTAGTGGGATGCTTGGTGAGAAGGAGCTTGGTGATGAAAACTGTGTCAAATTTTCTGTTTCTCTGTATGTTCAAAAAAGCATAACTCTACATGCTTTTTAGTACAGAAAACTCTGCTGGAGATAAGAATCCTTTGTGATTTTTCTTTTTAAAATTGACTAATTTGCACCAAATCACACACTTAGATACTGCACAAACCTTTTGCATTAGCAGGGATGATATCTGTGCCTGCATGCAATTCAATCCCACAATTTGTGCAAGTAGCACATCACTATAGAAAAAGAAGTGTTTGCATTAGATCATGACTGCAGTTTTACAAACAAATTAGCATTTGCTTCATGCCTTACAATATAACTGGCTTACACATTTTGCTGAGTTTAGGAAATACATCCCTTTGGACTTGCTGAGCACGCATGAATCATATAAATTATGGAGGTTTTACTAGTCCTTTTATCCAGATGATCTTGGAACTAGGAATCTTCATCCAGATGACCTATGTCTGAGGTACCACAATTGTTTAAATTTGGGAAGGGGAGGCAGGGAATGTTTACCAAGTTACTTAGATGATTTTCCATGAGAGTTATGGGACTAACCAGAGTTTACCCACCATGATCTGCTCACACAGCATTCCCCAAAAGACACAGTCAAGGAGTGAGGATTTGGGAGTGGATAATAGTGGGGTTTTTTTGGACAGGTCATTCCCAAGTGATAAACCCCAGGCACCACTGTTGTTAGGGAGGCTGTAATATTTTCACCCTCACCCAACACCTCTATGCGCAGAGGATGTCCCATGGCATAAAGCAAGTCTTGTTGCTGAAGGAAATACTGGGAGCCAAGCTGGCCTCAGCAAGAGATCAGCTTCATCTGAAGAAAGTGATGGCCTTTTGCCAAAACACAGAAGAAAGCCAGGTCCTGAAAAGTCCTGTAGGCCACATCAGTAATGAACATTGAATTGAAGAATGTGAGATTAACGAGGGAAACTGGTAAAATGTCTGGTAAATTAGAGAGCTTTAAATATCCTTAAAATTACTATTAGAAGGTGGCCCAGTTCGAGCAAATTATACATCAGAACAAAAATCACCGTTGTCCACTTCCAGACTTCCTGTGACAGAAATCTGGCAGCACTGTTTCAGTGCTGTTGGAAGCAGAGCAAGCACTGACTCAGGGAGAACCCTTCTGTGAAAGAACTGCTCAGGTTTAGTTCTACATCAGAATTAAATAGCAACTATATAGCACTGAAAACCTATTTTAAAAACAAAAAAATGAAGGTTCTTTTTATAACTTGCTACAGCATGTATTCCTTTAGGTCTTTAGGGATGATATCTAGGTAGCAATTTTAATGCAAAATAACAATGATGGTTTGTTTAAAATCTTGGGCATGTTTGGACTGGTTCTGAGTATAATCAAAATGGTGAATGATTAAGTAAAGTCTTGCTGTGCGAATACACTGTTGGTTCACAGAGCTCTACTTCCAGATACATAAAATGCCATAAAAGTCTCCAGAGCGTGCTGCAAAAAGACATTTCTGTAAAATCTAAAAATTATAAGCAAATGTACATGCCCTATTGGCCGGTGAACATGGTCATGACACTAGCATGTAACTGGAAGGTCATTTAAATGGAGAGGGCAAATATACACCTCTCCAGTAGCCCACCAGTAAAAGACAGAAACACTCCATGTTTCAGCTGTAACTGAAGAGCTGCTTCAGTTTCATAACAGTGAAGAGCAAAACATGCAAAAACATGAGAGAACTAGCTATAAAGTGGGAAGAATAGCAGCAACAGCAAAACGGCTTAACAGGAAGAAGACTAAAGCTTCATTAATGCATGGTAAACAGGTAAAGTGACAAGCAGACCCCAAAGAATATCCTGAACTCTGTATAGAGCAGCTAAGCAGGCCACCAGGAATGGCTGGAAAGAATATAGTCTGCTTGCCACTTTCTACTGGCCTTCTATAGAAGAGCACTGCAGATGCAGAGACATACAGGCTGGCTTCATGCACGTCTTACTCTCTCGGGTACTAGACAATAGGAACGCAGCTACACTGCTTTGGGATCAAAGTCCAGAGACAACATAAACACTTTCTCATGACTCTGAAGCCAAGAGATAATAATAACCTGAACCTATCAGGTTCAAACAGATTTCTACACCTAGCTTATGCAGATGTTTCTAGACCACACTCCAGCTGCAATAAGGAGCACAGCGCTATAAGGGGCCTGGCAATACAATACTGAAGTGCTTCTTCATAGAGCTGACCTGTGAGTCGATGATGCCCTTCCATTTACAGACTGTCTCCATATGGATTAAGGCAGTGAGCTCTGCACAGCACCTTAGGCACTGGTAGGATTTAGCAGCTTGGACACAAGCTCTACTCAAAGAGCGTGGCTGACAACTTT
Organism: Scolopax mira; assembly: GCA_004320125.1. Lineage (NCBI taxonomy): Eukaryota > Metazoa > Chordata > Aves > Charadriiformes > Scolopacidae > Scolopax > Scolopax mira. Next base: position 167,914 of record BJBW01001149.1, read on the forward strand.
TCCAGAATTAGAAGTGTGATGCCCATCACTCTAGCTGCAGTATTATTTCTGGACTACTAGCCATGAAGAAGGAAACTATATCAAATAGCTGAAATAGCTGGAATTCTTTGGATTATCTTAATTATTATGAATGCCCTGATCTGTTAAAATATTACTTTTTGCAAAAGAAATCTGTTCTTCAATAAAAGAGATCAAAGTGTATTGCTACATTCATTTCAAAACACCTGAATGCATAGAAAAATATTACAGGAAGAAAGTAGTTTTACTTATCTGCATAGGCAATGAGCAATGAATGTCTAATAAATATAGAATGTCCCAGAAATACATGCTTTCAGTGCAGACCTTATAGTTTCTGGTGAGGGCACAGAGAAAAACACCAGGCTGACTAATAAAAAGATTGTCTTATTCCAGAGTAAATGCTCGTAGGAAATCCTCAGAGAAGGATCTTCTCACAACATCAAGAATTCTATCTAGGGCAAGCCCACATCAGCATCAAGCGCAGCAAGACAATTGACGGACACATTTAGGACACCATCAACATGACTTCCATAACAAGTGATAATATGGATGCCATCTGGAAATCACAGAAAAGGAGTTGGATGTGGATGAGCTTCTGTCAGAGTTTATCTCTATTTTTTCCAGCTATTTTTTGTGCAAGTTCCTGACTGTGATTATTTTTATATAATAAAAATTCTCTTGCTTCTCAGTCTTAGCACAGAGAAGTCCTGAGAGTTAAGGGCTTTGGGGGAGCAAATGTGTAGTACTGCAGGGTTTCAGGGAAAGGGTTTAAGCTGGCTGGCTTTGCCATCTTTTGTCATGGTGCATCTTAACAATTTTGATATGCCTTGTTGGCTGTCATAAACAGCAGAAAAAAGGTTAAAGGGTTGTGGGTTCAAGAGTATATTGTATGTTGTTCTATATGTTCTTATACAAGTACAAGTATACATTAGTAACTTGTACTCCTGTGGTCCCACAAGCCATCGAAGTATTTAACTTATCTGAAGAGAAATCATTCCCTGCTTGGTCACATATGCATGAACATCCTTCTGAGGCTGGAATGCCTGCATATTTTCATTGGACTTCATTCTGCTTTAATCTGTCTAATCCTTTTAAGGAAGAGCACCTCACTTTATCACCTCCAAATTCTTACAAGCCCCTTCAAACTTGGGCATTTTCTATCAGCAAAAATAGGATCCTAGAAGCTATAACTGGGGCAAGTTATCATAATTACTTTTTGTCTAAAGCTATATTTCTTGTTAGCACTGGCATGGTCATAAAATAAGTAGCTGTTGAGGCTTGCAATATAGAAAATGTATATGCTTTGATTCAGCTCTTAAATAATCTCTTTGCCAAAAGGGATGCATTTGCGCTAGGTAAGTGCACTGCCTATTGATAAGTTGATACTACGATAAGTTGATACCACAAACTCTCCAAAGCACCATGACAGATCACAAGCTAATGCTATCTGAGCTAATGCTATCTTCACAAACCGTGGAGTCATAAATTAATACCCTGTTTAAAACAGAAGTGTCACAACTATGGGATACAGGATGTCTCCAGAAATGCATTTATATTCAGCTGAATGGTCAGCACAATGAGAAATGTGTTGGAAGAGCTTTGCTGTAAAAAGCAGGTTGTAGCAGGGGGGATAGTGCCAGGGCAATAGAGTTTGTCAAGGGAATCAGCTCCCAGCTCCAACCAGCCACAGAGGTGTCCCAGCAGATCCTAGCTGAACAAAACATGGAAAGGACTTTGGGAATCACTCCAAACACCGATAGCCAATAAAGTTTGTGGTTCCTCTTTCTTAATTTAATTTACTTTTCATCTGGTCATCTGGTAAATGTCACCCTTTTTGGAACACACTTTCAGCATGACCTGGCAATAGTTCAGTTGGCCTGACTTCAGGGAAAAGCAATACAACAAACTTTCACTAAATTGCACCCATGGTATTAAGCCACACGTGCTTAAAGTCCTGCTACCTTCTGGAACAAAGCAGTGCAAGGAGAAGCTGGGAAAAAAAGAGAAGAGTTGCCTTCCAAGCAAGTCAAACTAGGAGAGAAGGAGAGAAGGCAGCCTAATTCTGGCTAAATAAAACATGAAATGTCAAAAAAAAAAAAAAAAGTGAAAAACTGTAACAAAGAACAAGAAGATTAGTCAGCAATGCCACAAGGTTGTTGACCAAGAAGCAGATGGCAATAAATTGTGGCAGCTCCCAAGAATCATGGAACTAAGATAAGGAAGCTTAAAATTGAGACAGAAGATGATCTGATATTTGATGACAGATGTAACTTATTTCATATTACTAGAACATGAAATAGCTCTTATGAAAAAAGATCAACTTGGTCATTTTAGATTTTAATCAAATGCTCAAATTGTATTCTTTTATCTAAAACACTGTGAATTTAATACTATAATAACAGAAGAAAAATGAAAAAGCAAGGAGAAGCTGAGGAGTAATTGACTTTAGTAAAGGTGGGTCTCCAGAGTAAACGAGCAGTAGCCCGGCTCAGTGCCGCACAAGCTGAGGTGTCCACCTCTCATATCACATCTGCCCTCCATGTAGGCGGGAGTCAGAGAAAGCCTGCCTTGGGGCAGGAAGAGGATCTTGCATCTTCCGGTCTAAGGGTGTCAACCCTGTGGGACACCTATTGTCAAAAATCCTGGAAACTTCCTCACATGCACAGGAAATAAGCAGAAAGACATTTGGGAAAGAGAGAGCAGACTGTTAGAGAAAGCTGCCAGAAAGCAATTACTCAGTTACGTGCATAAGCTATGCCTGGGAAGGGGATATCACTCGGTGTGTTTAGCAAATTAAGTTCTTTTAAGGAAATACAAGTAGAAACAGATTGCTCTTACTTAAAGGGTGGTGAAAAAGGAAGAAGCACTGGACTCCGTTTTTCATCAGTCAAAAAAAAAGTGACTTAGCTGGAAGAGGCAAGTGAATTTCTGAAGGTATGCCTGAGTGTAAATAGGAAAGGACATGGCTAAAGTGTGCTAGTATTCCATTTCCACTTTGGCCACCAAAAGATTTATTGGGCTATGTTGTATTTGTCCTGTTTGATCTGTACAGTCAATATGCAGAGGCCCTTTTGGTTTCTTTAAGGACTCCTAGTAAGCGCACACTGGATGTGAAGATGCACGGGGAAAGTCTGCCCTCATCACTCAGTTGGAATTTCAGTACACTTACAAGATGTGAACAGGAAACTGTGATGGCCAAAGAAGCAACTAACTTGGAAAAAGGTCACCTGATTTGCCTGAAAGTCTCATTCTGACACTAATTTCTGCAAATACATCAAGTCAGAGGAGTAAGTGTAATCATCTCCAAGCTGTTTATGAGTCAGAGATTAAAGTGGGCTGGTAGGGTGTGAAGTATGGAGGTGTGAGGAAAAGAAAGCACTCTTCTGTAACTGCTGTCAGATCCAGTATCTAACTGGCCATAGGCCGATTGCATTACAGAGGGAACATAATACCCTTTGTAGTCATCATAGGATTTGTTTTCAGTATTCTTTAGGTTTGTGTTTTAATGCAGTTGGCTAAGCCCTCCAGGAGCACCTTGTCTTATGTTTGCCATAATTCACACCCAGAAAAAAACCCATAAAATATCCTCCATATTTTTCATGAACTTGAAAAAAAAATAATCAGAAGTAACCTTTCTCATGTGTCCAAAACACTGCTGAGTACTAGCAAGTAACTTGGACAGAGGGACATCCATGGCAGCTGTCTTGGACTAACAGCTGCCCAGAAGGAAAGAGTTTATATTGCTTTATATGCCCTTTCCCTTTTCAGCACTTTCAGCCCTAAGGATTTTGTCAGCATACCCAAGGAAAATATTTCAGAGCCCAGTGACAATGAATAAAGAATTTGTTTCCCTAATTCCTCCACCCCACCAAACCCACCAGACTCAAGAGCTCTACAGCCCTTTCTGGGCTGCGAGGTGAGGTATGCATTCATCTCTTTCCCTCTGGTAGTTAGCATTCCTTTCCGATTCGTATCCCAAAAATGTACACTTACTATGCAAATAAATTTTGTTAACCAAGTCAGGAACGTAGCTAAGAGGAAATTGAGGAGAGAAGGAGAAGGAAAAATAAAATGTCAAAATTCTTGTTGACTATTGAAAGTACAAAACAGGTAGAAAGAGAAGGAAGGATGCATTAGGTTGTCACTGGCAATTTTATATTCAACCTCTTTATTGCTTTCCTGATATATTCAGTTCATCCAGGGTCTGATTCTCTATTTGCTGTTCAGTTTTAAATCAGGTAATCATGAAAGATAATATCCATGTCTTTCACCATGCTAAATGAAGCAAGCCAACTTACGTGGCAAGGCAATAGATGATCTAGCAGACTTATTTACTCAAATATTTTAGATTAGTCCTGTTTAATTTCTTAGTTCCTCACAAAAGTATTTCCTCACATTCCTAGCCAAAAGAAAGGTTCACGACAGCCAACAATCACTGCCCTGAAGAAGCACACAGACTTTGCTGCTGGTCAGCACTTCCACATGTGTGAGATGAGCTAAGGAACAGCAGGAGACGTCACAGTGTGACTAATGTTAACTAGGAATAAGTCTCAGAACATGTGCTCCTGTGCATAGCATCAGCAAGGATGTGGTGTGGACACTGATCACTTTAAAATACACTGTCTCATACCCTGAAATGCCTCCAGAATATTCTACTGGACCCTACTCTGAAAAAGCACAGCATCTCCAGGCCTGGCCAGTGAATCTTCTGGTGTTTGGTGCACTCAACTCTAAAATCACACACGTAAACACACACACACACAAAAATCCAACAAAGGCTTTGCTGGTGAAAGTATTGCAGGAGGAACTCACAGCCCTCCAGAAGCTATAAAAGCAAAGTTTTTGAAATTAATACATGCCTCTTTTCATCATGCTTTAATAGTCTCCATTATTTAGCTAGTTATCCATCTTGTCCCGAAGCATATTTCCATGTTTGGCAATTTAGCAACCCCTCTGAGATTTGCTGTGATGCTCTCAGCAATTACATGTATTACTGGTGCCAGACGACATTTACTCATTCTCAGCATCCCAGCCCTTTTCAGCTTCTGAATTTGGGTCCTGTCCCCTTCTCCCCAGGAATTGCTATGGACTCTCTCCTGGGCTGGCAGGGCCACCAGCTTCCATCTTCTTTGCTAAGCTCTGATTTACCACTCCATCCCCTCAGTTCTAAACATGGCTCCTTCTTTTAATTTTTTATTCTCTGCTTTCTGTGCTGACTGAAGTTGCTTTAAGCTACTGGTCCCTATCACTTATTTTTTAAACAACAATAAAAAGAAAGATGCTAAGTACCTTAAATGGAGTGCCCCTAAATTTGACCCTTAAGTGAATTCTGTGAAGGTTAACCTTCATGACTGTTTAAATGCAGCTGCCTGGAAAGGCCAGTCCCATGACCTATTTTAAACACACTGATTTCATGGCAGAAATCTCATTATGGACATTCTTTTTTTTTTTTTGAAGAGCTGCTGAGCAGTGGATAACAGCCTATCTTCAAATTAAATCCAGTTCAATAAATAGTGCAAAATTAAATCATTCAATGTCAGGTCTGCCTTGAGCTATACTTAAGTCCTGTGCATGATTAACAGATTAGAACGTGAAAAAAAAGCAGCTTAATCTGTCTGCTGCAGAGATACTTTTATTCCCCTGTGCTGCAGATTGTTTTATCTCTAGAAACTACACCAGTCGAGCTCTGCCTATAGGTCCCAGCAGATGGTGTGGCTAGAGGAGCACTGAATTTCCAATTTATCCTGAGACCTGGATATTTATGTTATGTCCTTTTAATGATAATACTGTTTTCAGTTCTTGCAAAAAGCTATGTATTTTGTCCTTATTATATTTATTACAACAGTATTCCCAGTCAAGATCAACACAGACAAACAAATGCTGAGAGGCTCAGACATGGGAAATGACTGGTCCCAGGCCATGAAGTAATTTAGTGTAAAAAAGTGATGGCATCCAGATAGCCTGAATCCTACTCTAATGCCTTATTTGTAACAGCACACTATGCAGCTGTCACTTATCCTTTGAATTAGCACTTTATATTAGGACATTTAAATCCTAAATGCTCCTCATGATGAACTTAAATTAATTAACAAGGCTGACATTTCCAACCTTAATTTTCTTAAGTGGAGTCTGTTTGTTGTGGTTTTTTTTTTTTTCAATAAGGCTGCAAAGCTATATGACTACACCCCTGCACTTAAAATAAAACTAACTATAGTAGGTTAATAGAAGGCTCAATCCAACAGTGTATAAACTGAGTTTTTCCAGTATGGCAGCAGCATGTTTCAGCACTTTCATCAGAAACAGAGAGGTGAGAGTGTTCAGCATTTTGCAGGATGGAGCCATTATGTACTTGCAATATAACATACACTGCACCTAGTGCTGGTGACAAAGAGTATCAGGCACACACGTTGAGACTAAGCTCAGCTGCCTGGAATATCACCACACAGTCTTTGGCACCTAAATAACCAGAACATCACTATCAGCATTTGCATTTCATATCTGCAACTTACATAAATATAGGGGCATATCAGAATACCAATGAGACACACTAGCATATTCATATATTTTGAAACATCCAAAAAAAAAACCTCCTGCTGTACCAGGTGGTGTTCTGCAGTCTGCTCAAATACCCATCCTCATTTATGCCAGGTACTTCCATCAGATGTTTTCTGCCAAAGTGCCTGAACAAATTAGAAAGCTGCTGGCACTGGTGATTTTTCAAATCGAGCAGAGGGATTTTAATTTAGTGATTCTTTTAAATGACCAACCTAACACCCTGAAACGCCTATAGGGGCTTGCGAGTTACGTGGCCGAGTCAGACTGTTGCCTTGGGTACAGAATCCCAATGACAACCAGCCTGCTCCAGCTGTAATAGCAGTGTGGGCTAATGAGCGGGGTGACAGCACATCACCTGTGGCTGCTAAGGCACAGGCTTTTCTCTGAGCAGAGAAAAGCTGGCCCAGGAATAGGTTTATATGTCAGATGGTTTCCTTTTGGTAAGCTTTTGTGCCATTTTCCTCTATCAAGATTTCAGAAATGAGTCAGGTGATCCATGACCCAATTTTAAACAGGAAAGTTACCCCACTTGCTACGTTACCAAAAAGCAAGGATTGTCTTCTGGTTTTAGGTAATACTAAGGATAAACAGTCGGGTTTAGTTGTGGTTTTCCAATGAATTTTGGGTTGACAAGCTTATGATTCTTGCAGCTGCATCCAGAGTCACCCTCTGAGTATGTTGCTTCTGGGCTGATGCAGGCTAATGCAGAAAAGGATGATGTGAAGAGCACGGTGAGCTAATACAGGCCAGAGAACTGCAAGGTGCAGACAGGAAACAACTTTTCTGGGCTTGCTATTAAATAATTTGTCTTAATCTGTTCTAAAAGCTCTGTTATTCAAAGATTGACTGAGCAAACAAGTTCTTTTTTATTCCTGAACTGCAAACTAATGCATTTTAAAATGATAATAGAAAGAGAGCAGTCCAGTTTGATTGGAATAGAATTATTAGCCATGCACTATTTCATTTGATCTGGGTTTTTCCCAAACTGAAATAGATAAGCTTGATTTGAATTTTAAAATCATTTCACACTTTTAATTTCCTGTAAATACTGCTTAAGATGTTTTGGATTACAGTGGAAAACCACATATTTTTTTCAGCTAAGAAACTATCTACTTACCTATTGATTGCTCAGGAAGGTACTGATGACTAATGAACATCCATCATTTGAAAACTTGAGACTTGTCACTATAATCTATTAAATATATCAAACAGTTTTGACTATCTTTGCATTCAATAGCAGCAGAATTGGAGACAGACAGCATTCAGCAAAGCCACACAGGTTGGTGTTGAGGCCAGTTTTACTTTCATCATGAGTCAGTTGGAGGCATTGCAATTTAAATCAGGAAAGACGTTAAACACATTCTATTTGAGCAAATGCGCTCTTACTTGGGCCATATAGGGAAGTGTGAGAAGGAAACCAGGTCTCCTAACACAAACACAGATAATTTTAATTAATTTAATTGTTCTTACAGGAGCCCTTTAAAGAGAAACACAATTTTTTTAGGACTCCCACAGGATAAAGATAAATTAACTGAGTAAACAGACACAGGGTATCTTAGATCCCAGACAAGACATTTAAGTAAACTGATCTATTTGGCTTCCTTGCAGGATAACTGTCAAGCTTCCCCCTGAGCGATCCCTCAGCAATCCCTAGGCATGAACTCTTAAAGACAGTAAAGCCAAACTACTGTGAAAAGTGGTGATTTTGATTTCCCTGCAAAACCTTGTTGCTGGTATGGCAAGGTGTGGCACATGAAAGCCCACAGTAATCTTGCACTGAGGGAGTTCATGCTGTAAATTAGGGTGGAAAAAAGAGTTTTATAAGAAGAGCTACAAACAAAATGGATCAAGAATGAGGGAACTGAGATTAAGGAGTTTCTCAAAGTACTGTGCATGGCTGGGTTGACTGATATCTTTCATGACTGTCAGGATGTCAGGGTGCAGGACAGCTGGAAAAGAACCATGTGTTCCTGACCTGGTCTGTGTATTCAGGAGGTGTCCCTCGGGAGATGATTCAAGCCAGAGCTTCAAAGGATGTCCTCAGTGTTCAGCAGATGAAAGACTGCTATGGCTGAGTTACTCAAGAGGCAAAGTGATACTGCTGCTAAGAATCACCTTTATTTGAAGTCACAACATAGACTGAGCTTGGATGAAAAACATTTGGAAGTCCTTTCACTAAGACTGAGTAAACCCAACCTCCCCCAAATTGCTGAGGCGTAAAGGGGCTGTTTAGGTACCTGGTTTTGCTTGGTTCAGAAGCAGGCATGACTCTTCATGGTGGAGAAGTTACTTGAATCAGTCCCAATTATCAAGAGGACACCCCGCTCCCTTTGCAAAACAACTGTGGGTGCATCAAGGAGACTCAGAAAAGATATGCTCTTGCCATGTTCTTGTTAGGCTTGTGTTATACTCTGGAGGTCCAAGGGTGTGGACTAAGCCTTGCAAGGCAACAAACCACTAGTATATTCCCATTCTTTTAGCAATTATTAGTGAGTGCAGGTGGGAGAGCCTGGTCCTCACAGCAGCGAGTCAGGTCAGATGTAGGCGGGTGTCCAACATATCCCTCAAAGCAACTCTTGGCAAAATATGAAAGGCAAGAGAACAGAAAATTGTCAGTTACCAAGGTCAGGTGCTTGAGGGCACCCACAGACACCACTGTGCCTGTGCAGCCCCTCCCGAGTCCCCCCTTCCCTGTCCACAGTCCAGGACACCATTTCAGCCCAGCTTGGAACTGTTGGTCAGGAAAGGCCCAAATCAAAGTTACCTTGCTTGAGATAATTTATCAGAACTCTGATGGAGACAGCTGTGGCGACAAAAGACTTAAAATATTTGAAAATCTAGTAAAATTTTTTGTCTGTTTTACCAGCAATATTGCAGTGTTTTCAGGGGCTGTTTCCAACAGCACACTGAAAGGGAAATCACGAAAAAAATCCCCGAACAGTAAAACCACAAAGTATGGCAATTTGTCAAAACAAGATGTAAAATAGGGGCTTCCTTCCCTTTCACCCCAGTATCAAAACAGATGTGAAGAGCTCTCTGTAGCTCCTGCCTGGGCAGCTGCTTCAGCCTCAGGCGGGTCAATGCTCTTCCCTGGAGGTTGCGTGACCAGACCACCCAGCAAGAGGATAAACAAAAAAAACCTGTAGGCAAGAAGAATGAAGACAGTGAAGGAAGGACAACTGAAAAAACAACAAACAAAGAAAAAATACAGCAAAGAAGACTACAATAAAGTTTCCTGTAAGCAGAGCAGAGGTATAGAGTGAACCTCATGACCAGCAAGCTGGAGCTTGTTCAGTCCTACCACCAGTGACGTCTACATGCTCTTCTTCATACAACCAAGTGCAGCAGCTAATAAATGATGTGGGAAGCCTGCCTGGACAGAGGGTAATTCTAGCAGGTGCAGAGACCAGGTTTTCCCAGAACACTTCCATAGTCAGCCCAAAAGTGATAGGCAGAATGAGCAGGAACTTCTTCTGGGAGGAGAACGTGAGGAGTATTGCAGAAACCAAGATCAGCACTGAGATCAGCTTGAAGCTTTCAGGCTGCAATTAAATACTTTCTGTTCGAGCTGCATGGTTCAAATTAATTTGCACAGAAGCTCTGCAATTGCATGTAATTTTTGTTGTTCTACTAGTGTAGAACACTAGTTATCTCTCATTTGTAAATCAGCTGATATTTCCTGTACTGACCTTTTACCTTGTGGTTTTCTTCTGTTCACCCACTTGTTTAATGAGTTGGGTTTGTGGGTTTTCTCTTCATTTTTCTAATAGGTATTATAAGACGGAAGCAACTGTGAGAGCAGAAAAGTGGATGACTTCTGTGCTAAAGCTTTAGTAAATTTTGTGAGACAATTCACAATATAAATTCTCAAATTGTGTATAGGTTAAATTGTCTATACAGCTAAAGCAGCAAAGAGCCTGACAACATTTGCATACAAAAAATGCCTGGAAAAAATATAAGCAGTCCCTCTTTCACAGAAACCTTGTGAAGGCATTTTTGTACTAACCCCTTTTTTTTATGTCAGGGTACAGATACCTAATTCATCCTTTATTCCCAGTGAAGCTCAGTCCTGACAGTGAGAAGTGCAGGTAGTAGACACTTGTCCTGGGACTGCAAGGCAGCAGTTCCTTGTTCCTGTCCTTATTCTGCAGCTTTGAAAAGCAAATCCCTCTTGCCTCTGACAACCACAAACTTGATAGTGTGAGTAGGAGTAAAATATCCATGACAGTCGATGTGAATGTCACTGCAGTTGCCTCTGTTGCAGGGATTCTCAGGCATGCATGGGTATGCATACAACATGGGCGTCCTACCAGGAAACTTCCTGTTATCCTCACAGGCAAATAACACAGCTTATTGCTTCCAAATTTTTTTATAATAAACTACATGTAGTCAAAGTTTACTTTAAACCTTAACCATGAAGTTTTCCCTTTAAAATTCTTGATATCTAGCAGCTTATGATCATTTCAGTTGGGCTTATACTCACAGAGACTTGTGTTTAGGAGGCACAAAAAGAAATGGTGGCACTGGACCCCTAGGCAGGGTTATCCTGCCGAGCCTGAGGAAGTGTGGTTAGCCAGTGTGCAAGTTCTTTATTGATAGAGGTTGCAGTCAAACCAAAATGGATTTCATCTACTATTTTAAGCATATGGATGCATCACTAAATAAATGGTGTGCTGCAGTCACATAGTTATGCTCTGTGATCCCTTTGGCCAAGTTTTGTAAAGCTTGTAATGAAGGCCCAAAGCAAGAGACTACCACAAATTTTTATAACTGTTGCACTCATTAGACAGCTGGAAAATAAAGAAATTATGGGCTGCTGACAGCCATTCAAGTTGGGAAACTCCAATTAACAGCATAACAAACCCAGGGAAGACTTCCTCATTAATAACTAGTAATGACAGCCAGGGAGCTAAACCGGTTCCCAGAGGTTCCAAGAACCCAGGAGTTTCCCAGAATCGCTACTTTTTTTGCCCTCTAACATCTTCCTCATAAAAGTTAGATCATCTAGCATAAGCATCTACAAGAAAAATTTTCAAGTGAATTCTACATTCTAGCATTTGTCTTTCTCCCATACAGGCACAGTAGTGTCTCCTGGAAATCATTTAAATCAGAAATTTTGAATTTAAAAAATGATCTTTAGAAAACTTTATAGGACACATTTATAAAGTAGGTACAGTGGTTGAGCCCTTGACGTTTTCATTTGCATATGTCATTACAGATTTGTACATAAGACTGAAATCAATAAAAAGGCAAAAAGATTCTCAGTCCAAAAATTATATTCTGTGCATGAAAGCATCGCTGTATGAAGGCACAGGAGATCTGTAAGTATTGTCTAACAATGCCTGTCAGAGGGGGTTTTTGGGGGGAAAAAAAACCTGTTAAAAATAGGTCTCAAATTTTCTAGTTAATTTCTTTGCTTGACTGAACGGTAAGAGATTTAGTTCCCTAATTATACCGACACAATGGCTTAACTTGTTGAGTTGCAAAAGTTTGCTATTATTCTTAATCAGCATCTCTAATTCAGCAATAGTGAGTCTGCGACACAGAAAACAGAAAAAGATTCACAGTTTCTGCCATTAAAAATAATTATTTTCCACACATTTTATTTTTGAGGCACTTCCTGTATTTGAAGCTGTGAGACCCTGAACACATTACCATCAGAATAATTTTTCTTCTGCAACTACTGTAAATTGCCAGGCAGCGGGAGGCTTAATGGAGGTGCTGGCTATTCACGTAGCCTAAGCCCATTTTTGGGTTGTGAGATGACTGTCTCGCTGCTAATGGGGTAACAGAGCACACTCTGCAGGGGAAAGACTTAAAGATTTCAAATTAGAGTCATCCTTGAGTTGGATTGCAGAATAGATATTTTCCTCTTTCATTGGTACTGATTTACCTGAAATTCCACTGTTATAAATAACAATAGATTTTTCCTTGTGAACTTCGTCTTGAGCCTCAACAAATTCATACACTTGCTTTGTTCCACCTTCTACCTCTTGCTTTTTCTTATTGCATTTCCTAATAGCATTTTCTCTCAATGAGGGCATTATCTTCTTTTCTTAGAGGAAGTTAGAGGCACTAACAAGATCACTGATGACATAAAAGGGACCATGATTTAAATTTATAAAAAACTATGCTTTCGATATATTTTTTTTTGCCATTTCAATGCCCAGATATCACATTCTTGGAAAATCCATGCCTTGCAAAATCAGAGAAGCCAGCTAAGAGCACAGACAATCTCCCCTCTGACATTTACAGTGTAGTATATATAAGGTTCACCTTTAAAAATCAGACGTGGAAATGAAGTGTATCTACTTCTCTTGGCTACAGAAGAGCTCTCCTAGCTGGGTACCCCAGTTTGGCAATACTGGCCTGTGCTATCAAGCATCCCTTAGCCAAAAAGCAGGCTACAGTGCTGGATTTGGCTTCATCTGAACACCCCACCAGCTCATGCTCTGCTGCCTACATCCTACATCCGGCAGCGGAGAGCAGCAGCAGGCTTATCTTTACAGCTTTGCCACTTCTCAGGTAAGAGTAACCAGAGAAATATGGGAGAGAGGAGCGAGGAACTTACCTCCTTCCTACCGATTCCCCATGGTCCCCAATCTCAACTGCCAGCTCCCCTCAGTCGAGGGGGGCACTGAGGGGTTTTGTACCTTCCCACTGCCCCTGCTTTTTTGCAGAGAGGGTGGTATGATTTGCACGGTGACTACTTGATTATGTGAACCAACACCTGAAGCTGTACACCTTCTTTCTGTCAAATCAGCCCACAGAGAACTGGACTTGTGCCAATTTAACTAGCAGAAGGAGTACACTGACCAAGACAGTCATGGACGCCACAGTTTTCCTGCCCTATTTCCTCATATTTCTTGCAGGTACTCAAGAGAGACTTCCAAGTATGTGCAGAGAGTAGAATTACCACCTTCTGCATGTGGCTTTGCATCGGAAGTCCCTTAAACCTGGCTGCTCACCAGCACCTAGGTTACAAATCTCCTCTCCTCTGGTCCAACTTTCCACTTTCTTCGTAGCCGATAAATTTCCACCAAGTGCCTCAAAACTTCTGTGATATTTTTGACCTTCTGCAGATCCTCAATCTCTGTTCCGCTTTTGGGGGAACTCCACTGTGAAAAATCCCTTCTGCGTTGGCCATCCCTCATGGACTGGCTTCTCCATCCCGCTGGTCTTAACATGTCCCTTCTGAAATGTGGGCTATTAAGACTCGTCTCACATGTGAAACACTGGTCTTATGTTGAAACATCTGATGACAAAGCAACTTCAAAACTAAAAATGTTGTCCTAGTTTGTTGCCTTCTTGGAGCTTTTTAAGCTGCTATTAACCACGGACTTCCTTTTGGCTGAAACCTGTGAGTGACAGTATGTGCAAGCAGAGCACTCAGTAACAGCCAGGATGTTTGGGGGCGGTGCTCCCTGTGAAAAGCATATTAATTTTATCAGCTAATCAAGCTATTTTTAATCACAAAGCGCTCTTTGAAAACAACAAGAGCATGTGAAAATGAAAGATGGCTAGATATAGAGGCAACTATTTCTATTTTGAAGCCTCTGCTGAGAAGATAAAAATGATGCTGAGGCTGAAACATGGCATTCCAGCATTTACTGTCTCTCTTGTCAGTAGAAGTACCGTAGGAGACGGAAGAGCAAAAATTAAGTCAGAGAGATAATACACAGGAAGCCAATGTTATTTTAGATTAAAAACAGCCAGTGCTTTCAGTGACAAGCTTGGAAACTAGAAAGGAAATACTGCTGTACTCAACTATGCAGAACATTTTATGCCACCTTTTTTTTTTTCCTGCTTTATAAAATAACATGAAGCACAGAACTATCACCAAGGAATGGCAGGAGCTAGATGCCAAATGGGCAGACTGCTTCTTAGATCAATGAACAAGAACCTGGCTCCCTCTCTTGTGTAGTGAACCGTCCTGCTTTTGGAAGGAGATGCAGAAGATCATCTGTATATGTGAATGGTGTCTTTACGGTTCACAGAAAAAGCCTAGGAAAATCATCCCCCTTATCTGTGCTGAAGAGAGAACAAATTAATACAGAACTGAAAAGTGAGAAAAGTGAAAGCCAATCTCTTCCCAGCTCTATTCGGACCAGCAATCCGCTATTCAAAGCTGAAATTGGGTACTTCTCGTGACCCCTGAGGAAGTCTGGAGCTTGGCGATTTCAAGCCTGGCTCAGGCACCCACCTGCTGTGTGACAGAATGAATACTGGCTTTGCTGGAATCTCCCCACGCCAAAAAAGCCTTAACCCAAACCAACCAGAGTAAATACTTAGTGGCTAATCCTCTTTCAGTGGAGGAACTGTTGTGAAGGTGCAGAACAAAACATCTATTGTGATTCTTTTTTGGTTAGATAATTTTTTAAGAACTACCTGTGTTTTTATCTCAGTAAAGATGTAGACTGTTGTAACGTGGTTTGCATCTTTCACTTTTTCCACAACAGGTGCCACAGAAGTTTGTAGCTCTGTTGTCTGAAAAAAAAATGTGTAGCGCATATGTAGTTTTATGTCTACAATTTCTCATTTGTCTGGCAGGCTGTCTTACTCTGGAGGAGTTTCATTCTTTTCAAGACACTAGCTAGGCAGGTTTCAGACCTTGATTTTAGTTTTTAGACAAGTACATATCATAGAAACCAAAACAAAATTAGTTATGGTAACTCATATTGAGCTGTGGCTCCCTTGTCAGCGATGGTCAGTATTTGTCTTACAAAAGGGAAATCCCAGCAGCTCAGAGTTACCCATTCTCACCTGCACTCAGGATCCCATCTTGGTAAATCGAGTTGGAAGGGACCCATAAGGATCATTGAGTCCAAGTCCCTGCTCCTTTCAGGACTACCTAAATCTAGACCATAGGGCAGAGGGTGTCATCCAGAGGCTCCTTGAACCCCAGTAGGCTTGGTGCTATGACCATTTCCCTGGGGAGCCTGTTCTGCTCACCCACCACCCTTATAGTGGAGAACCTTTTCCTAATGTCCAATCTGAACCTCCACTGATGCATCCATTTCCTCATGTTGTATCACTGGTCAACTACCCTGGAGATACCTCTTCAAAATACTAGATGTGCATGTGCTTTGAATAGGTGAAGAGGTTTTGGCAAGCGTGGTTTTATTCTGTCATCCTCCTTTATTTGCTTAAGGGTCTGGATAAAACCTTGGTCTTTACAGAGACAGAGTTGAAACTCAGGCTGGTGTATCTTGCTGTTTAAAAAGCCCAAATCCGTGATGAAAAAGTATGTTAGGGCAGAATTTATTTTCCAACACTATAATTTCTACACTCTTCTACATGCTCGGGAGCCTACAAGTCTTGTTTGGCACCATCTCCTCACTCAGCACGCCATAAACTGCAGGAAGCCCAGTCTTTAACACTTACTTTACAGAGGTCAAGTAAAGTGTTAGCAGGCAGACTGCTGGCTCACCACCCGGACAGAAGTGTGCTTTTTCTCTCACATTGCTTTGTGTTCCTCATATATTGCCCGATATATGTGAAATGAGATTGTTGTTTAGTGTTTAGTTTAGCTGTTTAGTTTAGACATTTAGACATTCAGACAGAAAACTGCAGCAGTTGCAGACTCTATCTATATATTTTTGCAGCAGAAGGAACGTTTTTAGAACCTATGTAATTTGCAAGTCATTTCTGAGCCCCGTTGTAGGTGATATTGTTGACTCAGGTTGTGTCGTGTGCCTTACTACAAGCAAATAGGTACCCCATAGAGTGTTCCGAGAGCCAAAACTTCACACGTGGAGGGTGAGAATTGTGTTATCCTTCCTGAGTTTTCATTCTGCATGCCGTACTTGAGTATCAGTAGTGTTATACAGAGGAGGGCATCCATTGCCTAGAAGTTAGGACAGTCAGCACCCCCTGGTACACTCTTCAGGACGGGGCTTTCTTGTGCGTCTTAACCGGGAGCACGGGATCATGGTCCATTGCTTTATGTGAGCATCTTCCAAGGTCTGTACTGTTCAAGGTCTTTTGTATATAGGTTGTATATGGTTGTAAGGTTGTATATATGAATTTAAAATCCTGAAGTCAACCTCTTGTTGACTCTCCATCCCACAAGAGATTTATTTAAGCTAATCTTAGATGTCTAAAAGAACTAGAAGCCTAAGTGAGAGCTGGTAACGTTGTGCTCCTAATAAAGAGAAGGGTTATCAGAAGGCTATCAGACATCCAAGACAGGCTGGATGTCCTGCTGTGGGTGCCCATTTCTCCCCACCAGCTGCAAAGGGTGACCAGTTTAGACAGACACGAAACTTTTAGATGGGTAAACTGGAGCAATAAGTCACGAACGAGACATCTGTATCTCATCGGCAGGCACGCACAGACAACAGCGTGGCTGAGAAACCCCGCAGCGTTTCAGACACCCAACTGCAGCGTTTCAGAAACCCGCTGCAGATTTGAAGCGCTGTCATCCCACCTAAAAATACATTTGCAACTCCTTGTTGCAACGCTGCTGCGGCGTGGTCTTTCTCTGGAGACCTGGTAGACAAACCTTCTTCCTCGGGTCAGCAGTCCCAGCTGCTCGGTCCCTGTCCTGGCTAACAACGCGCCTCCTTTGCGGTGCGCCCTGTCCCGGGCGGGGGTGACTCTCGAGGTGCCGAGCCCGCCCCTCCGGCCCTGTCCGGGGGAGGGAAGGAAAGAGGGGAGGGAGGGAGGGAGGGAGGGAGGCCGGGCGAGGGGCGGCCCGGCTCCCCGCACAGCGACAGCAGCAGCGGCAGCACCGGCGACAGCCCGCGCCCCGCCGGCGGCGGGGGCAGGTGCGGGAGCTTCCGCGTCGCGCTGCGAGGAGGAGGAGGAGGAGGAGGAGAAGGAGGAGGCGGGGGCGAAAGCGGGCGGGCAGCTCCGAGCCTGTCCGGCGTGCCCGTGGGCGTGCTCCCCGGCGGGGAGGGCCGCCGGCAGCCCACACCCCCCCCCCGCCACCGGCGCCGCTAACTTTGCCTCTCGGCCGAGAGCCGCTCTCCGGCAGCCAGAGGGTCGGCGGAGCCCCGGCTGCCCCGAGCCGCCTCCCCCCGCCATGAAGGGCCGCCGGCGGTGGCGGTGGCGGGGGGAGTACCGGCGGTTCGCCGCCGTGCTGGTGCTGTACACGCTGCTGCTGCTGCTGCTGGTGCCCTACGCGCTGGACTACGGGGCCCGGCGGGGGCGAGCGGACGAAGAGCCGCTGCTGCGGCGATGCCCCAGCCTGGAGGAGGCGCTGAGCGAGTGGGGCTGGGAGCAGCGGCAGCCGCCGCTGGACGAGGAGGAGGAGGAAGATGAGGAGGGCGGCGGCGCGGCGGGTAACGGCAGCGCGGCGGCGGGGAAGCGGCACATCTACCTGCACGCTACCTGGCGGACGGGCTCCTCCTTCCTGGGGGAGCTCTTCAACCAGCACCCCGACGTCTTCTACCTCTACGAGCCCATGTGGCACCTGTGGCAGGCCCTCTACCCGGGGGACGCGCTCAGCCTGCAGGGCGCCCTGCGCGACATGCTGCGCGCCCTCTTCCGATGCGACTTCTCCGTCCTGCGCCTCTACGCCGCCCCGCCCGGCCCCCGCGACCCGCTGGCCCCCGCCCCGCCCGCCCCCGTCAACCTCACCACCGCCAGCATCTTCGGCTGGCGGACCAACAAGGTGATCTGCTCGCCCCCCCTCTGCCCCGCCGCCCCCCGGCCCCGCCGGGAGATCGGCCTCGTCGACGGCGCCGCCTGCGAGGAGAAGTGCCCGCCGCGGGGGCTGCGGGAGCTGGAGGCCGAGTGCCGCAAGTACCCGGTGGTGGTCATCAAGGACGTGCGGCTGTTGGAGCTGGGCGCCCTCCTGCCGCTGCTGCGGGAGCCCGGCCTCAACCTGCGGGTGGTGCAGCTCTTCCGCGACCCCCGCGCCGTCCACAACTCCCGCCTGAAGGCCAGGCAGGCGCTGCTGCGGGAGAGCATCCAGGTGCTGCGCAGCCGCCACCGCGCCGAGCCGCGGGGGCCGCCCCGCCACCAGCCGCCGCAGCAACTCCTGCTGCCGCCCGGCCTGCTGGGGGGCGGCGGGCGGGCTGCCCCCCCGCAACACCGCGCCGAGTTCTTCCTCGGCGGCGCCCTGGAGGTCATCTGCCAGGCCTGGCTCCGCGACCTGCTCCTGGCCCGCCGCGCCCCGGCCTGGCTCCGCCGCCGGTACACGCAGCTGCGCTACGAGGACTTGGTGCGGGAGCCCCGCGCCCAGCTGCGCCGCCTGCTCCGTTTCGCCGGGCTGACGGTGCCGCCCGCCTTGGAGGCCTTCGTCCTCAACATGACCCGCGGCGCCGCCTACTCCTCCGACCGGCCCTTCCTCATTTCCCCCCGCGACGCGCGGGAGGCCATCCACGCCTGGCGGGAGCGCCTCAGCCGGCAGCAGGTGCGGCAGGTGGAGGCCGCCTGCGGCGAGGCCATGAGCCTCCTCGCCTACCCCCTCAGCGGCGGCGACGCCCGGTAGCGCTCCCGCCCCGCGGCCGGCGGGGAGAGCCCGCCGCCAGGTGAGGGCCGGGGCCAGGACTGGGACCGGTGGGGAGTGCGCCCAGGATAAGCCCAAGGGTGGGCGGACGGACAGCAGGGCCTGGCCCTGACATGGCGGCCCGATTGGCAAAGCCGAGGGTGAGGGTTCGCCCCTGGCATGGCGGCCGCTGGGCACTGGCCTCTGGGTACGGGCAGCCCTGGCAGAGGGAAAGGTGCCTCACCCTCAGGTACAGGCAGCACAGCAGGGTCCGGACCCCCCCTTCCCGCCTTTGGCTTTGGTGGGGCTGTGTTCCCTCTGGGGACCACGGCCACCCCGCGCTGGGGTGGGTGGAGAGGGCATTGTACTGAAGAGAAAGGTTTGGTAAGAGGTGTCCTCTGGGGATGGCATCAACCTCGGTGCCCCTTCAGCATGAAACTGCAACCACCTGCAAAGCACTGGGTGTTCTTCAAAAAAAAACCAACCCCAAATTGCATCAAAACTTAAAAAATCCGCCAAAGGAAGACTCTTGGCAAGGAACTAGAGGGCTTGAAGGGTGTTGCTGTGAGAGCATTGCCTGTCCCAAGCACTGAAGGACGGCTACCAAAATGCCATCAAGGGGCTTCTATGAAGCCGGCTGCCGAGGTCAGCGCAGGCCTGAAGGGGCCAGAGGGTGCCCACCGCTGCTGGGAGGGCTTGGCTCTTCTGCTGCTGGCCAGGTGGCCCTGCAGGGCTGGGGGTGCTCTGGGGAGGGGGCCACCAGCCAAGGGAAGGGGAACTGTGTCCAACTCTCCATTGCTTGGAGCAGAGGGGGTAAGCAGTCATAGCCGGGGGGGGGTAGCATTTGCCTGCTTACATGTTTCAAAGATGTTTGTGGCAGAAATCTTTGCTTTTTTAAAGAAAGCTGTAATTCTTTTTAAAGTAGGATTATTATTATTTTTTTTAATATATAGTTAGGTGGTGATACGGATGTGAGATACAGGTGACTAACATGTTTCTTGGGGACACACGTAGAGGTGACTGTAACTGGAGGGCGAACACTTGGTATTTCCATTTTGTTTTCTCGGCCAGGTGAGAGAATCACTTTTCTTCCCTGGCTTCCGGCCTGACACATTGTGCCGTGCACAGGGTCCTCCTGGTCACATCCCTTTTGAACAATAACTTCCTCTCAGCTGGCAACTCCTGGACAAAAGCAAATATTTCCTGACAAGGCTAAGGCAAATTAATTGTGAAGTTCCCAAATAAAAGCTTATGTTTGGAAAAAAAGCCCAAAAAACCCCTTAAGTTTCATTTTTAATTTTAAAATGACATTTTCCTGTAGGCATCCTGCCACTTGTATGTAAAGGGTGCGCATGTGTGTGTGTACGTGTACCTTTTTTTGTTGTTGTTTATTTCTTAATTTGGGGATAGAAGGTTCAGTTGTATTTTAGGGGCTCAGTAGTGTAAGTTCTTAGAGACTGCTTTTGAGTCCATTACAGTCTGGCAGCGTTTAAATGGCCCCATGAGAGTGTACAGGGTTATAGGGATGTTTAACCTGCAGTCCTCAAATACAAACTGAGAATGTGAACTTCAAATTCAGGATAATCCAGGATCGGGAAGAAAGCTATATTTATATAAAGTGCTGAAAATAAAGGCAGTTCAAAGACATTACGTTATCTTGGAGGAAACATTTGAGCTTCCTTGTAGGTTTTCGTGCTCTGAATATTGTGCCGTGAAACATGTCAGTGAGTTAGGATGAACCTTTGTTTATTTTAGTTCTTTTTCTTCCTTAACCCTCCCACCTGAGAGTACATTGGCACAAGCAGTAGATTTCTTTCATTATCTGACAGGAAAATGCAGTCATAAAAATGTTTTTGAATATCCATTTCGCGGTAGCATGCTTCATACAATTCTGCATCCTTTGGTTTCTGCTTCAACTGAAATTCCAGGGGCTGGTTTTGTGCTGGAACAGCCTGTCCTATTACCTAAGGGATGTTTTTGTGTTCTGTCACAGGTACCATTACAGCAAAATCTGTCTCTGGGTGTTCTAGCGGCATTTAATAATATTATTTGTATAGATGGACAATACCTGTATTAAAGCCTTGATAACCTGGGTTGGGTAACCTAATTTGGAAAGCTTTTCTGGGAATACACCCAGCCTGGCTTGTACTGGCAGGTTTGGGAAGAAAATAAGATTTTCTTGCATGCCAAAAGACGATACGGTACTTCCTTTCTTATGTCAGATGGGAGATTAAAACCTAGTTTATCTTGTTGGTTTGTTTTTAGCAGGTTTAACAGCCACAGAATTATACGCTGCGATTGTTACACGTTTGCTCCACCTTGACAGGGAATCTCATCTTGCTATTTAAGGAGGTAAATGTCTTTCTTAACTTTTTAGAAATCTGTGCTTAGTTTCAGTCACACTGGTTCATCGTGATGAAGAAAGAAGTGTTGCCATCTGGCTTAACTTGGTGCTTATAACTGAGAAGAGATCTACTACTCTACATTGATGCATTTTCTGTATCAGGATGCAGTTCTGTCGGTGGTTTTTTTGTTGGGTTTTTTTTTGTATACTGTGAAAAGGGCTCTGTTTGGCAAAGTGTGCAGAATATAGCAAGTGTAATTCCTGGTTTCCATTCAGGTCGCTTGAGTTCATTAGGAGACTTTAAAACAACCTACAAGGAATATCCAAAACTGAAAAAGGAGTGAGTATCCCAGAGTTGTGATCTTTGAGCAGGACATGCAAGAGCACCTAAGACTGGATGATAGTTGCTTAATGACTGGTGTTGCAACGTGTGCCCTTCAGTCACTAGAAAGCTTTCTAAAATTCCCCTGCCTGAGGAGGAGAGCTAAGGCTTACCACAAATGCATCCCATTTTTCTCTTCAGGGTGTCAGAAAGCATTGTTCAGGATGCTTGCAGCATATCTTTGCTGGCCTTGTAAGAAAGAAAAATATAACCCTGTCAAATGTCAGTGTTGGTACTTACCTGAAAAGACAGAAACGGGTCTGATTAGGACAACCAGCATGGAGGGAGTGTCACCAGCAGAGGTCTTTGGAAGCAAGTAGAACCTACTGAAAGAGGGTAACCCTAATTAAACCACATTTTGAGATCAGCTGGGCATTTACGGTCACCAGCTTTTCTACTGTTACTGGGCTCAATGGAGATTTTTGAACTGCAGTCTTAGTTCTGCTGAACGATGTAGGAAAACGAACTGTAACTGTGTCTTTTAGAGCGGAGGATGCCACGATAAGCAAGGGAACAATAAACACTTCTTATAGCTGAGCTGAACTGGTCAGGCTTAGAATCAGGGAGCAGGATTGAGCCACAGAGTTTTAGTAGTTCAGACTGCGATTTGGATAAAATACCTACTTGTGCTACGTTACACATAATGAATTAACAACTTTCATATATTAAAAAGTCCAAGTGGGAAACTGGAAGGTAACTGACAAATGCTCACAAGGCATTTCTATCATCTGTTTTTACTTAACTTTTGGTTATGTGTTTGCCTTAAGGGAGGTAGAAACTTGAGCGCTATAATTGTATATAAAAGGCTGTGATCTTTCCACACTGGATTTGTTAATTGCTCTCTTACAACATTCTATCTGTGTTTAAATTGTTGCTTTTGGTGAGACAACTGTAGCAACGTACTTGTGAGAAATGTTTAAAGTCCGGTGTCAAGAAATACTTAGCCCCTGCATTACTTGAGCTCCCTGGAACGTTACTGAAGGAGTCCTAGGAGATACCCACGGTATGTACCCGCATTCTTCAGATGCAATAGAAATAGTTTAGTAGCTCTCCTGGTTGCAATATCCTCCAAGAAGTACTGAATAGTCAAGAAGTTCCTTATTTAACAACTTCAATATCGCTCAGGTCATTTTAGTTCCCCCCTGTCCTGCCCTATCGGTCTGTGCATCAAAAAAAGTGCCTGGCTTCTACATTACAGTCTCAACATCACCACTTTGAGTAAATCTCATGATAAAAAGAACAGTGCAGAATTTCTGGGGTTATTGTGGTAATGCTGTTAACCAACATTTCAGTGAAGAACTGAGCTCCTGAAAGACTGTGAGCACCAAGCAGCCTGACAGCACGCTCTGTTCCTTTCTTGAACACGAGGAGTTGCCACTGAGACTCTCTGTGGGTATGTGGAGCACAGGGACAATAAGAACAGTGCATGTCACTTACAAAAATCACCCCACAGTCCATGCAGCAGTGGGAATATCTTAGGTGTTATGTGGCCATTCCTATTTAACTTGATGTGACACCTACCAGTGTGGAGAAGGATATGGGAAAAAGACAACTGTCAAAGCAAATCTGGCACTAGTAGAAGTTTTGAACGCCCTGCTGGCTGCATGTGTGTGTGTGAGGAAGGGGCTGGGTTCTGGATTGTCCTTCTCTTGACTGTGATTTAAAGAGGTGAAACTTGTTAAGGTGGTGGTTTTCAGCCGCTGAGGGACTTGTTGCTGAGGCTCACCTCTGGCAGTCTCAGCAGAGCAAGTGGCTGGAAGCTGATTAACGTTTTTTCTGGGTATTGACTCCAGGGAAATTTTTGCTTCCAGCGTTAAGGTCTGTCTGCTGCTGACCCATGACCTGCAGCATCGTTTCTTGGAGCTGGTGAATGGGAATTGGGTCTTCCTCTGGGACTTCCAACTTTGTCACCCTGTTTCCAGTCATCCAACATTGCCAAACTTCAGCTGTGCATAGACTGAAACTTTTCATCTTGGGTTCAAAGTTCAAATGTCTTTGTGGAGCTCCAGTCAACACAGTGCATGCTCTTGTGAACTCAGGGTTGGGTTGTAGTGGTCTTTTGCCTATTGTTCAAATACTCTCAAAGATGTTTCTTGGAAATCATTTGTCACTTCAGTGCTTTGGGACAGGAACTCTGGTTCGGGTAGGGGAAATGACCTCTGTGTAGAGGGCACCCCCCACACTTTGCTTTTACCTCTGCCTTCTATTCTGATTTGGCCAAATATACTAATGTTTGTAAAAAAAATACAGATAGCATATTCTCAGTAAAAGTGGTTTTGGTATGTGTGTGTATCTCTATTTTATACCAAATAAAATCTGTGTTGGTTTTCTCTTCAGTGAGCATGCTCACACCTCTTTCTTTCCCATAGAAAAGCTCAGTGTGGTACAAGACATGCAGCAGTGTGAGTCAAAACCATGTAACTACAGCTGGGGCTGAGCAGGGAGGAGCCTGTCATTCCCACACTCCCACTGATGCCTTCTTCTGTTGCCCCTCTTTCCCTCTTGCTGGTAGTCCCAAGGAAGACTCTCCCTCCCAGTGTTCAGCCTTCCAGTGCTTAATAATGGAAAGGAGAAAGGACTATAGGTGAGAGGGAAAAGACATTGATGAGGGATGGTGTTGCCCATGAGAGGGCAGGGGAGAGGAATTGCCTTTGCGTTGCAGAGAGTGGGATTTATTGGGACAATGGCTTGGGTGTGAGAGGGATGAAGGGCTGGGATTTGATGAGGAGGGGCAGCTGGAAGCTGTGACCTGTTTAATTTGAAAAGGAAGGAGGGAAGGGACACAGAGACATTAAGCTGGGAGGAGAAATAGGAACCAAGAGCTGGGCTGCAGTGAGGCACTGCAGATGATTGCTCTAAGAGCATTGTTGTGAAAAAATGGAGGGGGAGAGCTCAAGGAGAAGGAAAGCAAGGTGAGACAATCCAAGAAGTCAGGTCTTTCCACCTGTTCGTTTGAAGGGCTGTGTGGACAGCTGGTGATGGGCCAGCCCCTCTGGTGGAGTGCTGGTCCACAGGGCAATGTCGATTTGCCTTCCGTTATCCTTTTCTCAGCCCATACAAACATGTTTCTCCTGCAAACCAGATTCCTCTCTTCCCCTCTGCATAATGAATTTATTAGCTGCCCCACCACTCTCCTAGCAGCATCAGGGTGGGAGGTATGGGAAGAAGTGCTGCTCTCCTGCAAAGCTGAAGTTATAAAGCTGAAGCTTGTAAGAATAGAGTCTTCCCCTGCTAAAAAGCTCAGCTTGTGTGTACAAGGGATGATGTGAGAGCTGCCCCATCCAGCTGCCTTTGCCTGAGGTGGATTTGGGAGTGCCTTTGCAGTCCCTCCTGCAATAGGCATTACCACCAGCTGCCAGAACAAAGAGGTGTGGAGGAGGTCCTTGTCTGTGTCCTTGCTTCAAGTGACAGATGTTTGCCCACTGGACCTAAAATTCCCAGTTCCAGCAGTGAGTTACGTGTGTATCACTGACATCTATTGTTTTCAGTATGAGCTTCTTTTAAAAATGCCAGGAAACCTTTTGTATGCACACACTGTTATGGAGACATTCAATGTCTGTTGAGTTCAAATATAGTATCCTACAGTGAAAAAAATTTAATATAGGATCAACTAACCTTATTATGTACAGTTCTATATGAAAATATTACAAGCTTCGAAGTGCTTTGAAACATTAAAATACTGATACCTATCTAGAATAACTATTCTGTAAACAGGAGATAGATAATCCTGCCTCTTAAACTCAAACTTCAAGGTCAAGCACTGAAGGAAATCTGCTGCCTCCCCTTCCATGCTTCCTTGATGATCATCTGTCACAGGTGGTTGCTCTTTCTCTACAGCACTTGGTCGATACATACCCTCTGCTGGGTTAAAAACTGGCTGGAGGGCCGGACCCAGAGAGTGGTGGTGAATGGAGTTAAATCCAACTGGCGTCCAGTCACGAGTGGTGTCCCACAGGGCTCGGTACTGGGGCCAATTCTCTTTAACATCTTTATCAATGATCTGGATGAGGGGATCGA
>BJBW01001150.1:413-96631 GCA_004320125.1 Scolopax mira
TGGAAGCACTGGAAATGGCAGTGAATGGTGAATGATGTAGTGACCTGCCCCCAGCCAGCTGGAACAGATGTGCTGCACTTGGGTGATGCCCTGAGAATGAGCCCTTTGCTGACTCAAGCCAGATGTGAACCATTCCTTTGTCGTCTTCCCACCCCTCATGAATTTCCCACCCCTCATCAACATCCCTCTCTGCACCTGCCCTGTTTCTAAGGAAAGTAGAAGTTGGCTCTGAATGCTAGTCTTGGACCTCCACCACTTCGTCTAATCCTTGCACCACTGGCTTGTGGCCCTCTGTGGGATTGCTATCACCTTTGCAAGCCTGGAGTGAACGTGCTCTGGGTTGAGGTTATACAAAACCTATGTGCTGCTACTCAAGCTTTGCAGGGTCTGCAGACAGGTGAGCAAACTGGGCCATGAAGATGCTCAGAGGGCTGGAACGCCTCTCCTGTGAGGACAGGCTGAGAGAATTGGGGTTGTTCAGCCTGGAGAAGAGAAGGCTCCAGGGAGACCTTATAGTCCCGTCCAGCACCTAAAGATGGTACCTACAGGAAAGATGGGGAGGGACTTTTTATCAGGGAATAGAGTTATAGGATGAAGGGGAATAGTTTTAAACTGAAAGAGGGGAGATTTAGAATAGATTTTAGGAAGAAATTCTTTCATGTGAGGGTGATGAGACCCTGGAAGAGGTTGCCCAGAGAAGCCCCATCCCTGGAGGGGTTCAAGGCCAGGCTGGATGGGGCTTTGAGCAACCTGGTCTGGTGGGAGGTGTCCCTGCCCAGGGCAGGGGGTTTGGAAGTAGATGTTCCATCAAAGGGATGTAAGGTCCCTTTCAACCCAAATCATTCCATGATTCTGTGAAATAAACCCCAGGTAGTCTGTGCCTGCCTGAGGGCTTAGAAATGCAAGTGAGGAGATTTGAGCAGAAGAAACTGCACCCCCTCCCACACTTATAGCTGTTTGCTCCGGTGCAGTGGGTGTATGGCACTGCCATCCTCCCGCTCCCCTCGGGACTCCCTTCTCCTTCCCACCCACACTTGGCACCATCTGGACTAACCAGAGCTCCTTTCTGATGCTCCGCTCTCTCTACGTTTCCTCTTGAACCCTGTGCGCTTGGGTTTGGTTGGGGTTTTTTGTGGGTTTGGGTTTTTAGTGTGTGTGTGTGTGTGTCTCTGTTTCATTCACAAAGTGCTGAGAAAGAGTTAAATAAAATTGGGCAGCGCGTGTGTGTGTGGGGTGTGTGTGTGTGTGACCGGCGGAATTACGGAATTACGAAAAAGCCCTGGCTCCTCCAACCAGGGGATTGGGGCTGGGAGAGGGTGGTGGTGGTGGTGTGTGTGTGTGGTGGTGGGGGGCTGCAGATGGCAGCGCGTTATTACAGCCGCAGGATTGACGAAGGTTTGCTGCGGAAAGCTCTTGCCCTTGCCACGGAGACTGACCTTGAAACGCTGCAGCGTTCCTGGGGTGGATTTCCCTGCGCCTGTACCAAAAAAGCCTGAGTTGGCTGGAGGTGTTTCCTCACTCTGCTCTGGTGGCTGGAGAGGTGACACGGTGAAAGGGACTGTTGCAGACCACCCCAGAGCTCCCCACATTCCTGACTTGTCTAAGGGAATATATTTGATTGCATGGGTCCGTTTTTAGCTGTGGCTGTTCATGTGATATCTTTTCCTTGCTGTGGTTAAAGCTGCTTTTATGGCTCTTGGTATCTGTTCCTTAGCTTTCTAAAAATACAGCATATCGAGGGGCAATGGGTTTAAACTGAAGAAAAGCAGATTTAGATTGGAGATTAGGAATAAATTGTTTCTAATAAGGGTGGTGGAGCACTGGAACAGGTTGCCCAGGGAGGTGGTTGAGGCCCCTTCCCTGGAGACCTTCAAGGTGAGGCTCGATGAGGTCCTGGGCAACCTGGTCCAGTTGGGGGTGTCCCTGTGACTGCAGGGGGGTCGGACTAGATGACCTTTGGAGGTCCCTTCTGGTCCAGATGGTTCTATGATTCTATGATCCGCGAAGGTGGGCAAAGAAAGAGAGAGGGTAAGGGTACTCATTTCTGCCCACCCCTTATTCTGCTGTTTCCCTGCTCATACCCATTTCTGTAACACAATGGTTATCATGAAGATTGTTTTTTGTATTTCATGTAAACTAGACCTTTCTTTTTTTTTTTTTTTTAAACTAGGAAGCACTTATTTTTTGTCTGTTGGTAACGTTCCAAACAAAACAAAGGTCACATTTATCACTGTTATAACAAAGTCTTAAAAAATCGTAAGTCAATATTTGTTGGTGATTTATGATGCACTCCTGTACAAACAACCTGAAACAACTTACAGAGGTAAGGCAAAGAGAACATTGTCACCTCAGAAAATTAACGGATAAGATTTCATAGAAAATAAGTCTCAAGAAAATATTGCTCAGGAGGGGCAGCAGAGCTTTAAAGAAGTTACTCTGGGGCTAGAAAACTGCTCAGTGTAGGGGGAGGCTGGATGTAGAGTAAAAAAGGAAGTGTGGCCAGCTCATGAGTACTCATATGACCTTGAGCAAAAGAAGGACCTGTGCAGAAATGGAAAACAGAACAAGTTGCTAGACATAAGTAACAAACAGTAAGATTTGCCTGTAAGAACAGAGTCAGAAGGACAAGAGCAATAAATCAGGATGCTTATTGCATAAGATGTAAAGGATAACAAGAAGTTATCTTTTGTTGTTAGTAAGAAGACAGTGAAGGAAAAATTTGTCTGCTGCTCAAAACAGAGGAAAAACCATCAAATGTGATAGAATCTGAAACTCTGGAGTTCCTCGCTTTAGTTCTCACCAAAAAAGGACTATGATCAGGTTATTAATACAATTAACAAAAGAGGATGATAAACCAGAACCACTTCTCTCACATAAAGAAAGTACAGGTTAAAGAGAACTCAGAGAATGGATGGACTTAGATCCATCCAATTTGAAAATACCTAACATTTTTCCAAAGCTTTTTAAAAAGCAAGATGAAGCAATTTTCAAAAAGTGAAAGGCCACTTTTGAAATCTCATAATTAATAGTTGAGGTTTTAGAAGTCTGGAAAAGGACAAATAAGATTTTTGTTTTCAAAAGGGCTAAAGAAGGAGCTTGTGAATTAGAAACCAATGTAATTTGAATTCCTGGTAAAACAAACAAACAAATGAACAGAAAATTATTATAAGAGATATTTGCAAGTACTTAGAAATTAATGAGATGCAATGCAGTCACCACAGAGGGTTGTTGGGAACAAAGTGCATCACATCACTCTAATATCTTTATATTAAAATGACAAACATTCTGGGGAGACGGAAAACCCCAGATATTCTAACTTTTAACTTTCAGAACTCGAGCTTCTGGTGTTGACTTGCATGATATTTAAAAGTAAGTTACAGATTCACATTCTGGATAAAACTACTATAATGCAGATGTACACACTGAAAAATTGTGCTGAGAATAGTTTGTTTTCAAGTTAGAACATCGTGTTTTGTGTTGGTTTGGGAGGTTGTTTTATTCCTGTCCTGAGTTTCAACTTGCTGGATGTCTTGATTCATTATGTGGCTAATGGAATGAAAAGTATGTTTATTAAATCTATGGATGACATCAAGGTGGGAAGACCAGGAAATGTCCTGGAGGAGTGAATTAGAATTTGAAATGAGCTGGGGGAAAAAGTAAGATACAATTCAATTCTTCAAATTCTACTTTTAGGCATGTATAATCAGCTGCCTAAATACAAGGGAAGAACAAGCTCATCCATTGAAAAGGATCCACAGGATATAATGGATGCAAATTGAATGATTCAACAAGCTACCTGCTGTTGCAAAAAAAATGCAAATGGGCTGGGATGTATAAATCTTGTCTGCTAGATATGGTTGTGCAAGATGAACAGTGATGTTGGCTTTGGTCACTATGGCGTTGACTGACAAGAGAGGATTTAAAGGATAGTGGAGAAAATGTTCTCTAGAAAATGCCTATACTGACATCAAGAATATTTGCTCTCCGGAAAATAATTTGAATTTCACTTGTGTCTTCAAATAAAAAAAATAAAATCTTCTTGTGAAGGGTTAGGGTTTCTCTTGCCTTTTCCTGTACAGGTAAAGCAAAAAGGAATGATGTTAAGTTACAGCAAAGGAGACTTCAACTAGGACTCAAGGGAAAATAGTAAGGAATAGCCAAGCCTGGGAAACAGCTTTCTTGAAAGCCCGTAAGAACTTGTAATAAGAAGGCTGTAAGAGATTGGGAAGCCATCTGTCAGAAGCAGTAGGCTAAGAAATGCACCAGATGAAGCCTAGAGGCTTCTTCCAGGCTTTTCTTTCTAAGTTTTCACATTTTCTGTTTGAAGGATGAAATGTTTAGAGACAAATGAGAGTCTTAGGGGCAGGTCTTCTCTCCCATAACGTATTGCTACACCCAGGCTTTTTCCAGGAACTGTCTTATAGTCATCTTATTTGGTCAGACTCCAAGGAATTGGCTCAGTTTCTTCCTGTTAATGAAAATTAATTTCAATAAACCCCTTAACCTTGGGTTTTTATTGAGTGGGATATGTTAGAATGGGCCTAAACTTAGGCTAGTATCAGTGACAAAAAACTTTATCTTTGGTGCTGATAAGATTTATAGACTTGTACTTTTTTTTTTTTAAAACAGGACTGAAGTTCCTCTCTCCTCACTGTGAGGAGAGGTTGTTGCCTCTTATATATGTAGTCTATTATAGCAGGAGTCAATAAATACCAGACCTTCTCCTCTGTCATACTGCAGTAAGAATTTGGAGGAGGGAGGCAATGAGCTCCACTTTAATCCCACACCAGACATTTTGGTGATGCTTACGAGCAGGGGAATTTTCACTTACATGCCTAACATTTTCTCATGAACAGTTTGGATTTGCGATTTTATTAAAACAGTTTAACATGTACCATTGTTGCTACTGTGCTATCTTTAAGTAATTTTTCTAGAACAAGCCCATTAACACGGCTCTGTTTACAGCCTAACAGTTCAGCTGCGAGATTTTGTAAAGACGTTGTGGGTTAGATGTTTCTTTGCCTTTTAGTTATAAATAATAGATGATTTCTTTGAGAAGTACATTGCTTCTAATTTAATAGAAAACACTTCAGTAATTGAACTGGCTCTTTGAATGTTATATTGGCAGGCTTGAGAAAACCGTAGTAGACTATTCAGATGAAATAAATAAAGGTACACATATCCTGGATGATGATTACCATTATTATTCCTATTAATAATACCACTAGTCCCAGGAAACAGTACAAGAAAGAATTTTTTTCTGCCACAGTCTTGTATGACTCCTTTCTACATCTTTTTTTCATATCTGGAAGAAATGCCATACAGAACAGCAGCAACACACCTTAAATTAGAGTCCAGTGAAAGTGATTATGTCGGGGAGTTCTGAGAGACAGAGGTACTAATTTGCAGAAAGATAATTAAAGAGAATCTGCATGCTGCATGTCATCTCACATGTTTGGCTTTTGTGGCAGGGCATGTGGCTGGATATCAGAGCCCAGGCTCTCCCTTCTCTTCCACGTTGCTGCTTTTGTGACAGAGGGCTCCTAATTTGGGGTTTAGATACGTGTAAGAATAAGTATCTCAAAGAGGTATCTCACCTAGATGAGAGATAGGTATTTTTCCTTTAAGAATAGAGAAAGAATGTGCCAATTGTTATTTTTAGGGCTGATCACACTAAAAGTCAGCATCCTCCCTTCGATCCTATGTAGACAGGGAAGGAAGGGAAGGGAAGGGAAGGGAAGGGAAGGGAAGGGAAGGGAAGGGAAGGGAAGGGAAGGTGGTATGAGCCTGATTTCTTGTTTATTTATTGGTTGGACTAGATGATCTTAAAAGGTCCCTTCCAACCTAGGTGATTCTATGCTTCTATGATTCTGATTTCACAAAATGCCAGGCTTGCTGCAGCAGTACTGAGGTGGTCACTGGAAGTGTCCCCCAAAGGCAGCACTCAGCAAATCAAATTAGCATTTCTTTCACAGTACCAGCAGGAAGTATTAATATATGTTTAAATTGTGCATTTCTTGCTGCTCTGGCACAGGTCTTGCGCTTAACTTCTATGGTAAGCAATTTGGAGAAACTAGGAAGAGGTACATACATCCTGAATGGTTACTGCTTTTCCTCTGTTTCATACTGTGGCTGGGAAATGCTGCAGAGCTACTTTCTCTCTGTTATTCAGTTTTTAATTCACAGTCAGAAAGCAAGTTACTGAAGGGTCAGATAGTGCGTGGTCTCCCTGTAGTTCAGCTCCGGGGTGGTTAATTCCTGTCTGTGAGCTCTTAGTGGGTCCTTCACTAAGTTACACCGGATGGACCTCATGGCAAAAGATGCACATCCTCAGTCAACGACTGAGAAATAATTGGCAAAGAGTCAATTTACATGGTACTACTAACTTGTCCACTGTGTAGTGGTACTTGCAAGGCAGGCATTTTTCATCCATAGAGCAACAACTGCGTATTAAAGATTCGATGAAGTCAGAAATAAAGACTACATGCTGTAGAAGCACTTAGGGTATGTTCATTGTCTTTCATTTTATTTGCAGTCCTAATAAGATGTTAGAACCGGAGGTGGTTTTGCTGTATTTCTATTTCTATTGGCACCAAAAAGGCAAATATTAATATCTTTGCTGGACCTGGTCCAACATTGCTAAACTTCTCCATTATTTGAGCAGGACAGATACAAACTGCGAGGCCACAAGTTCTTCATATTTAATGCTTGAACAAGGGCCAGGCCATGTGGCTTAATTTCTCTAAGTGGCTGGATCCTTTTCAGCCTTTTAAGAATAATGTCACCCATTGCACGTGCTGTGTTAATACAGCTGAAGTATCAGAACCTATTTCTTCAAGAGCATCTTTGTTACCATATACTTAAGTCAGCAATTTCTTGAGTCAGCAACTCAAGAAAAAGCACATGCAAAAGTTACTGTGGGTCTTTCCTCATAACCCGTTGATTACTAAAATCAGGATTGCCTGAACTGCATGTGAAGGTGGTGGTATGGCATATACAGTAGCTTCCTGATCAAAGTAGGAGGCTCATGTACAAGTCTCTCCATGGCTTAAAGGAGACTCTTTCCAAGGAAATATCTTAAGCTGAACTATTGACTGGTCTAGGTTGGGATTTTTCTCCACAGTTTTTGTTGACAGCAGGCCACCATACCCTCAAGGAAGCCAAAATTGTGGGACTGACAGATGATACCTTCACATGAACAGGCAAGAGGCAGCCTGGCTTGTCACCCTGGTGCCTCCAGGTGCTGGCCATCTTTCTGGGGGTGGTTTCTTAGATAACAATGACCTTGGAGAACATTCACCACCAGGTGCAATACCTGCAGACAGGAGCTGTGGTCTGGGCATCCACACCTCACACAAGTGCCTATGTCAGGGTCACAGGAGAGCTCCCAGGTGGGAAGGAAGCAGGATTGAACCCTTCCCTGCCCCACAGCATTTTCTATTGCCTGTTCAGGTGTTCCTCTGCTCTGTGTGGACTTTGGTCCATCCCAAGCCTAGAACTGTGTCCATAATTTCTAGGCAATATAACTGTTAAACATGATGATGCTTATATCCATGTGTAACTGTGAGTGTTGTACACAGGAGTGTATAGATTCCTTGAAAAAAATGTGCATTTTTTATTCCTATGTAGTAACAACACGTATTTTAGAGCATTAATTTTAAACCTCTATGTAATTCTGAAAAAGGAGAAATAATATCCCCATGATGATTTTGATTTCACTCTCATTGTCACAAACTCCTCATTTAAAAATGAGTTATCAAGTAAGAAATATTAAAAAAAAAAATCAAAATGAAGCGTAACACAATCATTTCTCTCCTCTATCCTCATATCTGAAACAAAAAAGGTATTTTAAGGAAAGCTGTCAAGGTAAAAAAGCACTGTCATTTGCATTCTTCAGAGAAATAGGAATTTCTATACTAGAACTGCAGGGATTAGAGAAAATAATTGATTTTTCTTCTTTTCTTTCAGGGTTTTTAGTTGTATGCATCTGTCTTCATTATGTTTATAATGTGATTTCATGTTTTATATCCATATAGGTAGTTTGGCCCAGGTCCTGCAAAGTCATATCTTTTATATCTTTCATGACTTTCTTGAAACAATGGGAGCTCAGCATTACTGACACAAGGACATTTATTTAGGAGCAGAACATTGCATATCTCCTGAAAATCTTGGTATTGATTCAAAGTGGAAAAGGAATGTGTCTGCATTAAGCAGATTTAGTGGGCTGGTATGGCATTCTGTGACCTGTTTTCCTACACAGAAGTTGGCTAGTATATTTCACTTTAGCATTTTAAAAAAGATAACTTTTTGCCTTTGGTTAAGGTAACTGAATACTATAGAGTGGGAACTGAAATGTCAGGAAGAGTGAAAATAAACATCGTATATCGTTCTTTCTTCCCACATGGAATTTAGTGATAAAGTATTATTTTATTTACACTGGATATTTCCCTAATTTTTTTCATTACACTGTTATCAGGACACACATGATAATACAGCTTTTGAAATTTAATATCAAACCTAATACCCTAGTAAGACAACTGCTCAATCTAGTAATTTTCCATTTGGCTTTGAACAAACCTTGATTGCTGCTCTTGCGGTTGTGGTTTTTTCTTTTCTTTTTCATTTTCCTTGGGCTTTCTGATGTTTTGAGTGGTTGCTGCTGAAGATCTTATGTGCTCGATCGATTCAATGTTATGCCTGTCTTTTGGGGATCCGAATATCGATGGACATTTCCTGTTGGGCTATCAGGGAAGTTGACACTGGCTACACGGTGGGACTGTCCAAAGGCATCACCTTAGGATGTAAATCTCTAATGACACTTTAGCGACACAAAGGAGAGAGAGAATTAATCTGGCTGCAGACTGGCCTGAGGTTTTGCAATTACTGCAGACCTGCCTTAGGTAAAACATAAAGGCTATGTCACTGCAATGCTTAAAACATTTCAATCCTTCCTACAGAAAATGTATTTCTTTTATATTTCTAGGTTGTTTGTTGGTTTTGGGGGTTTTGGGGGTGTGTGTTTGTGGTTTTTTTTTTCAAATTAATTATTGTTCTTTTGCATCTTTCATAAACATTGTTAATGTTTTCACTGCATCACAAGTTAACAGGATTTGACTCTGTTTTAATGTTGCTTTATTGGCACTAAGGAATTACAGTAAACAGCCAGCCTCCCTCTCATACTGGCACGGCTTATATTTATTAGAAGACAACTCTGTGTGGCAAATCCTCGTCCTGTTAAGCACTGATTAACTTGAATGGAATTAGTCTTTGTCCATTTATATTACTTAGTACCTTGAGGTCTCATCTGAGATGGCACCATTTAAACTAATCAATCTATAAACTAATTGTGAGAGAGAGTTCTTGCCTCCGTGCATGCCCAGGCTGGAGAGACCAGACCAACAGTGGAAGAGGCAGCAGAGGGTTGATCTGATGTACTCAGAACAGGTCAACCTGTTACCAAGAGGGACAGACCTGATCTCCTCCTCCATCCTGAACAGGCTGCCCAGAGAGGTGGTGGAGTCTCCATCTCTGGAGATGATCAAAACCTACCTGGACAGATTCCTGTGCAACCTGATCTAAGAAGACCTGGTTTGGCAGAGAGCTTGGACTAGATGAGCTCCAGAGTTCCCTTCCAAGCCCATATCATTCTGTGATTCAGTGAACTCCACTGTCTTCCCTGCTGTTTTAGAGCAGTAGTTTTTTAAAACACAGAAGGGCCATAATCAAGGAACTGGGTGCCTGAACTGTTCTGGAAAGTTCCATCGTGCTCACAACATGTTCACTTTTGCTAAAGCCACATGTTAAAATGACTTCTGCCGGGCATCTCTGCTAAGGCACATGGAAAATAAGGAGGTGATTGGAGACATGCAACATGGCTTCACCAAGGGCAAATCATGCCTGACAAATTTGGTGGCCTTTTATGATACTGCCACACACTTGGTGGACAAGAGCAGAGCAACAGATGATGTCTATCTGGACTTATGCAAAGTGTTTGGCACTATCCTGCACAACATCCTGGTCTCAAAATTGTAAAGTCATAGATTCGATGTAAGGACCACTCAGTGGGTAAGGAGCTGGCTAGATGGCCACACTCAAAGGACTGTGGTCAGTGGCTCAATGTCCAATTGGTGGCCATGATGAGTGGTGTTCCTCAGGGGTCCGTACTGGGACCAATGCTGTTCAACATTTTTGTTGGAGACATGGACAGTGAGGTAGAGTGCACCCTCAGCAAGTTTGACAATGACACCAAACTCAGTGGCGTGGTTGACACGCTGGAGGGAAGGAATGCCATCCAGAGGGATCTGGGCAGACTTGAGAGGTGGGTTCATGCAAACTACATGAAGTTCAACCAAACCAAGTGCAGGGTCCTGCATCTGGGACGTGGTAATCCCAGGCACAAATACAGGTTGGGTGGAGAATGGCTAGAAAACAATCCTGAGAAGGACTTGGGGGTGTTGGTGAACATGAGCTGGCAATGTGCACTGGCAGCCCAGAAAGCCAACCACATCATGGCTGCATCAAGAGAAGTGTGGCTAGCAGGTCCCAGGAGGTGATTCTGCCCCTCTACTCTGTGCTCGTGAGACCCCACCTGGAGCACTGTGTCCAACTTTGGAGTCCTCAACACAGGAAGGACATGGATCTGTTGGAACAAGTCCAGTGGAGGGCCACAAAGATGATCAGAGGGATGGAGCACCTCTCCTATGAGGACAGGCTGAGAGTTTTTGACCTGATTTCTATTTTCCAGACAGCTGGGGTTGTTCAGCCTGGAGAAGGGAAGGCTCCAGTGAGACCTTATAACAGCCTTTCAATATCTGAAGGGAGCCTATAGGAGAGCTGGAGAGGTGTGTAATGAAAGGACAAGGGGCAACAGTTTTAAATTGGAAGTAGGGAGATTTAGATTAGATACTAGAAAGAAATTCTTTAGTGTGAGGCTGGTGAGGCACTGGAACAAGTTGCCCAGAGAAGCTGTGGCTGCCCCATCCTTG
The DNA here is from genome assembly GCA_004320125.1 of Scolopax mira. Lineage (NCBI taxonomy): Eukaryota > Metazoa > Chordata > Aves > Charadriiformes > Scolopacidae > Scolopax > Scolopax mira. Next base: position 11,399 of record BJBW01001150.1, read on the forward strand.
GGGATGTTTAAGAGCAGGCTGGATGGGGCTTTGAGCAACTCAGTCTGGTGGGAGGTATCCTTGCCCAGGGCACGGGACTTGGAACTCCATGATCTTTAAGGTCCCTTCCAACCCAAACCATTCTACGATTTCTAAACATCTCTGACTATAGTCAGCATTTTAAATAACAAGTCAACTCTCCTTTATGCCTTTTAGATGCTGCCCACACTCCTGGAATGCTTATTTCTAATCTTAAATTTTTTCCTTGAAAAATTAATTTACTTGTGTTATTTTTTACCAGATCTTAGATCCGGGGGGTTTAAATACTATTTAGAATCAGAGAAGTGTCAAAGTTATCAATATCTACATCCAAACATGAGAACTGCAGTGGGCTACTTTTGTTACTCTAGTAATTTTTCACCTGGTAATGAATACAGATTTTCAAGGGCAAAGAGGTAAAATTAGGACATGAAACACAAAGGAGAGATTGTGCTGCATGAAAGAGAAAAAAATAATCAAAAAGCTCTGGGTTTGTGAAAACTGGTCTTAGTATATGTGGAAACAGTTACAAAATCTGTGATAAAATAGAGCTGACAGAAATGTGATTTTCTTTTTCCAGGTGGCCACGTGAATTTTTCTATACAGCTTTGTCATGTATTTTATCTGGTACCACCAGACTTCTTAACACCCTCAGTTCACTTGTGAGACTAAACAGTTCCATCACGAGACAATGCTGTACTTTTTTGTAAGAATCACATCATTCTCATTAATTTTAATGAGCATTTAATGTATCTCAAGTGTGTTATTTTTACATCCTGAAATTTGTGACTGTTGAAGGATTAGAAGCATGAATTTTTATTATTATTATTGGTCATGTGCTGCTCTGCAGAACTGTCTGTTCCCAGCAGAGTGACGGAGCAGCCCTGCACCCGGTGTATCTTAATTCCTTCTGAGTGAAGAATTAAAGGCCTGGCACACCTGTGCCCTAACACAATTTTAAGGCAGTCACAAGGTTTTTACAGTGGTGTCTTTTTTTTTGGTTTGACTGAGCATTAGAAATTCACAGGAAAAAAAAGAAACCGGGGTTGCCAGAAGAGTATCATTGTTCAAAGCATCCACTTCCATTGGTGTTGTCTTTCCATTATGCAATATTTGCCTGTGTTCAGTTGTTGTTATTTATTTACATTTCAGGAAGATGAGCATCTTTCTCTTATCTCATGTCAAAGAGCTTTATTGACAATGTCAGTCTTTTTCCAGGTAGTTGACCACTTAATCAGAGAAAGCCACTTCCTTAAATTATATTATACAGCTGGACTTCGTACCTGTGTATTAGATTATATCAACTTGATTAAATTTTGGTTTTATGTATTTTCATTGGCAGAACTTTCTGCAAATAGGATAAAGACCTTTTGAATTTGCCTCTGGCTTGATCAGGACATGCTGTTTTCCCTTTGCATTCCCCATCCTTCCTATTCTTGATCAAACTCTAGTCAACCAAAATGAGGAGTAGTGACAAGCCAGCCAAGACATGAATCCAATCAGTAATGCAGATATTAAAAAGAGGGACTAATATCTAGGGGGGGACGAGTGGGAAATCTTCCCTTATTGTCATTTACAGCTTAGGCCCAGGGCTGAGTAATTACTACTGCAGGGTAATTCAATACTGTTTTATTAACACTGACTTACGTCTCAGAGAGGAGTTCTGGGATCCAGGAGGACATCCATTTTCTGTGAAGTACTGTCCCATTTAAGGAAATTAAATAGTAATATGCAGTTTAATTGCAACAACATAAGCAAATAAAGATCGACTAGCTTTTGAGCATAGGATAATTATTGGGTTTGTGATCTTTTTTGTCTTGTGACCATTCTAATTAAGTTGTCTGGCACTTTGTTTGCACTTGTCCTTGCTTTTCTGGTATTCTTCACTAGCCTAAATACTTTGCAGGTTCAAGGTTGGTGAGAAAGGAGGAGAAGAAAGTTTCTGTAATGGTTTGTTGCCGCTGGGGTCCTTCTTTATCAGTGGAGCTGGTTGTGGAAGGCTTCTGTAAATAAAGCCCAACACTGTGGCTTGTGACCGTAGTATCCAGCAAGGTCAGAGATCGCTAATGCATGTGCTGAGTCTTGTACCCAGGCAGCTATGCTGCTGGCAAAGCGGAGCATATTAAATGGCTCCAAAGCAGTGGAATGTAAGGATTTTTTATCGTATGTGAATTTTCATTTTCCACTAATGATAATGCATCAATGGATATGATTATCTCAAGTTGATAATGTTCCCCAGCTACTTCACCCTGCATATCTCTGTAGCTGCCAAGATTCAAGGCTGGGTTTGAATAGCTGTTTGGATAAAATCTGTGGTCACAGGTGATTTCAAGGGTATGTTTTTCAGGTAATTGAGAAGTATGGATTTGTCCATCTAACATTTTTCTGTGAATGTTCTAGTAACCAATAAGCCCTTGCTTCCAAGGCTGACACTCAGATGCAAATGAGTACAGGAAAAAAAGAGTTCTCCCTGTACTGAAAGCATCAGTCACAGGCAAAGATTATAAACAATCAATTGGCTGAATTACAGTTGCAGAAAACATTTGTTGAATAGTTTCAATTAATAAACAGTCTTATGAGAATCAAAGTCGCTGTAGCTGTAGCTGAGCAGTACAGCAGTATACTTAGAGTATATTAATACAGCAGTAGCTGTATTAATTCATCTCTGTCCAAGGAGCTACCTCCGAGTCCAGAGTATTTTTCCATATGTCTGAAACTTGATGTCCCCCCTGACTCTAACTGTGAGGCAGTTTGTGGATCTGAAGGAAGTTCCCAGGGCTCATGTGAGCTCCATTACTGCAGGGAAAGAAGACCCATCTCCTAGAACGACAAGCTCTAGGGTCTGTGTCCATGCTGTTGTTGCTGAAAACAGGGGGTTGTACTTTGCAAAGGAGTGAACATGTGTTTACTGGGGCAGGACTGCTGCCAGAAGTGGGGTTCAGATGTGTCCCCACCAGCAGGCACCACCCCAGGAACCAGAGGGTGGAAGGGTCTGTCAGGGAGAGGGGAACTTGCAATACCTTCTCTTCCCAGCACGGACCAGCATAATTTAGCTGCAAATTCTGGTATGAAAATTGTATTGTGAATTCAAACCGTGATTATAATGGTTGGGCCATGGGTCTTTCAAGCCTGATAGTCCATCTCCTGCAGTGGGTGAGTGCAGATGCTTAGGGAAGCATATAGGAACATAAAGAGTGATCTTTCCCCAGCAAAACCTGCTCGGCAGTCAGCAATTTAGGGATTATGCAGTTCAGCACTCTACTCAGCAAAAGAATAAAATATCTAGGAAGATCCCATGTTCTGGACATCTGTACAGTCTTTGTGGAAATGGAGTGATTAATTTCATTCCATCAGAGGTCAGTTCATTCAAAGTAATAGAGTTTGTCATGTTTGGGAGCAAGAGGACTTGACTGGGTAATAAATAACTCACTGCTGTTTAATATTTGCAATACAGCAAAGTGTAGGTACTTAAGGGAAAGGGGGCTCTTATTTTGGGCTGTATGTACGCAACAGCTAATAGAGAAATCTATCCCCATTTCGGGTGTGATGTAGCTTAACACTCACAGCGCGTACAACAGCGCGATCAACAACTGATCCATCTTCAGTCAATCGCAACAAAAGATGCAGAAAATCAGAGGATGATCATTCAAATAAGGACCCATCATAAAACTGCCTTCTCTAGTGAAATGGCAGGAGAAAGATGAAGGGGAGAGATGCTTCTGTCGTTTGTAATAGTCACAGCCCTTTTCAGCTGCTGTAATGCTGTGCCCTATAGCTTCAGACGTACAGAGAAAGCTTAGTGCAAATCAGGATTGCAGCTGTCATTCTGTAAGGTGCAGTTAATATAGGAAGTTATAGAAAACACACAGATGTGCGGTTTCTGTTCTTTTGTTCTGTTTTGTGTGCACATGTGTGGGAAGTTAAATATTTTTCAGGCTTAAGGAGAAATGGCTGCGTCGCAGTCAATGAGAGTTAAAGCCTGTCTTTTTTGAAATCAGTGGTTAAATCCAGCATGTAGGAAGTTGGTTTTTTAAAAGCAGAGCAGAAATCCAATTTGAGATTTCTTATGACTAACCTTGTGCAAATATAATTCTTCTATATGAATTTTCTTCATATCATGTCAAAAGCAAGAGAGCATTGGGATAGTTTCCCCTAGAGCTCTGTCAGAGGTTTTCATCAGCTGAATTTTATCATTGTCACTGATATATTTTTCACCCAGGATTTTTCTTCACCGGAGTCTGATAATTATGCTGACTGGTTTGGTGACTACTTCCATGGGGAGCTAATCTAAGGGCACTGTTATTCTTCTCACTTGCAACTGCAGTATGTTTTGAACCTGTAATAGAAATGGTGCAATGAAGTACTACCTCTGTGGAGGTGGGAGGCGAGAAGCTGGACCAAGACATTAACTTTTTCCAGATTATTTGGAGTTCAGATTCAATGAGTGAATTGGAGCGGTGCTTTGGAGCTTGGGATGCAGGATAGCATATTGGAATCGACCTTGTAACATCCTGCCTTGATGAGTTGGGATGATATTAAAGCAATATGGAGTTGAAGGAGAAAAGGCAGCTACTGCACTGCCTGGGATGGGAGTTACCGAAGCTTTGCCAGCTTTGGCTTCTGGAGGAAAGATACTGCCACACCAACTGACCTTCTAATGACATTGAACATTTTGGGAAGCAAAAGAAATATCAACGTTATTATGAAATAACAATCCTGTGCTTGAAGAAAATAAGAGATTATTTCAATATGAAGTTTTCCTTGAAGTTTCTCCCCCTTCTGGCGTTCCTGCCCTTATCATCCATACTTAGTGATTTTGTTCTTCAATATTTTGAGTTCTTTTATGACTCTGCTTTTTCACCCAGGCATCTTATTTCTAGCTGAGTATTAAGGACCACTAATAGCTCAGTATTAAGGACCACTAATTATTAGAGGCAGGCAGTACTCTAAAACAATAGGAAAATTAATTGTAAGAAAACATGAAGTAATTCAGTTAAGCATAATAGCCTTAGGGTGGGCGAGCACTAAACTGTTAGTGGACGTGCAGTGATTCATCTGCCTGCTTTTAACAGCTACCATTCAAATTGAGTTTAAATACTGTAAACAAAAGTCTTTTCGTGGTGTGCTTGGAACAGTAATACAGCTGCAAAGTTCCAGAGGAAAATGCTGCATTGCAGCTCTCCTTCTGTTTCGCAGCAAATCTCTGCTGGCATGTAACATGCAGAGGAGGAGCTTCAACACAAGCAGGCTGTTTTCAGCTTCATTATGCAGATAAGCCATCTCTATCATCCATATTATAAAAAACATCTTTAACTTCCTTTGGGGATGGAGGAGAGAGAGAGTAAGGGAGGAATGGGGGGCTGGGGGGGGAAAGAGGTCAGAGAGATTTACACACTGATTTCCCCTGATATTACTGTTCCAGCGTCTCTCAAAGTGCAGTGGTTTTGCCTTTGTACAGATCCAACAGTTTTTGACATCCACGCTGTTTAATTTCCACTAGTGCTTATCACTGGGGTTTGGTACTAGACTTTGTGTTTGGGGTGAGCCTGAAAGGAGCATCCTGTAACGCTTTCACCAACAGGCAGCCCTTATGCTACTGAACACTGTGATTCGTGGCTGGTTGCTGACACGAGGGAAAGTGAAGACCTTCCCCATAACCTTGAAACAGAGCTGGCCGGCAGCCTCTCACATGCTTTTAAATGTGGGAGTGAGAGAGGGTAAAGAAAGGAGGAGGGATTTAGGAGCCCCGTATTTACAGCATTCATGTTTAGTAACGTGCCACCCAAAGAAAAAACTCCTTGGATCCCTGTAGTTTCTTACAATCGTTTAAGAAAAGAAAGAAAAGCAAATGCTGCAGATAGCACCAGCCTGAGAGGAGGGCAGTCCTTGGATGGTCCCGGGGAACAGGCTTGTGTAAATGGGATGATTTAGTGCTGTGTCAGGCTGGGTGAAAAATGGGATTTAGGGGAGGGTTCTACGTCCCTCTCAATGGGACCTGGGGTAACATCAAGGAGCAGAACACCAGGAACCTGCAGGGTGAGAAGTAATGTGGGAACTCCCAGGGTCCCATCCTACCCAGCAGAGAGTCAGCAGATTATCCCTTCCAGCAAGAGCAGATTTGAACTGAAAACAGGAGAGCTACAATAAGGCTTTTTGCCACTGACACACTGTAGGTTAATAGGGAATATTCTGTTGCCTTCCAGAAAGCTCAGATATCCTAGAAAGATCCACAGAGGTCCTCCTCCCTGGATTTCAGCAAAGCAGGGAGTGAGAAATGGAAACCTTTTGGGAGAAAAGAGGAAATGGAAATAGAATACTTTTAAAAGAATGTAAAACAATGAACCCACAAACCAAGAAACAACCCAAAACAAAAATACAAGAACAGTGTTATCACCGTTTCCCAGCTGTATTTTCAACCTTGTCATATGTCTTCCCTTCCTCCAAAATAATTTCTCACGTTTAAATAGAATTAGGAAGCCGATGTATCCTGAAAAAGGTGTTTCTCTTGTAAAAAAAAAAAAAAAAAAAAAGGATAAAACAAAGCACACCAAAACAGCAGAAAAGGGTTTCGGAAGGTAGAGGAAGGAGTTTGCACACACAGCTTTTGTTCTTGCCTGTTTTGCAACCCAGGCCTTTTGCAGGCTTGTGTGAGTTCAACTCTTGCATTTGAAGGCTAATGCTGAATCCATTACAGGGCTCTGGTGAGCCTGCAATGAATTCCAGTCATTCCTATGAGGATGCTCATGGCTCAGTTAACAAGGTTGAAGTTGCCTGGCCCCAGGCTACATCTCTTATTTTGGGGGGGGAAATAGTACAAAGGTTGATATCACTTTTTTTTTTCCTTTGCCTGTCTCTTAACTTTTCATCAGGGATGCATCATTTTTGTTACACTATTAAATATTTACAGAATTGTTGGGAAACAGAAGAACCATTCAGACAAAATATTCATAATCTTCCCCCATAGATTCTGCATCCCAAGCTGCTTCTAATAGTGCATTAATTAATTAAAGTACCTTTATTGTTTTTTAAAGTATCTGTCATTGCTGGAGTGCATCCGCTGTTGAAATGGTAGCTCTGAAAAAAAAAGAGTTTTACAATTATACAATATGGGTATTGTTTTAAAATTAAAAATAGAGAAAGAAATTCCACTTTAGCACTCTTGAGAATCAGTCTGAGTGCTATAATTTGGATACGCAGACTAGACAATGCCTCTTCCCATCTAAGATCTATTAAGATCTTGGATCCTTCAACCTTTTTGCGTTTAGCATGAAGAAACATGTTTCTTGTTCTTGATCATGGACGCCACTCCTTGTTTAAATAAAAAGAAAACTAATTGTTGAAACAGGATAAGAATTGCAAAAAATTATATGTATGTTGAATACTTTCATGTGGAAAATCTGGCCTGGCAAGCACACCATGTTTGGTAATTGAATGCAGGAAGCAGCAAATATGGTTAATGGCTTACTAGTGTTCAGGAAAGCAGCATGGAAAAAAAAAGGTGTCTGTTGTTCCCGGGGGTGATGAATGTCTTTTGCTCAAGTGATTTTTTCCCTGCAAATGTAAGTGCAGGTCAGCTGAAATTATTTGTAAGTTTGCGATAAGCTTGTTGAATTCATTTGACAAAAGAACATACAGAGAAATTTGAAAAAGAAAAAGAAATAGAAAAAGAAAAGGAAAAAGAAAAAGAAAAAAAAGAAAAAGAAAAAGAAAAAGAAAAAGAAAAAGAAAAAAAGAAAAAGAAAAAGAAAAAAAAAGAAAAAGAAAAAGAAAAAGAAAAACCAATTTTTAAAGAGTATTTTACTTTTTTCAATAGTTTTCCATTTCCCAAGAAAAACTTGCCTTTTAACTTTTTTTTTATAATCCAAAATAACAAGTTTTTCCATTTTTATTTTAGCCAGAAAGCCCAATTATCAGCTATTTCTCATTGCTTTAACTGATGCCCATTTGGTAGCACCTGATCACTGTCAGGAAAGAAGACTGAGAAGACTGTAAGTTCTCCAGTCTTCATTTTGTAACAGAGGTCACTTGTTACTTGAGACTCCATTGTTTTCACACTCGAAAGCCTTGGATTCCTGAATTGTCAAAGGTAAGAACAAAGTCATTCTCATTAATTTTAATGAGAATTTTAAACAGGCTAAGGTTTTAAAATAGATCCCTTTAAGACGTCTTTAACTCTTCTCTGTTGTGAACGGTTACTTCTTGCCGAGCAAATACCTCTTCAGTATTTTTCAGATGGACAGATAAATCCAGTTCATGATGATTAGTTTCCTAATGTTTTGCAGAGTCTCTCTGTATTGTCTATCACCGAAGGTGCAGTGGGCAGGACAGAAGGGTGGTACGACTGGGAATAACATCAGAGACTGGAGCAGAACTGATCTTCAAGAAGCGCCTAGCACCTTGAAGCATTGTTTTCTGAGGAAGCGTGGGTCTTAACGTGTCACAACTTAAAGCTGTGGAAGTGACAGAAGCAAAACTTAAAAGAGAAGAAATAGATAGAATGACTAGACTAGAATGCTTTTGTAAGCTGCTACAGGAAAAAAAACAGCCAAGATCTTCTTACTTGGTAAGAGGATGTGATGGACAAATAATGCCAGTTTGATATGCTTTTTAGAAGATCTAGAGTTGGGAAATTCTTAACTCACTAAATCTGTTCTGATGAAAAAACTCTCAGCTGGCTGTTCTCAGTTGCCATGGAAAGGTTAAGAAAACTGTATAGTGTATATTCTAGTGAATTGACAATTTGCCTTAGAGGGGTTTTTCACATTCACCTTTGTATTTAAACATACCAAAAGTGCATTTTCCTACTTTCTACAATACTGCAGCTTTTTGGCCAATTATCTATTTACTGTCAGTGCTAGAGTCTTTAATCAAGCAAACAGTCCTTGAGCCCACAGCTTGGCTCCTTCTGGGCACAGATACCACTTGAAAAGAACCTGAGATGAAGGAGGACTTTTTGAATGTTCTCAACTGTCACCAAAAACTGCTCATGCCAAAGTCAATGGCAGAATTCCCATTGTGAGACCAACCCAAACTAAATGCTCTTTAAAAAAATCTGCCTTCCTGAAGCCTGATCCCATGATAGCAAACTTCAAAAACAAGAGCACAGGGGAATTTATAGGCTGGAAGCGATACGCAACACTCCCCTAGCAAACTGCTTCCAGAAACACACACAGCTGAAAGGCCAAGTAGTTCAGAAGGCCACCGGTTATGCACCTTTGAAAAAGAAAATGAATTTAACTTTGTAGAAACATATTCATGGAGTGAGCAAAAGCAAAAAGGAAAGAAATGCCAACCTATCACACTTCTGTTGTGGAACGGTGATCATAATGGCGGCGTCATTGGCGTGGCACAAGCACACCATGAGACTGACCAGTCTGCAAAGCTGAGAGTGTAGAACCCCTAAATACATAACACAGTGCCAAAATACTTAAACCATATTTTAAAAGTAATGCTTTTAAAGCATTACTAAAGTAGACTAAAGTAGACAGGTAAAGCTTAAAAAGAGATTTCTTTTTTTGTCATTTGTCTGCAAAGTCTTGTGGTCTTTGAAAGTAACTTCTCAGATAAATTTATTAGGGATAGAGCTTTTCTTCAGTATTAAGTAAATAAAAATAAATGTCTCAAATATTGGCTAAGGGACTGAGAATAATACACTTGTATTTTCATTAGTGTAGCTAGCTCTGTGCTGGTCATTGTGGAATATTAAATATTGGAAATCAATAGAGTAGCTGTATATGTATAGTATGCTTTAAAAGTAATTACTAGTACCTAACTCCTCCGCATGTCTACATTCACTTCAGCAAATAATGCTGGTTTTAATGTTGATAAATGTGTAGTATGAACTGACTGACTTAATTAAAACTGTTGTGATGGAAAAGCTTAATGCTGTGTGATGTTTTATTCAGGCTCATAGCAGGTTCTATGAAAGTTTGTGTCCAGTCATTGTATGGCCTTGAAACACATACCACCACTTGAGGCAAAGCAAAGGATTTGTCAACGCTTCAAGGACACACACGACTCCTCATGAGGCCAAAACCTCACGCAGCCATAGAGGAAAGCAGAGGCTGCAGGAGGCTATGGGGATCAGGCCAGGACAGGGATCCCTGTCTCCCCAGGTATCTGGGGATGTGGCAGGTCACCCCTCTGCCTGCCACTGTCTCCCAGGAAGGCTGCCCAGTCCTTCCAGAACCAACATTTGCCCTAGGTCATTTAGGAAGGATGCTACGTGGAGAAGTTGTGCCACTACAACCTTACCTGTTGTAAGTTGAAGAATGAAAAACTTAATTTCTCCTGCCCTGCTGGGGAGCTTTGGGCCAGTCCTGATTTGCCCTTGTTGTCCTCATGTCTGTTCCCCGCTGTCACAGCATGAGGGTGCTTCACAAGAACTAATAAATTTTCCCTTCCAGAAAGATATTTTTAGGGAGCTGAGGCACATCAGGTTGTCCTGAAATGGAGCACAGTGGAATTTCACTGGTTTCAAACTTAGACACACTCAAGTAGATTCAGAGTCAGTGTTACAAGTCTCCTCACCTTGACATAAAGCACTCAGGAAAACTGTGACAGAGCCAGGAACCAAACCTTGAGCTCCCTAAATATATGGAGATACGGGCACACACACACTGCTGAAGTAGTTATTGTCAAAAATCATATGGCCAATATTTATGCTGGGAATTTTGTTGGGTATGACAGTTTTGGCTGGGGGAAAGCAATGTTATCTAGTTGATGTTATGGTTGCATTTCCAAAATGAAATATTACAATACTTCCCTGAAAAGTTTCTCTAATTTTTAATTTGAAAATGCATTTCAGTGTAGTGTTTACAAAACTGTGTAGCACAAACTCAGTGAGCTATTTCCGTTATGCTTTAAATGAAGTATATTGAACTTAATAAAGGTCAGCATTTTGGACACCTTATACTGGGGAAAAAATAATCAAGAAAAGCACAACCAATTGCTTTCTTTCTTTTCTGTTGATAAAGCAATGTTTTTCCAGATTATATTTAAAAAATATTCCTTACTTAGGGTGTTTCAGAGTAACATAAGCCTTTATTAAATTATTCGGTTCGATCATTTTCTTTGGCATTAGATTAGACACAGTTCTGTAAGTTTTGGTATTAAGTACTTTTGTAGTTGATCTGTATAGTCTTTCAGTTTGCCAGAATATAATGTACAATAAAATGGACTTCAATCAGGCTTCCTCAAGCTACGGCTTTAGAAGCTATAGGGCCACTGACTCTCCATATCACTGTAAATAATTAAAAAAAACCCCAAAACAGTAAAAAAAGACCAGAAACTAGTATCCATAGGTATGCTGCAGGAAAATAGCTCATGTAAATGAGATTAAAAATATATTTTAAAGAATTCCCTGAAACAATAGCAGAAAAAAAGAGGAAGTGTGTGGGATCTAGGGATCTAGGGAAACCTAGATGGTATCCAAAGAATTTTTTGCTGAAGTCCTACAGAGGATGCCTATTTTGATATTGTTCTGATTAGGCTCCAAACCAACTACTGATCCAATCTGATGGATTTAACTCTCCTTTTGGCATTTTCTTTTTCAGAGGGACCTGAGGTGTAGTACTATTTCTGCAAGTAGGTCCTCAGCATCCAGTTTCCCAAAGCTAAGCTGCTGATTTCCTTCCACAGGAAGGCAGCATCAGAGATAAACGGCATTGCAAAAACTTCTACCATAATTTGCATCACTGTTTTTAAAGTACTATGGAATTAAGCAACAATTTTCACAGTCAAACACAAGCACCTCTCTCCATAACCTGGTCTCCCCTTACAGAATCACAGAATGATATGGGGTTGGAAGGGACCTCTGCAGATCATCTAGTCCAACCACCCTTGCTAAAGCAGGGTCACCCAGAGCAGGTTGCACAGGAACGTGTCCAGGTGAGTTTGAATGTCTCCAGAGAAGGAGATTCCACCAACTCTCTGGGCAGCCTCTTCCAGGGCTCTGCCACTCTCACAGCAAAGAAGTTCTTCCTCATGCTTAGAGAAAACCTCCTATGTTCAAGTTTGTGTCCATTTACTCTTGTCCTGCCACTGGGCACCACTGGGAAAAAGACTTGCCCCATCCTCTTGACATCCTTGCTAGTATTTCAAGGTGTTGATCAGATACCCCTTCAGCCTTTTCTTCAGACTAAAAAGACCCAAGTCTCTCGGCCTGTCTAGAGACAGGTGGTCTCATAACCTCATAAGAGAGGTGGTCTAGTCCCCTCATGGATTCACGGATTAGACAGAGTTGGAAGGGACCTCTAGAGATCATCTAGTCCAACTCCCCTGCCAGAGAAGGGTTGCCCAGAGCACATCATTCAGGACTGCATCCAGGCAGCACTTGAAAATCTTCAGAGAAGGGGACTCCATGATCTCCCTGGACAGCCTGTTCCAGGGCTCTGTCACTCTTACTGTAAAGAAGTTTTTCCTCATATTTGAGTGGAACTTCCCATGTTCCAACTTATGACTATTGCTCCTCGTCCTTTCGCTGGAAACCACTGAAAAGAGTCCAGCTCCATCATCCTTTAACCCACCCTTTAAGAACTTGTAAACATACATAAAGTCTCTCCTCAGTCTTCTCTTCTTGAGGCTAATCATCTCTCCTCATCATCTTTGTAGCCTCTTTTACAATGGGACGCATATTATAATGTCAGCTCATTGTTTCACTCACACTCAAACATTACCAGAGGATTAATTATTTGGTTTTTACTTAGGAAAACAAGGAGTTCTGCCTTATAGGCAGCTTTCATCCCAAACTGCTTGGATTTGAATAGCTGCTCATCAGCATTTGTGAAAGCTTCTTCATTGTTAGCTATCTGCTAAGAAAGTGTTCTCTGAATACATTTGGGTTTTTTCTGCTCTGGAAGCTCTTAAGCTTTAAAATGGTTTTCAGAAAACAATGATGTTGCATTTAGATATAAGACATACACAGTTATAATAAATAGTCACAGCTGACATAAAATAGCCAGCGGATCCACCCCTACAGAGCCTTTCTGGTAACTGTTTTTTCTTGGATCTCTGCAGAGGTGTCCAGGCTCAAACCTCATGTGCTATTTCGTAAGAAGTTCAGAAAAAAAATTAACTCCTTTGCCAGAGATTTTCACGGCAGAATATGAAGAATCAGGATGTACTCTACTGCAAAACAAGGGCTCCCACATCTCCTTCCTTCCTGAACAATCACTGCAGTCTTTAAACAAAAGATTACAGTAAAATGCGGTATTTTATGGCGTTATTCCCCACAGCCACAAGAGGGGGTTTGAAGAACATGATCTGCTTGGCAATTTCAGCCTAAGCTTTTCCTTTAGTGCATGATATGTTAGTTGTATCATGAAACCCATCATTTCCTGAAATGACTGAAATTTTCAGTCATTTTGCAAAATGACTCCTTCACTCACTCATTTGGTAAAATGACTAAAAGTTTCACGCATTCTACGGAATGACTGACGTGTTGGATATTCTGCTAGACGATTTGACTGTTTGTTTCACTCAGGAACAGGCATATTGTGAAAAGGGGGGTTATTGGATAAGGACCCACTGCTTGTTCTGCAGTGACTGCTGGGAATGGATCTGGATTTTGAAAGTAGCTTCAAAAAAGAACTTTACAAAAAGTATGACAAGTGCCCAAAGTGCATGGGCAGAATAGTGTGTAACTATAGCTGAGATTAAAGTGCAAGCCAAGATCCCAAATCAAAGTCAAGACTTGAATATTTCCTGCTTGCAGAGTAAGTTTTAAAGAACAGTCTAGGTGTTCTGTTTTTTTTCCTTCTTTCTGCTCTCATCATAATTTATCTCTTCTTTTCTTACGGAATTGCCAGTTCTTTAATATTTCCTCCACTGTTCATAGGCGTGGTGACAATGAGAAGGTCATCAAGAAATATTGGACTAAAGAAGCATCTCCCATATACCATGTGAGCACTGAAGACGGGTATGATATTATCAGAAAAGCACATGTTGCCACATGTTCATGTTATAAATCATTTATCATCTAAATATGCAAACATCACAAGATAGGATGCTGAATTCTTCAAATCTTTATATTTTGGGTGCCTGAAGAAGAGAAAGAGATCCTTGCCTAATGGTGTTGGTGTAAAACTGACTGTAGGCAATGGCTATCCATCACGAAGTGAGGCTGACCTTATTAACGTGCAAGCTTGGTCTCAAGGCAATGTCCAGGCAATAACAGTCTACAAAGACCACCTCACCAAATTTTGTGCTCTCTGAACACTTAACTCAGAATGGGCTTTCCAGCTTTTTTTGATATTTTTCTCTTACTTGGTACCCTTGTTGAGTTGCAGAGTGACAAAGGAACTACTGCTGAAGTCATCCCAGAACTGAGGTGGCTTCTGCTTAGCTTGGTGCATGCAAAAGCAAGATATTCACAAAGCCAGGGCTGTCCCGAAGGGGATATTAAGCAAATGCTCTTAGCATGGATAGCAGACATATCTATGGGACTGGACTGTGTGTATTCACTTTGTCTCGTTCTCAAAAGCACCATCTATAAATCTGGAATATACTGCTCACCGTATGCAGCTCAATTGGGTCCTAATCCCAAACGTGGGTTTAGCTTGACCTCTCTACCACCAGGGATCATCAAGCACCTCTGCAGTCAGCATGATCTGCTTTCAGTGTTCTTCATAATGACTCTGCTACGTCAATATATCCAGAAGACACACCGCTCTCCATGTCTGATGGTGGGGCAGCCAGATTGGAGTTACTGCTAAACCAAGGGTTAGACCTGTTCCTGTATCTCCAGTTACAGAATCCCAGAATCACACTGTGTTTCGGTGGAACTTCTTGCATTCAAGTTTGTGCCTGTTTCCTCTTCCAGTTCTGTCAGAAAGGGTTCATACAGACTCACTAAATTCTCCAATCACCAATACACCTGAGCTCACTGGGCAGCGTACCATACCAAGCCATCACATACAAAATCCTGCCCCATGTGCTGCCCCCTGTCCTTTCAGATGTGAAAAGTGAAAACACTGAAAAGCCCAACAGATACGATACAGATGTCACAGTCACCTCAGTTATGAAGATATGCTTGGCTCTGGCAGGTGGTGTATATGACTGGATGATTTCAGAAGTAAATGTAGACATCCGTATAGCTTTAGAAGTAAAGAAATTATAAAAATAATCTCATGCATTGCCTTTTAAAGTTAATTCAAGTAACAAGGTATCAAACATTTTACACAGTGCCTCCCTATGAGTTTGACTGACTTCATTAAAGGTGTGAAACTTTTTTCTCTTATTTCACGGAATGACTGCATGAAAACAGCCATTTTGTGAGATGGATGAAAGTTTTAATCATTTCCTGAAATGACTGGTTTCAAAATATAACTGTAACATATACAATTCTGGAGTCACCTAGCAGCTTTTTCAGTAAGATACACTTCCCAGGAAGGCACCTGGAACAGAAATATTACCCATAGCTTCATTTCGTGCTGTGCTGAGAGAGGAGAAAAGAAAATGAAAAGAGGCATGTGTTTTAAACCCATTAAGACATTTTGTGCTGTACCAAGTGAAAATTGTTCTTTAATGACAGAATATAACATATCCTAAATTGGATTATAATATACAACCTCCTTTGCAGCATATAGTTAACTATAAGTTGCCTTTCTGGAAGGCTTTATGTCACTTTTCACTGCAGTGACATCGTTTAGAATAAAATAAATCATCCAAGTTGGGAAGAACGTTTTCATGCAGAGCCATGGCTTCTGAAAGAACAGCTTTGATGCGTGTTTCTGCTGTGCACTCCATCAGAGGAGTGTAAATAACAGTTCCTTCACCTCTCTTTTCTCCCCCCCATACTCTCACCTTCTTGTTTTCTTGAACGTCTCGTGGGTCAGATGTGAGTCTCGTTGCTGCAGCCTACCCAACCTTTTCATTAATATCCCTGTTACGTGCCATTTGCCTTCCTTCTGCACATTTTGTTTAGTTCTTTTGCTTTTGTATCCAATAACAATTCTGTAATTAAGAATACTGGCAGCTCCTAGCCCCATTTTTTTTTCTGGTTTTCTTGCTCCTTTTTAGAAAACTTAATTGCTGCCTTTTTAACTTCCAGGTTAGAGCAGCAGGACACAGGAGAGCAGTTCTTCAAAGCCATTGTATTGATGCTGATGCATAAGTTGTTTGGCACGGGATACCACAGAGTAACAAAGGTTCATTATTTCATTTGTATTTGACACATGACCTTGAAAAATGTAAATGTTACATCTATGGCAGTTTGAGAATTCGCCCTCTTATTTAATATGCACAGACCCCTTTCTCCTCCTCTTTTTCTTTCTCTTTTTCTTGTAAATTTTCTATCTCCAAGGGTGGGGGGCAGGGGGGAAAGCAGACACAAGCTATCTGAATTTAATAACAACTGAAAGATGGTACCCCAAAATCTTATGTTATAAAAATCACATAAGCCAAGAGAACAGGTCTGATGGAAAAGTACTCATGTTCTGTTAGGAAAAAAATACCCCACGGTGAACTAGAATTTTCAGAAATGCCTAAGGATACTGAAAACCTTAATTTTTGCCTGTCCATCTGGAGACCTTCTCAAAGGGCTTGATTCAGAGTTACTGTGGATTTCCTTCTCTCCATGCACAGATCCCTTGCAGATGTCTTTCTGGAAAGTGCTGAAATTGTGGTACACAAAATAATTAGTCACTTTAGCATTTTTTGGCCTTAGGCAAATGCTTCAAAACCAACTCTCCTGTCTCCATCAATATTTGGTGAGTGGATCTGTGTTCAGAAGGGGCTTAGTGGGAAGTGAACATGGTATGTGGCTTTGCATGGGTATTTGAATTGAAATGTTTGGTGGCCTTTTGAAGCTCTTTAGGAGTCATTCTATGAGAAAGCAGTTATAGTGATAACAGCTACAAGGCAATAAAAGCAATAAACAGATTGTGAGCCACCCATTGGCTGCAAGATGCTTCCATGAACCATTTGCAGATTAATGTTTATTGACAAGTAAATCTGCAAAGCTTTGAGTCTTTCACTGAGTTATTTTCAAACAAAAGAAGCAGCTAAATATGTCCAACTATTTGGAAGGAATTTAACACTGTTAGTTGCTTAGTTGAGCACAAATTCCAAGTATGAGAGTGTATGCCTTACACTGATTTCATTCTGAATTTATGGTCTTGCTGAGGATCTGTCAGGAAAGCATAATGTTTTTATTAAGTGTGTCTGAAAGATAGGTAAGTCAGCTTATTCAAAAACCTGTGGGAAGGAGAGTTGTAGCTGAAAAATCAGTTTGTGTATTCAACATGATGAGTCATAAAATACCTTTAAATATCATAAAATACAAAATATTTTCAAAAAAGCATACAGCATGTGAACCCAGAGTTGTTTCCTTTTCCAGACAGAAGACTGAGCAAGGAGAGATAAAATAGATAAAGAATATTTGACAGATATTGTTTTGACTGAGGCTTATCCATGTTGTGAAGTGGGCACTGGAAGGAAAAGCAGCAACACCTTGTTCCCCACTCCTTGCAGTACCTGAACTCTGCCATGAAGGAGACTTAGCCCTGGTTGTGTACCTTACTGATTTCCTGTCACCATACTTCCCTGTCACCTGCAAATCTTCTTTTCATCAGGCTGAAGAGGACCCATTGTCACACCAGTTAATGCACACATTCCCAGGCCTTTTTCTTTTTCTTTTTCTTTTTCTTTTTCTTTTTCTTTTTCTTTTTCTTTTTCTTTTTCTTTTTCTTTTTCTTTTTCTTTTTCTTTTTCTTTTTCTTTTTCTTTTTCTTTTTTCACAGATATTTAGCACCTTAATACTTAACTGTTGCTTCTGCATTATATACATTCTTGGAAAATATTTGGATTAATTTCTACAGATGGCCGTAAAAGACTTGATGAAGAGAACATGACAAATTAGGGATAAATCTGAAAGGATGGTAGCCAAGAATAAAGTAATTATTGTTGACTGAGTGCAAGCAATCTGACATCTTACGTATGACCTTCTGGTAAGGATCTAAATGGAACAGGGCTAAGGAGGTGTTGGTGTGTGACTGATTGATTTAATCCCACCAAACTCTTTAATTTTTGAATGGAGACTGAGAGGTTAGCGAGCAATTCTTTAATTCATTAGCTGGGCACTTTGAATACTAGATAAAGTCAGTTTATTTTATGGCTTTACTTACATCTGAAACATTTTTATCTCCAGATACCTGGATATTTTTCCTCTGTGAAAGCAATATATATTTCATTATGACTTGCTATTCCATGCTGGTTGTTGCTCCTCTGCCTAAACTTGGACTGCAGTGCAATCAACATGTGCAGCCCATAGACTGGTTTCATCTGAAGCTTGACCTTGTGACATTTTCACTGGGTGCTGAGGGAATTTACAAACTATGGTTGTTTATATCTGAAGGGATAGTTGATGCCTTCTGTTACTGTTTTTTTTTGTTGTTGTTGTTTTGTTGGGGTTTTTTTGGTCCAAAAACCCTAAACATTTACATTAGCATGGAATTAAATGTGTATCAATTGCACTTATTATTTATAACACAGGAATGACCAGAAATCATATGTTGCATTTTGTTGTTGTTACTGTAGAAACATCTACATAAACATGGGAAATATCCTGAAGACATTATTAATATCCATTCAGAAAATGGCATCTTGTTTTCTGGTAAATTCTGTTTCATTAATTAAAAAAGGATTTTGGTCAGAAGACTTTCAGTTGTGTAATAAGAGCTAACGTCTCATGGAGAAAACAGGAATTTTTCACACACAAAAATAGTGACAACTTAATAATTTAATGGATCCCATAAACTTTTTATTCAGTTTCCAGGTTTGTGAGGATTCTTTTCAAAAAAAAAAAAAAAAGCCCCTGGATCAAAATTGAGACCCCACTGTTGCTGGAAAATCATGCTTTGCTGTGGTTAAACATGTAGAGTGAGCTGGCAAGCTGATTTCCATGGGCCATGTGGAGGGAGCACATGACATGTTCATTCTCACCCAACAACAACCCTGAGCTGAAATATGCTATAAAAAAAGAGCCCAGGGCAACATTCCTATCCATGGACCCTTCAGTTGCAGAAGGAACATTTTAATTCCTTTTCTTGGAAGCTTTTTTCTTGCTCTATCAGAGAGCAGAGTGGAGCAGGCATTACGTGAAGATGAGGTTATTGATTGTGCCTGACTGGAGTTGGAGAACAAAGCTCTGAAATTCCCCTGTACAGCCTGTGGGAACTGGCACACAGCTACTGGAAGGCTCCGTAGGGAGCACAGCCTTCTTATGCTGCCTCCATGGAATGAGCAATGACTATACTTATTTTTAAATACTGTTTTTCAGGGTCTGGGATTATGATTTATTGTATTTACATGTGAGACAAAGTAAAAAACAATACAGAAAAGCTAAGGAGGCAGGAAGGGATGGAGTCTGCTAAGAGTGTTTTCATAAAAGCTACCCCCATTCTTGCTTGTGGACCGAAATAATCCTGGCAGCCACGGCCTCACGGATGGGTTTCGGCTCAGGTCATAGAGCATGTGCAATACCCTGGGGCCTGAATCTGCCTGTCTGCTCCTCACTACTGAGGTTCATAATCTTGCTCCATAGGCACAGCTGATATTAAAACAGGCATGTTTGTTAAAAAAAAAAAAAAGCCCCCTTCATATTCTTCTTCCCTCTCCCCAAACTCCCAAAATTGCTGGGTCAGGCTGCAGTGATTCAAAGACTTGGACCAGTGCAGTGAAGGACTGGAAACCTCTGGTAATGGAGCCAGCGATGGCTAGCTGGGGACAGAAATCAGAGGTGTCCTACAGCAAATCTGTCACAAATGAGAAAGCTTCTAGGCTGTCAGGTTTCCAATTTCACAGCCTCTCCCCCCTTCAGCTGTTTGTTCCTCCCCCCTGGTCCCATGTTGGGTACCAAAAGAGGATTGTGAGCCATCAGCTGCCTGCTAGAGCTTTGAACTCTAGGGGCCATTCCCTCGCACAGAAGCTCTGTGCAAAAATTACTTGCCTCCTGAGAATCTCCTTCCTCTAAATTGCATTACCCCCTCAGAGTAACCTAAATAGTTTTAGAGATGCCCAGTGCATTTCTGGATTTTAAAGCCTTGGGATCAGTTTGAGAGATAGGTAATTTCCTTTCTACTTGGAGCACATGTTCACTCTGTACCGTTTAACATGGGTCTATATTCCTAAATTGACCAGGTCCAGCCTCACTTCTGAGACCAGACTAGTTTAATTCCTGTGTTATTTATGTGCTTACATTTAGGATAAGCTGCAGAGCTCTCCACAGCTGGGTACTCCAGCACTATCCACACCTCAGTGTGGTCAATTTTTATTTAATTCTAATAAGGTTAATTCTTATTTATGCAATCTGGAGTGATAACACTGGGTGCATTACTGCATAAAACAGCTGTTGATATATACCCAGAGCCCGGACCTTCCCCCCAAATCAATGTAAATACCTTGGACGTGATCTGTCACAGGGGCTGGAACAGGCTGGAAACTACACAGGTCATGAAAGTCAACAGTCAAATAAGTCCTCTGAGAGACCAGCTCTGAGCTCAGACTGTGGGTGCATCCTTAGAGCTTGAGACAAGAATTAGACTCATTTAACCGCCTTGAATTCCATCACCATCCTGCTTTGTGGAAAAGCCACAATGTATCTCTTTCATTACATGAACTGAATTTGTAATTTGTAATCCTACACTATCTTTGGATTTTCTTGAATTGCAAATACATATAATACAGTGATTTCCAATGACAGATCTAATAAATGTACAGTTTATTGGAATCATATCTATCTATTTCTTTATTTAGGCAGTTTAGACTAACTTAAATTAGTGTTTACTTCTTTTCTCCTCTTTTGACAGGTAGGAGGATGACAAGAGCTTGTGTTCAGGCTATTCATGCTAGAACACTTTCATATCTGTCATGTTTTTCTTCTCCTTCTCATGGCATGGCAGGTAGCATGAAGAAATATCAGTGATCCATTATTTGTTTTTTAATAGTAAATCCAGTCCAGTGCTTGTAATGGAAATTCTACATGAATAACTGTCCAGTCAAGCAGTAATTTGTCACTGAGCCGCTATTATACAGATCTCTCTCAGACACTGTGGTCAGTTTTAGATCTGGGGAACTCTTGGGCGTGCATTCACGATGACCCAGCACATCATTTCATGTCACTTTTACACGCATTTACAATTTTTAATATCGTTTTGATATTAGTGTTTATGTTTTTGATTTCCCCTACCACCATGTTTATAGAAATGATTTATGATGGTAATATTTAAGGTGTATTCTCCTGGCTCCTGTTGGCCTTGGAAAAAATACAGCAGGAGTTTTACGGCAAATCTTCAGACTCCTGCTTGAGGAAACTCTGTGTAAGCAGAATCCTTTGTCTTTATTCCTTGGTTTCATTCCAGTCTATGAAAAAAGTAATATTTGAGAGCCAGTGCAGCTATCTGGGTTTCATAAACTTGCTAAAATGTTTAGTTCATCTTCAAGTATCCTAAACTGTAATAGAAAATCTCAGGCTGGAGCCGTGGTACGTGTTGTCTCTGCTTACCCTGGCTGTTCCTTACGCTGGAGCTGTTCTGGGTGAAGCTGGCTGTGACGGTTCTCCATTGAGGCAAAACGTCAGGCAGAGACTCCACACCCTCCTCCCTTCTGAATTTGATAACAGTTTCTTTTTTTTCCTCTTTTGTTTGTCTGTTTAGGTGATAATCATAGGAAACCATGTGATAGCCTATGACACCACAGCTGTTTGCAATTCCACTTTTTGTATTTATGCAAGTCCCCCGAGACTCCGGTGAGGGAGTATTTTGCAGCCAAAACCAATTTCCCCGTGTCCATTTGGTTTGCAAAACATTTTTTAATTTTGTATATCTTTTCATAAGATCTTTATGCTTGCAGACATGGAGAGAAGAATGGGAAGATTACATTTTTGGGGGGATAATTTGTAATTTTTTTTTACTAATATTTCATGAAAAACACAGAAGTCTTCACATGCTTGGAATACAGCCAAAAGTCTCCATTTCTGTTTGAACGTAAGTGACATGCTCTTTCATTAGCACCCATGGTGTCTAAGGCACTGGTCTTCAGCTGCTTTATCCCACTGCTAAAAGATATTTACATGTCACATAGTTGAATCAAATATAATTTCTGAGGTTGATTTCTTTTAGGAAGAGTAGTTAAAGAGAAAAAAATAGCTAAAGGATGGGAGAAATTGTTATAAGAAGTGAAATGCAAATTCCAGATAACTTTGGAGGAGAAATGCTGACCCAGTCTACGTCCTGGACATAAGTTGCTGTTGTGGTTTATTTTATTTTATTTTATTTTATTTTATTTTATTTTATTTTATTTTATTTTATTTTATTTATGGGCTTTGTTTTGTTTTGTTTTCTTTCATTTCGTTGAATTTTTCTTTCGAGATGAAGTGTGATGGAAATGTGTACCCTTCCATTCTGCCCTCACCTGAATCTTTCCTGTCTAGGTTACAAAATAATTTCTAGATCTTAGAATCACAACATGCCTTTTCCTCCCCAATCCTTCAGAAGTGCAATTAACACAACCCTTCAGTTCACAAGGGCTATTTTCTGGGCCTAATGATTTTAATAGCACAAGTACAGAGATGTAGCTGAGTCTATAAAATGTCTCTAGGTGGTTGGAAAAAACCCCCCCTGCAGTCTTCATGATTCTTTTTTTTTTTTTTTTAAAGGGTAGTAACTCAAATGTAATCTGGTCTGACTGATACATGTATTTTGACTGAGGAATGGAAGCATACAACCATTGTTAATCTTCTGTAGGAAATAAGGGTTTTGGTTGGTTACTATGTATGAAAGCATCAACTGAGTATCTGCAGCAGGTCTGTAGCTCTTCTGTAGCACCGTGGGCTCTACTGCTGAAGAGCAGAAACAGAGAACATTAGGAGCTATCTACCCTTGGATAAAGAAAATAACTCAATTTACTTCTTCAGAATGAAATTAGAATGACAGTTCAGGAGCTGGAAGCTGTCTTCCATGAGGAAGGTGAATTGACATCTTGTAGGACTTTTGTAGGAGGAAAATCAGTTAAATTAATTAGATAAAATATCTGATAACTAAACTGGGTAGTCAATACTTGATAGTCTTTTCTGTCTAAATTTTAACACTTTGTGCTTCCTAAACCATTAATTTTTTACCCATTTAATTTTTTAAAAAATAGTGCAATAATCGAAGCTTATAAATAGCTTTTTTTTAGACTTTTTTAGACATGCGGGTAGTATAATTAATTTCCTGACTGGGCTTCCACTGTGACCAGAGTAAGAGTTTGTATTTATTTTTTGCTCTGAGAAGGAAATGGTTTTGAATAGAAAACCATATGTCAACTGTACTCATATACAATAATAAATGCAAGGCAAGTTTTGTGGGAGAAGTAAGATCTTTTATTAGAACAAGTCATACAGTTGTAAAAACGAGAAAACGTTTCAGACCCATAAGCCCTTTTCCAGGTCTGAAATAGAAGTAGTTATCTTCAAAGCTAAATATAGGTGAAAAACAGTTATTCTCAGTTTAATTAGATTGTTAATCAGTTGGACCATCTTAGGAAAAATGGGTAGCTGGAACTGCAGTTCTTCATGTGAAATTTCTGATTGTTATTTATCATTAAACAATTAAATTTCCAATAGAAAGTAATGTAAAGCATGATGAATTTTTGTATTGTTGTTAGGAAAGATATGGCTGACTAACTCTACCTGTTTCTTTGATCAAGATTAGGATACCTTGTCCTTCTAATCTGAATTCCTTCTGGAGACCAGGCAAACACACCACAAGTACTGAACACAAAAGTGTACTTTAGTGTAAATGAGCTATCAAGCTATAAATGTTTGAATGGACTTGCCCAGTGATACCAAGAAAAGCAATGGCTGGGCATTCCCTTCCAACAGCTAAGAGGCAGAAGAAAAGAAAATAGTGCTGAAGGCTCTAAGGCTATCAAAAATTTCAGATTCTCCTTAACAGAAATTGAAAAGCTTGAAGTTTGTACACGAAAGACAGTCTTTGGACAAGTCTGACTGGAAGACTTGTTACACAACAGAAGAACCCACTGGTCTCTACCAAATTATTGTTTTATGCATTGAATTTCATACAATCTTTAATGTGTATCTTTCCTCAGCATCTGTGTGAAGTCAGTATTATCCCCACTTTATGGAAAAAAGAAATAAGGACCAAGATGATTCTCTTCCCTGAGGCACAGCGTTCCACTTTGGTATGTCTGAAGATATAGAAAAAACAAAATATCTCTCCTTATCCTTTCATATTTCAATATCCAACTTCTTACACAGGTATTGGGATGACCAAGAAGAGAATGACCAAGGAAAACTGCTCTTCTCTTTCCATCATTGTTGCTCCTCTGAGATTTTCTGCAGCCTTGGTGAGGCAATAGCTTTGCTGTACCTTCCGAAATCCATGCTGGGTTTTTCTTGGATGCTGGAGTGTGTTCCCACCCCACAGTAAGTGCTCTCTGTTGGTTTTCATGTGTGGCCTCCAGGCTCTCATTAGCACTCCAGAAAGAGAGCATAGACTTATTTTATTCCCTTTCTGCTACCCCGGCATGTGTGATCTGCACTGAAGATTTTATGTGAGTATTCCCGTGGCTTAGTTTCAATGTAGCTAACTCAACAAGTCATTATTATTATGGTTATTAAGTAGACAAAATCCCATAAATTCAAAATTTTCAGAGTTCTTAAAGAGGTAAGTGACTACTGAGTTAAAGGAAATATGCTGTTACTGGTCACATATTCAAAGTTTTATAAATAACTGGAGGTATATAAAATTCTGTATCCTTGGGTTTCAGAAAAAAACCCCACAAAACGACAAAAAAACCCTGCAAAACCAAACTCCACCATGTTATCCATCTAGATCTGTGACCCAAATAGTCTATATGGGTAGCTGTCCCTTAAAGCTGAGGAAGCATCAATTCTGCATTAGACATTTTGTTATCATCCAGTGAGTACTCTTGGCTGTAGTATGTCTGCCCCCCTTGTTTTATGACTCTGTATCCTCACAATCCACAAAGCAAAGAGACATCTGAAGGTGTCTTTGGGACAACTCCATTTATCTGAAGAGAAAGATTGATAAGAAATATGTTTGTGTGGGGGGCAGCAAGCAGACTTACTCTTACTTGTCTTTGGCAGCACAACCTAAACTCAATTAACTGGAGATAAGCATAAAGTGCTAATAAACCCTTATGCTAATTGAGTTTGTTATTTTGTACATACACTCCTCGAGCCAGATCATATTTTCCAAATTTCTGATCAGATCAATACCTATTGTAATTCTGTGAAACACATCACTATAATTAGTAAAAATAAAATTTAAACAATGTGTTAAATAGCAGACAAGCATCTGTAAATATTATTTTAAAGATGGAAAAATAAAACCAATATTGTAATTGGGATTAGCACTTAGAACAATGCAGTCACAGAAGAAAATTGGTAGCCTTTGATAAAATTGCAGAGCTTTATTGTAATTTCATTGGACCAATGATTTTACAAGCAGGCTCTGTGCATCACGGCAAGAAAAAAATACTCTGTAAGGAACTAGTTTTGATTTGAGACATTTTCAGAGGGCTATTTTAATTTAATTAATGAAAAATCATAGGTTAATTGCCTTCTGCTTTAATGTGAGGGTATTATGCATGCAGGCATATTTTATTTATATCTAGACTGTTTGATGTACACAATCAATTCAAAAAGGGATAATGAAGAAGTGTTCCGCCCTGTGTAGAATAGTAATTAGGGACTCTAGTGCAGGTTTTTTTATTAATTGTGCAGTTCTGTAAACATGTTTGACATAATGCTGAGAAAAGCATTTGTCAAATTTTGCTATTCTCCTCTTTTCTTCTTTTTCCCATCCTTTCTACCCCCCTTTCTCCTATTTAGTCAAATTACATGGTATGGCATTAACCCTCACTGCCTCAGCAGCAGTCTGCCTTCCCGTGACAGATGTGTAGCGGTCAACGAGACATCGAGGAAAAGCTGCCCCTTGAAGACCTATGATATGAGAAGTATGGATGTTGATAATAGAAATGTTAAGTTTTGTGGGTTTTCAAGAGTCAATGAAAGATGCTGAGCTAAAATAAGGTCGTGTGTCTTATAACAGCAACTGGGATGCACTGGGCAGAGGGGTCACTGTGGCAACAGGAGTACCCCTTCTTCTCAGCTGAGTTGATGTTGGGTGTAAACTACGAGGGTGAGAGGGACCTTGCAAATGAAAACACTTTTTTTTCTGTTTTATCAGTTTCCAGTGAAGTCAGCAAGAGCAGAGGATGATACTGGAGTGTCTTCTGATGTATGATATTTCCTTGATCCAATTACTGACTTTTTAAAGAAATACAGGAAGATACCTACATTTCATTTGGGCAGTTGTGCCATCGTGTCTCCTTTTCTGTTCCTTCCTTTTCCATCTCTTCCCATTTTGACTATATGTCATTTTGAATATTCAGCACTACCTCATTTTCTAGATAATTTAAAATTAGCATGTCACAGAAAAACTCTTCTGTGTGTACCAGATGCTTCTTATGAGACCAGCACTTCACAGAGGGGATAATAGTCTTCAAGAACCCCTTTAATAATTTTACCCCAGATCATTTCATGGCATAGGGAGATGGTTTTGTTGCTTTCAGCTGAGACATAGGTTAAAATCATAGAGCCTAGCAACCTCCCATGTCCTGCAGTAGCCAAAGATAAACCATTTTGAGGTTACTTTACTCTGAATTAGTTTGGACAGGGCCTAAACCTATTTTTCGGCTCCCCAAACTACTACTAGAGTCATTTTTCACTATAAAAGAGTTCAAGGTAACACTATTAATTTTATTTCTTGGGTGAAATTCCTCAGTTTCTGCTGCGATGAAACTCACACTAACAGTTGTTATTCATGTGTAAAGACTTCCCAATGCTGTCTGTGCACGTATTGGGAACAACTCCAAGTGGCAGAAATGACTCCTTAGGACAACACCGGCAGTAGACACGATGATGCAAGGAAACCTGACTGAGCATGTTCAGCCAAATCATCTATGTCTAGAATGTTGCAAACTTGAGATTGTTTTCAAGTTGAATAACAGCCAATATTTGGTCCACAAGAAACTACCCTCCTGTTCAGGGCAAACCATCTGTAGAGTACTACTAGAGGTGTGTTTGTTTTGCTGAAGGTAAAGTTAGTGTTGACAGGATAGAACCGGTCACCTAATCTGGAAAGGTACAAGCCTTCACTAAGGGTGCTTTTTCTAACATCTCTTTAAAAGATGGAATGTAGGTACAAAATACTTAAATGAGGACAGAGAAAACACCCTCCAAGTCTCCAGTTCTCTTGAATCATGTGGGGAAGGGGGGAACTGCTGAATTCATTGCTCCTGGTTCATGCTGGAGACAGGGAGATGGCAGGGCAAAATGTTATTGAGCTCCCATGCACACATGCATGTGTACATTCTTTGTTGTCTTGGTAGCTGGGAGCTCCGAGACCAGAAAATAGTGCTCATCTCAGCAGATCTTCAATGATTGTCTTCTGAAAGCATGGGTGGAAGTATTGCTTCAAATATCAAAAATGTGCTACAGCTGGATACATGGAGAACTGAGGAATCCTAGCAAAAGTAGTCTTCATTTGGAACCTTCCTCTGCCTCCCTGATGTCCTCACTGTCTGAAGGCTGAATTAATTGAAATCTCCTTTGGGAAAGGTTACTATGAAACAGAGGTCTTTGGTGGCTTTGTGGCAACAGTGCTGTGTAATAAAATGATGGCAAACAGATGCCCATGATTCTGATTCTATAGTTGTATTTAGACACATTTGTGTAGACATGGTCGCTCGTCTCTTATCTGGTAGGGGAGGGAACATAAATAATCTTAGGTTGTATCAGTTCCACTGCTCAATAGACCCTCTCCAGTGGGAGCAGGGAGTCAAAGTATCTTGTATGTAGAGGACATGGATGCTGAGATCACAGACGACTTACAAGCTGCTGTCCTTTTTCCCAACAGAAAAAATATGCATTGTTTGATTCTTTCATTTTGTTTCAACGCAGTATAATCAATTCCACATACATGATGAGCTTCTTTTAAATAGTCAGATCCCAGAGGAAGATCCTCTAGTTTCATTTGGCTTTTCTTAGAATAATCTTAGTCCTCACAATAAAATAATAAAGTCTTGTTAATTCATACTTACTAAGCTATTGTATTTGAAAGATTTCAGATGTCATAAATAAAGGCTTATCTTGGATTTCTAGCTTACCTTTATAAGGAAATATCTAAAGCTTTTTACAAACAGAGTTGAAGCTTGAAAATCACTTGAAATAGTGTCATTCAAGGGGCAAGACCACTCTTTTGTCCCCTGGATAAATAAAATAAGACCTGCTAAATAAATGTTAATGGTGAAAAAAAGTATAATCTATCACTATAAAATTAGCAGCAATGATTATTTGGGAGAGAGGCTTAGATGGAACGTGGTCATGTGCTATTTTCTGACTATAGTTTAATGATATTTCCTAGAGAAGGCAATAAACCACGACTATGTGACTAAATCAACACTAGAACTCGTGGCTACCTTCAGCCAAAAAGAGCCAAAAATTCATCTCAATATATAGATAATAAAGTCACTGAACAGAATTACTTTGTATTAATAGCTTTGTAATTAGAGCCGTGGGTTTCCTTAAAACTGCTGTCAGGTAAATTAAAGGAGGCTATATATATAACAAAAAATTATTTCAGTAATCCACATTTTAGTTTCTTGAATTCCTGACTGTGTACGGTTTACATGATCCTTGCAGCCAATGCCTATTGACCTGTATTCTAGTGATGGGAATATGAATTTCTAAGCTGTCTCCTCCTGGGCCTAATAGTTTCCTTTAATAGCTTAGGCAAGCCCCTAAAATTTTAATTATCCATTTTGCCATCAGTAAAATTTTCAGAGTTCAAGTGAGGCCCATTAGTGAACATGAAGACAGATCACTGTTTGGTATGAAAAGGCTACCCCCAAAGGACCCGAGTTATTACCTACTTGGATATAAAATCATCTAATCTAAAATTATACCAAATGATTTCCCTATCAAATACAATAACTTTTGGCTCAAATATGACATCTATTTTTGGAGGATTTGCTATCTTGATTTAAATAAGTGACAGAGAAACCAATGCAAACCACTTAGGTAACTCGTCTCAACAATTGTTTTCCTTTACTTTTCAGATGATCTTAGATATTATTCCAACATTGTATTTATTCAGCATAAGAGACCAAGCTTAGGCTCTTGTTTTCATCTTCTTAGCTAAATAAGTTTACTAACATCTGAAATTTATTTCCCATTTGAGTAATTACTTGACCATATTTCCTCCTGAATACTATACAATAAACTGAGTATCATTAGCTTCTCACAGTAATCAGGTTTTATAGTTACTGAAATAATTCTTGGGGCTCTCTTTTTTGATTTTCTCACATATGATAAACTTAGAGATCATTACTGGTTAGAGAATTTTGCTAACTTCCTCACTGTGGTATAAACAGCTCCCACTTTCTCTATGATGTTCCCTTTATCCCCTGGTCAAGGGCCATATTTACTTCCTTGGCTGACACAAGGCACCCTGTTGGCTGTCCTGATCCCAAAGTCCTTTTCTTAGCTGCTTTTGTCTCTCATAAATACTGTCTATAATTCCAATTCTTAGATTGTTTTGTTAAAATGGAGATTGATAAAATAGGCCATTTTTCTCTGTGGAACTGGTTTGTCCTTTTTAACAACCCTTATGTCATTGGCAAGATCTACCTGTGAGATTTTGTCTTGACTGTTGAAAATAGCACTGGAGTAAGAAAAGATTAATGGATGGAAATATCCCCAGAAGGTGCTATGTCCCTGTTTTAAGATTTATAGATTTACCACTTTTTAATCCACTTAATGTGTTCTAGATGGAGCTGATCAGAATTTCAGAAAATAAAATATTTAACTTATACTCAGAAGGAGAACTACTAATTTCACCAGAATGAAGCAAGACTAAGTCAGGAGGTTTTTAGAAGCTGAAGTATATCTATCCATAGAGCTATCTTGACCAGCCATACCTGTAATCTCATCAAGAGATGATACAAACTTTGACAGAACATTTTTCCATCATAGATATAGATTGATCAGCTAATTTTCACATAAAGTTTATCAAATGCTTTGCTGTTTGTGCACCATTACTAAAAATATGACTATTCTGATGTAGTATTATGCTTCATCTAGTATTATAATACAAATTTATACAATTGGAAGTGTGATAGACATCAACCCCAATAACAGGAAGAGTGATTGATTTTGGTAATTAGTAGAAAGGAAGGTGAAAAATTGTTAAGGAGGTCAGGCAGACACAAAGATGCATAGGAACAGATTATTTTTGGAAGTAATTCAGTCTGATAAATAGAATAATAAAGGGGAGAAAAGAGATAAGAGGTTAAAAAAAAAAAAAGAAAAAAGAAAGAGGAAAAAAAAAAATTGTTCCCAAAAGGATTTACTGTTGTTGCTGTAGAAGAAAAGAGGCACCAGGCACAAGTCCAGGAAAACTTTTAAATGTTGTTTTTTGGTGACAGTCTAGCAAAAGGAGAGCTGAAAAAATCTCAGAGCTTGCCGGGCTCTGTTTAGAAGGCCGAGGATTGATGGGTTTGTGAACCCCTCCGAGGGGTAGGTGTTGCGAGCTGTCCCAGCTCTGGTAATTAGATAGGTTCGGCAGTCTCTATGAGTGGCTTACGTTTACTGATTAATGTTCCACTTGTGCACAGATGTGATTTAGCTTTCTGCTGAATAAACACAACATGGGGATGGAAAGGTGATAACTGCCACACTCAGCAAAAAAGAAGGAGCCTATAAATATGCCAGTGGGTCAATAGAAGTGATTTCATTCTGCCTTCACAAGACTGCTGATGAAGTCTGACAGGGAGCTCTACTTCATTAATGCATCACAATGGTGAAGAAAGCCTGAAGGGCAAAAAGAGCCACCTGCAGCAGATTGGAGCCTGGGCTGCAGCTGTCAGAGAACAGCCAGGGAGAAATGAAAAGGGCTGCAACAAGGAAATAAAGAGGATATCATAGGCGGATGGGGTGTGTTTTCCCTCCCGCCTGAAACGGCTGATAGGGGAGGCTCAGGGCTCCGACTGCAGATGAAGCTGTGCTGCCGAGCAGAAACTCTTTGGGGAGGAAGGCCTGGCAGTGCTAAAGATGTTTTGGTTAAAGCACTGAAGAGGAAATGCTAAGTCTAAGGATGGGTCAATGCAGCCGAGTTTAACGATTCATTAAAAAATTGCTCACAGCACAATAAGAAAAAAAATAAATACACTGAGGAGGAAGCACTGGGAGAAGTATCAGATAGTGGGCATGCAGCTGAGAAGTGCTGTTATTCCTCCTCTGTTTCTAAAGGTCTTTTTATAAGCACAGGCTAATGGCTGCTGTCTCTACCATCTTCCGAAACTAAAGTCTCTGCCCGGTTTGAGAGGGGCATGTTGCTGGATAACCAAGCTAGCCCAGAGGATGAATAAAGGGAAAAAGAGAAAGATGTGATGGGCATAGGCTAAAAATAAGATGCCTGAAAGCCAGCCATGAAGGTTGGTGAAATTGCACAGTGGTGGCCTGTCCTAGCGCTGAACAAAATAGAGAACAGAAAATAGCCCCCCTGATCACCAGGAGCCATTGGGCTTCCTCAGCCTGGAGGAACCACAGTCAGCAACCACAGGGAAGCTGATGAAAAGGCTCCGTCGCTTTGTGGTGTGCTGGGGGGGAAGTATATAAATGAGCAAATGAGGACAGAAATTCAGTCAGGTCTTAGGCAGAAGCACCTGATCTGTATCTCTGAACCTTTGGTCCAACTCATTCACGTCCACTCCTACGTTTTCACATAGGCACAAAGTCTGATCCCTGAGTAAACCCCAGAAAAGCCCTGAAGGAGTCTGGCTCTCCTGAGATCAGGATTAAACCCACAATGGCTCTGCCTCCTTCCCCATCTCCAGTTCCTTGCAGCTGGATCCTCTCTCTAACCACTGGCCTTATCTGGATCACAAGAAGGTCGCCTATATGCTGCTAGTTAGGTGTCTGCTTTATTTGATTGATTTTTTTATTTATTTCCCTATTGTATTGCCGTCCTGCATGCACAGTGGGAGGGAGGAGATGCAGACAGATTGCTCACCAGTCCTTTCCAATGCTTTCAGAAAATCCCAGGATTTCTCATTCTCCTTTTACCCTGCTGGGCTGTCTTTCGCCATCACTATGGTTTCTATACAG
This sequence comes from Scolopax mira, assembly GCA_004320125.1. Taxonomy (NCBI): domain Eukaryota; kingdom Metazoa; phylum Chordata; class Aves; order Charadriiformes; family Scolopacidae; genus Scolopax; species Scolopax mira. The sequence goes on from BJBW01001150.1 coordinate 43,611, forward strand.
ATAATTATTACTTACAGGCAGAAGTAAATTACTTACTTTCACTAACTGAAAATATCTGAACTTTCAGCAATGTGTTTTGAAATGATTTTTTCTGTCTTCAACACCTGTAACCAGACAGAGGCAAAAGCTGAATCTATCACCTGTGGTACTTCCAATTTTCCACAGAAAAATGCCACTGTTGTTATACCAGATTTTAAATAAGATGCTCTGCCACAAAGCTGACTTCCTGAGGTGAAAGAGAAAATCCTTAATATAAAGATATACACACTAGAGAGGAGGCCATTGAATATATTTTTGTACAAGCCACAGCTTGGGAAATTAAAATTAGAGGCACTTAGAAAAATGCTCATAATCTACAGAGGGCAGAGATCAGTATTATATAGTCCTGAATCCTCCCCAGCTGACTGTTTCTCTCTCGGCTATTCAGTGACTAATGACATATTCAGATGACACAGCTTGAGCTGCAAACACTTATGAGGATGGTGAAGTCAAGAAAAGGAATTTAGAAAAGCTAAAAACAGACCAAGAGCAGTCACCAGGCATGAGGCTCTGCCATTTTCTTTGTGGGAGGGAGGAATTAACTCTCTTTACAGGAGAGTCACTCCCTGCTGCGCTGTTGGGCTGGGGCTTTGTAAGGGAGAGGGCTGAAATCTCCACCTGAGCATGGACTGTCAGGCATCGCCTATAAATGAGTCTAATGGACCACCCAAGGTCACAGTGGGAGGAAGCTTCCAATGCTCTCATGCCCACTAGGGCAATTCACAGCAAATCCAACATGGGCACTGCCTTGGGCTCAGGAGAGGGATTTAGTCCAACTTTGCAGTAGTGTTTGTCCCTGACCTTTCTTTCCTTTGGGATCTCACAAGGACACATTGTCCCAGGCATGTGACAGCACCTGCAGATGTGGAAAATATATGGCAGGGAGAATTAGTGGTGCGACAGATGCCCATCCACTTGTATGATAGGGTAGTGATGTGGCAAACCACCCATGCGTGGTGCTATTATGGACTCTGTTGATTCCTCCATTTCAGTCTGCAGGGAAAGTGTCTTCCCTTAAAGGTCTTTTTTTGAGGAACGTTTCTGTTAGAGGAACATGCTGGGGCATTCAGCAGTCCTTAGCAGAGCAGATCAGCATAGTTAAGATTCATACAGACATTAATGGATTTCAGCATCTGGCTGATAGTTTTAATTATCCTTAGCAATCTTCAAAATAAATAATTTGGACCTCAAAACAACTAGATCAAAAAGTAGTAAATTCAGTTAAGTTGAGGAAGCCATCATCAGTCAAGCAATGTCACACATCTACGCCAGACTTAAGCACAAGAGCTACTGTAACAGAACTGCAATCAATCAGTTATTCTGCTCTCAGCTTATATCCAGAAACAATAACCCAAGCCCTGGATCCCACCAACTGTCACGGTTGGATATCAACTACCAATACCAACTGCCTGGATATCCATCCAGGCAAATGCATAGAGTGCATCTCAAGAAGCAACATTTCTATTACCTCATCTGAGGATGAGGTTTTACTCCAGTTCATAGCTTCGTGAGAGGGTTGTGCATGCCTATATCTATAGAGCTGCTATCACTGACCTTGAGATGCTCCATCTTTTCAGGTCTTCCTCCAGTCAAAGCAAGACAATTCTACTGCCTTGCCTGGAGTAGGGATAAGGCATGTTACATTTGGAAACTGATGCCTCAAAACACATGTTGCAGCCCACTGACATAAATTAGCCCCTTATGAGAAAGAAAAAACCCCAGGACACTGTTCTGAAGGCTCAGCACAGCATATTGATGTTCCCAGTTGGGATTTGAGCTCATGGGTCCCAGGAGCACCAAGTCAATACTCTAAAGTAGATGCGTTAGAGCTAAGTGCCACGTTGGCTGCTGCTGCAAAGCCTCATATAAATATTACACCTAACTCTGCAAGGCTGTGTGCTTGGTTTCTGAGTCTTTTAATATATAATGAGGATATGGTATAATTAATATAGTTTTGATTTTCCTATAAATCCACATTACTAATAAGAATGCAAAGTAATTATTCAAAGAAACCTTTTCAACAAATGGCAGTTTTCACTGATTAAAAATGGAGTTTGTGTTTTAAGTGTTATTTACGAGTTTGCTGAAATGAATAATTATTAGATTATTGAGCTAAAAGATAATTAAGAAAAGCGGTTTTACTTAAACTCACATTTCAGAAACTACATCAGGGATTTAGATGCATGCTATATCCTTTGATGTTTTTTGAAAAACATCTTCTAGAAATCCTGTATCCACTTGTAAATTGGAAAAATGAAAGATTTTTTGTTTCAGTTTTAAAAATGTGAACATTACAGGTGATTCTTCTGTGCATTCAGACCATGAAGTGGATACAGAATCATAGAATGATACGGGGTTGGAAGGGACCTCTGGAGATTGTCTAGTCCAGCCCCTCTGCCAAAGCAGGTCCACCTAGAACAGGCTGCACAGGAACGTGTCCAGGAGCAGAATTTAGTTGGAGGTCCATAACAAGTGGTGTTCTCCAGGGGTCAGTACTGGGTCCAATCCTCTTCAATATATTCATCAATGACCTGGATGAAGGAATGGAACCGACCCTCAGCAAGTTCGCTGATGATACAAAACTGGTAGAGGTGGCTGACACACCAGAAGGCTGTGTCACCATACAGCAAAACCTGGACAGGCTGGAGAGCTGGGCAGAGAGGAACCTGATGAAATTCAACAAGGGCAGGTTTAGGATGCTGCACCTGGGGAGGAATAACTCCCTGTACCAGTACAGGTTGGGGGCTGACCTGCTGGAGAGCAGCTCTGAGGATACCTCTGTACTGTAAATACTTTTTTAGTCTGAAACATCATTGCAAAAATTATTTTATTTCACTTACTAAAGAATGTAAAGTTAATGTATCCATAGAAAATGGAGCTAGATGTTTTGGCCACATTTTCCATATGAATATTGACGCTAACACACTCTATGTTCATTTAAAACTATCTTAAAACTTTTAATTTTAGCCTTCACAAGTGTATATGTAAATGAATACATGACAAAGCTGCATGTAATTTGGATGCATTTCTCATATTGCTGCAATTGTAGAGTGTCCCAGTGAAGAACTCTGGGAGTGCATGAAGAAGTCTTATGGGAGCATGTCTTAATAGAATCGCTTGTCTCTCTCTTGTGTCAGTCCTGTGACACTTAAAGTCCAGCTGTCAAGGTTACAGGCAAGGTAGTGTCTCCTCCGTTACCCTGGGCTCAGTGACTGCTCAGTGGTGCTGGTGGGCTCGTGGCCAAGGTTGGTCTCTTGAATCTCCGTCTTTACTCAATATCGAGGCAATGAAGAATCATGCTCTGAATAGAGTTAATAAATGTGTCAGAGGGAAGTTGAGGACGTCTCAAGCGAAACTGTTATTTATTTATCTCTTATCTCAGAATGTAGTCAATATGACTTGATCACGTTTTCCTCATTAACTGCTTCCTCATTTACAGTGTATTGGTTTCCTATCCAATCTTGGAGGCAACCAGTATCAAATACCAAATGATCTTGAAGTTTACAATTAGGTATAGTGAAAATGCTGGAAATGGGAAGACCCTCAATAATTCCATGGCATCAGAAAATTAAATTTCTGCAATAACAAATTATGATATAATGAGGTCACATTAGAGGAATAAGAGGCCCAGATGCCTCAATGATTTAATCTGTCTCTTCCTGTAGGCCTGCACCTAATTTTAATGAATATTTTGATAGATAACATATTTGGTTCAAAATAGGTCTTTAAAGACAGTTGTGAGAGTATTATATTTTAAAGATGCTATGATAGAAATTCATTTCATTAACTGCCTGATAAGAAAAAATGACTGCAAACATACTGGTATCAGCCATACTATTATGACCCATCTGCTCTTATTGAGTAAAGTGACAGTAATGTATCTTTATTGGTCTGTTCCTTGAATGCTGCAGAGGTTCATTTTCCTTGTCTAATGAAAAGCCAAGTGACATTAATGAAACAGGTACTGTATATGATTCAACTTCAGGAGAGGAAACAGAACATCAAGTAAAAACCTCTGTAAAGAGAACAGTCAGACGTAAATATATATGTGGAGAGAAAAAGAGAAAAATAACACCCAAAGCAAGAATGCTGTTTTATTTATTTTTTCTATTAATCAAATAAAGGTTTTGACCTAATGGCAACAATCATAAGAACCTCTGAAACAAGGATTTCACCTGCTCACCTGTCACCCTGTTGAGGTGAATTCTTCAACTCAGTTAGAGAAAAAAATATTTTGTTCAGAGTTTATTTATTTATATCAAAGCTCTGAAATCTTTCCCTAGCTACTGTGATGTTGTCTGAGGACCAAATGTAAGGAGATCTATTCTGTGTGGTCTCAGGTGGGGTGTAGTAACTCCTCTTACTCTTGTCTGATCTCTTCAATCCTGGTGTATTGAGACAATGCCCATCACTCAAGTATTCAGCTTGTCACTGAAGCATGTAATTTCCAAAGTCCATAATTTTTCTCCTGGTGCAGCTTAGCTACATCCTTTCAAATACCTTGCTTTTAACAAAAATGGTAATGATGCAGCAGTTTTGCAGACACACCAAGTCCAGGTAGTTGTATAAAACAGAAGTTTCCATGCCTTCAGAAGGCATGCACTGCAGACCTGTGTCTGCTGAGACATCTGCTAAGGCTCTGTTCTATGCATATGAACATGTCATTTGCTGCCCAAAAAAACCTCAGAAGTGTCCAAGGGCTCCCAAAACTGAAGGCTTCTTTTCAAGAGTAAGTTTTGATGCAGTCTATTGAAGGCTTTGAAAATAAGCACCAAGAATTGAGCTGATTTCAGGGAGGAGCAACCAGAACAGAGCAAGTGTAGGTTATATTATCTGGACACCTTGCCTTCTTGGGAACATACTGTCCTGAGCTATACAATGGTTGTACTTTGACCTTCAAGCCCTTTTATCATGACTAGCATTTATTCAGACTGTAAGATATGGAAGACCAGATAAGGGTACCATGGAGAAAGAAGATCATGTCCTAGATAACTGAGGGTGCTCATGACACATGTGCTGTAGCTGACATTTGACCATCTAAAAGAATTTCTTCTCTGAAAGTCCCCTTAACCTGGACAATCTGTGAATTAGATATACAGAAAAAGAATTTTAGGATTTTCTGAATTCTTTAGAACTTTTTTCTCTGCATAGATTCATACGGCTTGAATTCAACTCCTCACCCATGTATGGGGATCAATATAAATGGCTCCTAGCTGTTCATATAGAAACTTCTGAAATTTTCAGGTATATGCATATCTCTAAACAAATAGAAAATCTTACCTGAAAAGACTGGTGAGACTCGACAGCCAGGAAGTACTAGACTTAAAATACCTTACAGTCTTTTATCTGAAAATTGTGTACATATATTGTGATAAAGTCTTCAGTCTGCATGATCCACAACAGGCTTTTTTTCATTCTCTTCTGGTGAGTGGTCCCATATGTCATTTAATGTTTAACATCCAAAAGCTGTACTAAACACAAATGTATTAATTTTTCCGGTTCTTTTCGCTGATTCTGGTCTCTGTGTCTTCTCTGTAGATATTAATGAATTTATTTATACTACACACCAGCAAGGTAACAGGATGGTGTCTTAGTTTTACAAATTGGGAACAGGGGTACTGAGACTAAAGCCAAAATTGCCCAATATCAACTCATTTTTGGAGGCTAATTTTCAAGACTAGAGCCCAGCCTTTCTGGGCATTCTGCTGCCTTTTATGTGTTCAGAGCAGGGTTCATGTCAAACTTTTGCAATTAGGAGAGTTCAATACTCCAGCTGTTTCAGATTGGGCCCTCGGAAAATGATATAGGAGTGATCACAGAGAAAGAGTTTGCACAAATGCTGTGATCAGTATCACACAGAAACTCTATGATCTAGAAAGAGAAAAAAATTCAGAGCTCAAGATGACAGTCAAAGAACTTAATCAGGAAGACAGCCTGGAAATTTTCATCCTGTTTCAACCTGTATGTCCCTTTCTCAGCAACCAGCCAGACACAGGAGTCCTTCGCATAACTGTCCACTTCATTTTGATTCAGCTTTAGGACATGGTCTGTCCAGTAAATGGCAAGAGGCAGGAGTACTGCAGGTGAACACGATACACCATGTTTATCATATAAAGCCGTACAATTAAATATAGTCTGATAATGTATATGTGCCTCTGCAGGTTGTAGGCTACCTATAGACGTGGTTTGAGGCATTTCATAATTATGAATTCTTCAGCTTGTAAACTTTGCATACCAGTATTGGGGTGATTTATTTTTTGTTTTATTTTGGCTTTGGTTTTTTAAAATAACATTTTCCTAAATAAAAAAAAAAAAGTCCTTTTTGGCAATCACATCAAGCCCATTATTCCTTTCCCCCTCTCAGAATCAGCAGCAGCTTTAGATAACAAAACACAATTGTCTTCATGCATTGAGCTACCAGTGCCTTTTAGTAGCCCTAAACCATGAATTTAAATTCATGGTTTCTTCTTCTTCCTTGTTTCTTCTTCTTACCCCATTCTCATCTGTACTGGGTAGACCTCTTAATCCGATGCGGAGTCCTCTGTCAAGCCCCAAAATGTGCCAGCCAGCAGAATTAGATGCGAAATATAGTTGAAATAAAAGATACAGTAGGAGGAATGTCCTCACGAGCTGATTTCGAAAGTGACTTCTGACAAGAAAGTTGCACCCGCTTTGATCCCTTCAGCACCTTGAGCAGGCACACGATTCTGCAATTTGTTGTGGTAGCAGAAGTACGGCAGCTTATGTCAAAGACTGCAAGCCTAATTCTGTCATTATTAGCTTACAAAAGCTAATAAAATATTCAATATGTGAACACTAATGGCAACACTGAAAACAAGTTTACGATCACACTCTTGTCTGCCTTTACTGCCAGTGCCTCAAGTACTTTTCCCATCTATTAAGATGGAGGTTGCAGCTGAGGACATGCTTGCAGTGCAGTGGGCATTGCTGCTCAGCACGTGAGCTTCTTGGACCCTCAAACTGAAGGAGAAAAACAAAGAAACAACTTTTCTTAATTTTCTATTCTGGTATTTTTGTGCCTGCCTACTGATTCCAGCCTGTACATATCTAGTGTCTCAGTCACTGCTCTCATCAACGTTGTTTCTGGTAACAATTCTTCCTTCATGTTTCATTGTATTCCGTATCAAAAACTTAATTTACTTTGAACATACCATCTTTGATGCTTGTGAAACTTGTCATTCATATGTTAATGCTGTAAAGCAAAGTTGACAGAAGAATTGTGTACATGCTTGGATATCTGCCTGAGTGTGCTGTTTATTTGCCCTGATAGCATGTTCTTGTTTAGTCAGCGAATTTGCCTTATCCAGTTTGATGTCTGGTAGCTGTTCTTCACCCCTTGTCTTTGAGTTGTCATGAAAGAAGGATCTTTCTGCCTGTGCACCCTCTTGATGGAGTGCAATCCATCCTGGAGGTCGCAATACTTGTAGTCCCTGTCCCTTCTGATGTCTGCTTCCTCACTTGAGTCCACAAAGAGATGTGTCCTCTCTGTTCAACAGCTCGTCTGCATTTTGGTGCATACATGACTTCATCTCCAGACTTTGTGACTATACCCCACTACCCTGAAACTCAGGTGGAACATATCCATCCCTTGAAACACAGCCCAGAACTGTGTTTCTTGTGGTAGAAGAGCCATTCTTTAATTTGATCTCTGAGCATTAGCTTTTAAACTGCCTGGTTCAGAAAAGGAAGAGACAGCAACGATATGAACAGCCAAAATAATCAGCATCGGTCCGGTAATGTGTGACATCTCCTCTCTGTGATCTCTGACTGCATTATGGGAATAGAAGCACACATTCATCCAGTGCACATATTGTATATTAACTGAGGAGATACTTTTTGAACAAAACCAGCATTTCCCAGTGTGTGTTTGCAACTCATTATATCTAGGAATGAAGCCACATACCCTGTTAGAGCTGCATCTGCTACAAAATGCAACAGCTTGTCAGCTTTCTGGTTGCTGTATGTACTTCAGTCTGGTGCACTTCTGTCCGTGTTGGGCTCATCTTCGACTCTCAACCCTGTCAATTCCTCTGCAGGAAGAACCAGAGCTGCATGGGAGTTGTCCCTTTCTGCCACTCCAGCTGGGACTTTTGAGGAAATTGTACTGGACTGGGGAAGAAAACCAAGATTCCCTAAAAAAAACCTTATTGATTTAGAAGGAGTATGAAATAATTAATGTACAAGGGAGATTTGTCTTCACAGACCACTGGCTGCAGCGTGGCTCCCTTCCAGGAGAAATCAAGGCAGAGTGTGCAGAAGCGCTCCCTGACCCAAGCCATTACCAGGGCGTGTACCTAGAACTGGGATCCTGGAAGAACTCCTGGGTCTGTCAGTTAAGGTGTGGCTGAAAAACAGCTGCAGTTTCTGTGACAATTCTTCCCAGAAGACAAAAAGTGATTACTGACCCTCTCATTCATGAATCACAGAACCACACTATCAGTGAGCGTATCAGAGGGCATCTCTGGAGACTTTCTAGTTCAGTCTCCCTGCTCAAAGCAGGGTCAGCTAGATGAGGTTGCTTAGGAGATTGCCCAGTTAAGTTTTGGATATCTCCATGGATGGAGACTCCACAATGTTTCTGTGCTTCCTGTGCTATTCTTTGACCACTCCTGTAGGGAAAAAAAAAAAGAAAAAAGTCTTTTTTTAAAAAAATGTTTGTGTTTGCAGTCTCTGTCTTTTCACTGGATACCACTGAGATGATTCTGGCTTCATCTTCTTTACTCCTTCCACTGGTGAGGTCCCACCCCCAATACTGTGTCCAGTTTTGTGCCCCTTACTAAAACAAAGCCATTGAGGTCAACAAAGAAGGTGAGAGGTCTGGAGAGCAAGCCTTATAAGGAGCAGCTGAGGGAGCTGGGGGTGTTCAGTCTGGAGAAAAGGAGGCTGAGGGGAGACCTTCTTGCTCTCTACAACTCCCTAAAAGATGGGTATAGAGAGGTGGGGATCGGTCTCTTCTCTCAAGTCAAAGGTGATAGGACAAGAGGAAATGACCTCACGTTGTGGCAGGAGAGAAGGAGAGGTTTAGGTTGGATATTAGGAACAATTTTTACACAGAAAGGGTTATTAAGCACTGGAATAGGCTGCACTGGAATAGGGAAGGATTGATTCCCCCTCCTGGTGGTATTTAAAAGTTGTGTAAAAGTGGGGTTTAGAGATATGGTTTAGTGATGGTTTTTGTCAGTTAGGTTGATGGTTGGACTAGGTGATCTGAAAGGTCCCTTCTAACTTGGTAATTCTATGATTCTATGATTTCATGTACCCCTTACTGAGCCTTCCCTTGTATTTCTCCTTGTATGCCAGATGCTGCATTTCCTTATTAATTTTTGTGAGCCTTCTCTGGAGTCTCTTTGCCATGTCCATATGCCTGTATTCAGTCACTGCATTGTTCCAGAGATGTGAGCTGTCCCACCACATCCCCATGATCCCATTGAGATCTATATAGCCCTGTGTAGTCCTGCACTTGCACACAGACCTCTCATTCTTCCTGTTTGCTCTCCATGATGCTTGTGTCAATAAACAGGCACTTCTGAGAGGCACTCAGTCACACTGGTTTCCCAAAAAAAGTATGAGGGCTTACTCATATCGTTGTCCTGTAGGTACTTCTTTAGCTGTGTCCATATACTTGGGATGGACTCCCTTCTATCCTGTTTTGATGGTTAAAAGTCTCTCTTTCTGTATCACTTTGCACCCTCTGCTTACAAAAGCAGTAGAGCTTTTCTGGGGGAGGTCATCATCATGACCTCCATCACTCACAGTTTAAAGTTCTCCTCACCAAGTTGGCCAACCTGTGGCAAAGGTGCCCAACTTGGCCAGGTGGATCCTATCTTTTCCTGGCAGTTCTTGATCATCATAGAAGATCCCAGGGTCCTAAAAAACAAATCCCTATTTTGAACACCAGCTCTGCAAACATTTGTTGATGCACAGAATTACAGAATCCATCTACTCATTCCTGAGCCTTTCTCTCTCACCAGCACGACCAAAGAAACACCCATACGGAGCCCCATATCCTTAGCTCTTGACCCAGAGCCACATAGTGACTCTTGACATGATCCAGACCTCCCCTGGCCGTGCCATAGTTTCCCATGTAGAAGACTAGTGGGGCTTCTAGCATGAAGGCCAGACGAGCCTCAGTAGCACCATCCCAGATCCAAGACCCCAGAAAGTGGTACAACTCCCTGGGCAGCAGATCAGGCCAGAAAAGTGGCCTCTGTGGCCCATTGTTGTCCCTGATTCCCCACCCTCTGCTTCTGTGTGGTAGCCATGAACCAACAGCTCTGGCCATACCATGGAGGTAATCTTGGGACTCTGTCTCCCTGGGGATTCAGATGAGATGCAAGGGACCTCTTCTTTTATTTTTGGTAGCACACAGACCCTCACCAGCGCCCACCACCTTTGGGCAGATAGTCCAACTCCCTGGTCCCATCGTCCATGAGAGCCCCAGGTATCCCTGCAGCCCAGCTTGGAGAGCCACGTCTTCAGGAGTTTGAGCTGAACTAAGAAGACTGAAGTTCATGTTTTCCTACATCCTTGCACTTTTATGAACTTCAGCCACCTCATCTACACACACAAACCCCAGAGGATGTCATTTAAACAAATAAAGCCCCTTTCTCTACAGACAGATAGGGAGGAAACGGGTGGTTTTTTGTCCCTTATATGTAAGTACCAGAGGAACTTGAACAACTGGGAATATGCAATTTATCTAAATGGGCTTTTTTATTATTATTTTTATTTTATCTTTAGAGAATTACTCTATTAGCTACCTTCAACTCCTGGTATGTAAAATTGCAGATAATATTGTGGATCACCGGTGTTTTCTGACAGATGTGTAGTTTTATTCAGTCATGTTTATTAAAATGCTTAACTATTTTGATTAGCCTAATAGAAAATGCAACATGGAAATAAACTTTTCAAAATATTTCCACAACGCAGGATATTGTATAAAACTGTTGGAAAGTGAGTTGGCATTGTACTGATTTTTGAAGGAAGGCACGCACAAGTATTTATTTTGAAGGGGACAGAATACAGAAGGATCAGAGATATGATTTAATTCTCCTCTGCAAACCTCTTTCCAGATTTCTAAGTCTCTCACAAAGCAGATGTCTTTTTGAAGATTCAAAATAGAAACCCACTAAAAATCAACATTCTTCAAGAACACTACTATGTTTTATTTCCATTTGACAGTAGAAAGAATGTGTCTTGAATACTAATTACATATTATTTTAGGAAGGCAAAAGACTTCATGAGGCAGTTATGAAGCAAACTCCAAAACGGCACTATGGGATAACCTCATTGGTTCCAGTGGTTGGTGATTTTCGGTAATCTCTCCATATTACTGCAACTGTTATTTAATCTTCAGAAGCTTAAATGACACATACAAGCCTTAGGAATAAGGCTCGGTTCAACCAAATTCTACATTTAGTCTTATTGGTAAAACTGCTGGTGTAAGCATTAAGAGCACGGAGATCCTCAGTTTCTGAAACTCTGATTATGCTGGATGAAGGCAAAGAAATGCTGTCTGCTCATTAAAGGAGATGCCCCTCATCTGAGCTGCAACCAGTACCCACTAAATATATTTTCCTTGACTTCACAAGGCTTGGATAGGAGTCTTCAATGGAAAGCGCAGGGGGCCAAAAGGATGGCTTCCCACAAGCTGCTCTAGAATTGATGGCTCTTTGGAGTCTCTTTTTTTAAAAGCAACTGCTTTGTGTAATTGCTCTGAAAAAAGTGACGCCAAATATGGCCAAGTTTCACCAAGAGACCACATTAATGCCTTTATAGTAAAAACTGAATTAACATCTCCGTGCCTACAAGTAAGCAAAGAACTGCCTATCCTTTCCGGTTTTAGGCTCTTTTCTATAAACTATTAAAGAAACAAGAAGTGCAGATTCTTTAAAAATCCTGGATATGTTCCTCTCAAAGTTGATGCTTGTCTGATTATATTGCTGAGTTGGTTGGAATTGCAAAAGGGAAATATCCTTCCAGCTGCAAAATCAATTCACAAGAAGTGGTGAGGCCTCTTGAGGCTGGATGATGGTTAAGGTAAGCTTGATGAGTTTGTGTTTTCCTGCCTGTATTGCCAGCTGAGTTGTGTTGATGCAGAGCTGCCCCTTTGTTTCCTGCACTCTTCTAGACACTGGGGATAAGCAAAACCCAGCCTCTGAGGATCAGAAAGTCAGTTGTTATTTCCATACTGCTATTTTTAAACAATATTCAAAATACCTGCAGCACAGGTGCCTGTGGAGCAGAGTTTCTTTAACCTTATATCTCAATCACAGACTTGCCAAGCTTATCTAGCAACCCCCACTTCCCATACTGAATGCAACTGGAATAAAAACTGATCATTCCCAGGGACTGTTGCCCACAGGATACTCCTGAGGTTAAACGGCTTGTATCTTAATTTGGTTTTCAAAGGCTTTATATTTCTCAAAGTCAGCAGGGTGAGAGAGCATCACCAGGTAAACTTGATACAGTATTCTTTAAGACTTCGTCTTGAATCCTGTGATAACATCTAGTATCTACAGACTTGGCAGTACAGATTTGAGTCCTTATTCTTAATTTTGATCTTTTCTCTTTGCAGAACAAAATGTATAGGTTGAAAAGACAAGCGTGTAGAATTATTTCAATGCAGAGGAGTGACAAGAGAGACACCACTGCATGTTCTCAGGCTACTGGTAGTTGTACAGTAGAGCTTGGTGTGGGTTTCTTACTTGGTTTAGTGCAGAAGCAACGCAAAATATGTTGAAGCTTTTGTTATTATGGCTGCATTAAAACAAGTCAGGAAGATGAATGATATTTATTTAGAAGGACACATTCCTAATGACAGTAGGGTAGTATACATTATTAAAACTAGGTCTTTTTGATTTTATAAATGATATCAGATATATCCCAAACTATGTTTACTTGTCTGTGGCAGAAAAACTTCACATGCTCCTGCTCTGCTAGTCGACCAAACATAGACTCATGTTGAAAAATTATAAACCTTGGAGGCAATTCCTTGGAGGGTCCCCAAAGCATTTCCTGGATAATAATGATGCAATAGTTTCCTATCCTATTGATGGTTGTCCCAGAGCACCTCAGAACAAATGCTCCCGTTCCCTGAAAGCTGCTCAAGTACCAGGATGCTGCTATAAATGGTTGAAATGTGATGCAGTTTCCCCTTCAACTTCCTCCAGCTCAGCCTAATGGGGATTAAGAGCCATTAAAAGCTCTTTGCAGCATATGCAGTTGCTATTGATCAGTTGTTTTAGCCAATGATCTGATTACAACCGTCTTCTCTTTCCAGTGCTTTACTGGCAGAAAGAAACATGCAAACATAAAAAAAAAAAAAAAAAAAAGGTAAGGAATGAAAGTGCCAGACCTTTCTGTGTGTGCTAAGAATTTGTGTAGTTGCTAAAATGAGAGACTCGCATTGTTCTGGTCCACGAGTAAAAGTTTCTACCTGCAATCCAAAAAGCCAGTTTGGAGTAAAAATAGATATGTGAGTAGAGCTCAGGGAGTTTGTCTTGCCAGAGCATGGCACAGTAGGTTTTGCATTCCTTGCTCAATGGTGACAGCACTTAAACAAGATGAGTTTGGGAAATGCTTTCCCCACTTCCGTTGCTACAGAGTTTAGGAAAACTTCTGAGAGGTGGGAGTGTCAATTCCTGTTCCCTTGGGCTAGCAAAGTGGTTGAACTCTGCTCTCGCCTGTGCTGAGTCAGCATTCTGACCTCTGGGCTTTTCACACCAGCAGGTGTTACCCTCTTCTACTGCTTCTTAAAATAACCCAGGAGTAACTCTTCGCTGTACTGAACCCAGCTGTGTGCAAACTGGGTGAAACCTGAAAGTAGGTACTAGATTGACACCCTGTCAAGGTGGTCTGGGCACTGTATGTCAACTTTCTGACTCTTCCAGAGCTGAGACTTCCAGGTCTGTGGACTGTGCAGGCTGTGGAGGATGCACAGAGGCAGACCTGAAGCAGTCACTGTCAAAGTCAAACTTATAGGCTTCCTGTGGCAAAAGGCAAAGTTGAGTAGAGCCTTTTTGGAGAGAAATTATTCAGTGTCAGCACTCAGTCTCAGCCTAATTCTGGGTTTGGTGCTTATCTTCTTATAATATCTTGAACATTCATCCTCCAAAAGACTTTTCTGGCAAGGTGAAGAGGGAAGGAAGGACATTGAATTGAGAAAGTTGCTACAGGAAGCCTGAGGCAAAAGAAATTCTCAAAAATTCTGATGGTCCTTTATTTTGCAGTATTTTTTTTTTGCAGCATTTATTTTGCAGTATTAGGTGTCTCTTGGGGAAGAGATCAGACTTCATTTCCCTGATTGTGACAGTCTTTTATGAGGCAGTGGCAGAGCAGGGATAGCACACCGGCTGAAAACAACAGAACTGCTGATAACTCACTATTTCAGAGTGTGAATAGGCATTAAATTCAGGAGAGTAGATTTAGCAGCTCACACTTATGAGGCAAGATGGAGAGGATTAGTTTGCTCTCTGTGACTGGACAGGAAATCCAACACAGACACTCGTGCCTTGCTCAGGATATAAATAATTTTGGACAGTACTTCACTAGCAAAGCCACAAATCTGCTCAACTAGCAGGATGCGTCACAGCTTAGCTGGGCTCTAGGAATCTCTCAGGAGATGCTCCAGAGTGGGAGGATGTGAAAGCACCATCAGTAAAGTACTGGTACTTCACTTATGAAAGTGCAGTATGGGTGGAAATTTCTGCCCTCATTTCCAGGGCAGAAATGAGATCTCTGCCTGACAGTGAAAGGAAATGTTAGTGATGGAATGAGAGTTAAGGAAAGGTGTGGGAGAGAGGTGTCTTCCTCTCTGACCACTGCAGTAATTTGATCTTGATTCCTAGAAAGGACAAGAAGTGTTCTGCATTTTTTCTCATTTCATGATGAAGCACACCTATCCCAGAGCCATCTGGCACTACACAAAGGACTGCATAGTCTTCTGTGCCCAAAGAGACCCACCACAGAGGACAAGAACCTGGCTCAGAAGCTTAAGCATGAGCAGAAAATTACACTTGCCCATCTTTAGAAGTCCCAGCACTTCCTGGCAGCTGAATGACTCCCTATAGCATTTTTGGGTTCTTAGAAAGGACATAAATTCAGACAGAGCACTAATAAGTTATTCAGTTTGGTAGTGGTGCCCTGAGGGAGGAGGCTGTGGCCCTGTTCTGAGTCTTCAAGATTCAAACTCACTAGTTTCCTGTGTGTACAATGTAGAAACTCATAGTTCATAGAGCCTTTATCTGATTCTTCAAGGTTTTTCTTTTCTTGTGATACATTTTCCAGCTGAATGCTTCAGTTATAACAGAGACCACTGAGTTTGATAACTAAAAGATCACAATACCCTAAAACCTTGACTCCCAGCACGCAACACCAGACTCCATGTTTCCTATGAAATGTCCTCAGAGCTCAGAAGATCAGGTTGTTGATTCTCTTCCTAGAGCAGTAGAATTTCATGTGGGCTTGCACTGCTGCAGGTGTTCCTGCACCACACAGAGCTCCCAAGAGAGAGTGGGGAGCACCAGTGTCCTTGTGGGCTGCTATTTGTCTAGAGGCATAGCTCCTCAAGAGCAGTTACTCCCAACTTCAGCATGTCAATGAGCAGAGAGTCATCAGCAGCCCCTGCTGATTGAGATGCCCCTGGCATGAGAAGTTTCCTCCATGCACAGCAAGAAAATGCAGCTGCAGAGAACCATCCTGAGAATCAGAAGGATCAGAGCAGACATGACCATGCTGGGAGAAACTCTGAAGAGCTGTTACGTCGTATCTGCAGGTGTTTGGAAAGGGAGCAATATTGTTGTAGAATCTCTGTGTGGGAAAGATGCTCTGGGCTAACAAGTGGACACATGATGAGATACAGGGAGGGTGAAAGGAGGGATGTGATGCTTCCCACTAGGGCTTTCAGCATAGCTTGTGGGAACCAGGGCAGCTGCAGTGACGTGATACATAAAAGAAGCCTCCAGCAAGTTCCTCCTCCAGGGCAAATGTCTACCAGTAGCATTAAGAATTCATGAAGTGTAAGGCACAACTCCTCTCCAATCGTTGGGGCTCCTACCTGTTTTTCCATCTTCACAGCCCTGAATTCAGGTACTCCTGCAGCATCTGGATGCTCGGTGTTCTTATATATATAGGACCATTACAGGCAAGCAATTCTGCCATACTGACTTGCCTTATTTTGTGGACCTAGGCCTTATGCAGGCTGTCTTCCCTCCAGCAACGTAGATGAAGAAACTGGGTGCAGCGGAAGCACTCACAGCGTGTAGCTACTCTCTATAAAAAGCTGAGTCCTTTGTGTAACATGAGAGGAATGACAGAAATACAGCTTAAGTTCTGGACTGCTTACACTACCCTTTGGTGAAAAGGTGCCCTGACACCGGGACAGTGAGGTCCATTTCTCCACGTTGCTGTCATTATTTGCAACAGTGGTAGGTCCAAATTTTTCTTGTCAGTCAATCATTTTACCCCAACTTTGAAAATCCACAATGCTGCCAACTCTTTTGATAGCGAAAATCATATGATTTCAGCGACAGAGTTATTTTACTAATCTTTTAATAGCACCTGGCAGGATCCCTGGGCTGTTTTACTGTCTTGTCTTAGAATCCCTGGCTCAGAACGGAAAGCATTTTTCATCATTTTATATGGAAATAACATTTAAGTCCAAGCTGTCCAGCATTTCCTCAGAGAGGCAGCTTCTAGCTCAGGTGGTTACCTGCTCCTCTTACTTCATTGGAACTCAGTTGCTCAAATTATGCTTAAGTTATTTCTGTTAAAGATTATGAAAAAGGTGTGTTTTTTCATATATGGCTTTTCTACATGTTTCTTCAATTCCTGTCTTAACTTTACACAACCAAATTTCTAGTCCTGGAGTCTCTTGAGCTACCAAAAAATTTAGGTTTTTAAGTTTTCTAACTTTTAGGAAGTTGGAATAGAAATATTCGAGTTTACCCTAGGTGAAGCATCTGGGGCAGTTATGTCTCATCTAATGCTTAATGGCCCAATCGCTTGGTAGACCCATTCATAATTCATCAGGCATCTGATTAAATGTAGTTTAGTCTGACTCATGTGATAGTGTTTGAGGCTAATTTAAAGGCAGAACATTATACTTGCACAACTTGCCAATATATGCTAAGCATGTAGAAAGAACTCTACTTCCAATTAAAATATATGAACTATTTTATATGGTTCCAAAGAATACAGATTCTTTTTTTCTGGGAGAGCAGATATTTCTGTGTATATCAATAATTGTTTCCTCTTTTCCCTTCTTTTAACTTTTTTTATCTCTCTGAAAACAGCTAGACGGGGATATACTGTAAACATTCCTTTCATATCTATTTCACATGCAGTGACCCAAACAACAGATCTAGGGGTCCAAGGCTGGGCATTTAATGGTGACTTGGGCAGGTGATAAAAATAATTCTCTGTACTTGAATGTTATGCAAAATAGAACAGAATTAGATTCTATTATTACTCCTTTGTTGTTTTCCAGTTAGACTTCAGTATTAGATATTATTTCCCTGGCTGTATGTCAAGTTGATTGTAGCTTTTAGAAAATGTTAAGTGACTGCGGTATAGTACAGTTTTACCATTTATATAATGATGATATTTCTTTATTTAATATCATAACACAAGAAAAAGATTACCCAGTATATATATCTGTTGAAAAGTCATACAAAATAGGGTCATTGACAAAATAGCAACTAGTCTCAGCTTCAGAAAAAGAAAATGAAAAGAAATTCTGGCAATTAATTGCTAAGTATAATATTAAGTGAAAATGTAATAGATTTATATAACCTCCAAAGGACAGTGGAACCATAAATAATTGAAAGCATGAATTTGTAAGGAAATAAGTTTTATAGGTAAATGTGATGTCCTATTCATAAAAGGTTAAAGTTTGGAGGTGCTGATGGAACACACTGCATGTTAATTTGGAGCCATCAGACCTGGTCCTTTACCTTCAGTAAAGTCTGAATTTTGCACTGAAAACAGGAAATCAACTTTGTTTTGTTTGAAAATTATTAGGTATTCTTCCTTTTTGAGTACAGAGTACCATTTCTGAGAATTCCCAAGTAGATTCACTAATTAGAGTTAAAGAACCCTTTTAAAATTCCCTTTAAGGAAAGACATATCAAATCTTTTTTGGTGTCCTGAGGGACCTTGGTAACACAGACTCTTCAAATTCTCCACAGAATTAAAAGTCACTGGAATATTATGCATATGCTATATTTGAAGATTTCCTTAGGAGTGATGATCTTTCTGTATTCATAAATCATTCTCTCCTACTGTAAGGTTAGCGCATAAAATATTCAGAAAAACTAGCAAGAAATTACTGTCTTTCAAACTACTGCCATCTCCCATTGTTCGTAGGCATATGGCCAGGGTCTGAACTAAGCAGAGGTGAGCGTTGCCACCAGTCTTAGACAGCCTAACAAATCCTATCCAGGGGTAATTTGGCTTAATTCTCATCGTACGCGCTAGAGAGAAGCAGTCATACTTGTTAAGGCTGCCATCAGTGGGTCCTAAAACATATCATTTTACAGCCATTATTAGAGATCATACCAGTCTATTAAGACTCAGATGATGAAGATAGACCTTCCCTATTACTCTGTCTTGAGCTAAAGCCAGGAGGTTTTTTTCAGACTAAAGATTAAAGAAACAACAAGAGGGAGTAGATGGAGGTGGGTAAGAGCTGGGGGCAGGGAAGGGGGGAGATGGAAAGACAGAGAGCTGTGTACAATCCATATATTGATGGTACTGCAGCACAAAAGCTTCAGTCATCCTTAGTAGTCTGACGTGCACGTTTACTGGGGAAATTAATGAATGGAGCCCAGTGCTAACTGAGAAAAAAAGATCTCTTGGAGAGCAGCAGTAGTGGATTAGCATTATCTGATGGTAAAGAGATGGAGCAGGTAGGCCATGTATTTCTACTGCTCTTTGGATGCCAGTAGCTGCAGCTGTACACCTGACTGGGTAAAGGAGGAAAAATGCTTCACTGGTGGTTTTGTCATTTCAAAGGGAAACTCAGTTTCGCATGTGTTTTGCTCCCCTTGTCAAAAGTAGCTCATCAAGAACAGTTGTAAAACAATGGTTTGATCACGCAGCTGTTAATGGAATGTGTGTTCTGGATGACTAAATAACCAAAAAGGTTAGGTTCAATGGCAAGAAGACTTATTTAACTGTAAACACGACTCCTCTGTGGGTGGCTCGGGAAGAGGACACTCCCCAGTGAGAGAACAGATAAGGTAGCACTTGGTGTTGGCATCCAACTCTGCCAAGGTCCACCACAATAAATTTTGAAAAGCAATTCAGAATCTGAAATGTGCTTGTGAAACGTGTTCTACCTTTTCTAATAGTGAGCAGGCTTGTAACCATTTGATGCCTGTTAATTCACCGTCAGAAGGAAAAATTCCATCTTGCTTGGATTCGCTTCTTGGATACCATGTCACCTAATCACAGTTTTCACCTTCCACTTTTTCCAGGGAAGTACTAATTTTTTGACCAGCTTCTTTTCCAGCCTCCTAGCCAGGGTCTGTGTAGCCTCGCGCTGCTGCATCCACTTCTTTGTGTGGAAAAGAAAGTGGTTTGCTTTTTTGTATGCTATTTATAGAGAGCTTCTTCACAGAGAGGGCATCCCCTCCCCCCCACCCGACGGCTCTGAGCATCCTCGTTCTGTGGCCACCCGCCACCTGATGTCCTATTTTCTCATTGGCTCCGCCTGTTCCCAAACCTTGTGACTCCGGCGAGCTCACGCCCAGCTGTACTGGCTCCGAGTCTCCTGCAGTGAGACATAATCTTCACTTTCACTTCCATCATTTGTCCTTAATAGGTCCAGGCATCTGAACAAGTGCCTGCATTCATTCCCAGAGCCCCCTGTCCTAGGTTCAGCCCGGAGGTCACCCTGGAAATGGATGTGTTCCTTGGCTTGCCAAGGTGGTGAGAGGCTCCCTTATGAGGTCTCTGTGACTTGCTGGAGGACTGTAACCCATATCATCGCGTCTGGGACGGAGATTTTGTATTCAGATGACCTTTTATTTCCTGAAATTGTAAATACCGTCTCACCCTACATCTGCTGTTCAACTAAAAGTCAGGCGACCGATTAACTTTCTCGATGGGATTTCCCTGCGATTACAGAGCCAGGTGACTGTGACAAGGTCACCAGGAAAAACAGCCTTGTGATTTTAAGCTTGACAGAAATCTGGCAGGAAATGCAGATGAGAGAAATGTCACACTTAGGCAATGATAACCTTAAATATCAGAGACTGAGCTCAGAAATGTGTTTTTTTTTCAAACCATCAGAAAGGTTCATGAAATATGTCTGTTTGTTCATTCCTCCAGGAGACCCTCTCTGTTCTTACATCTCAGTGTGTTATGATAAATAATGCATTGCCTTCCCAATAGCCTTGATAAAACTGCTTCCTTAACCATATGAGGAGTACATTTCAAAAAGAGAACAAGCAGAGCACAGAGATGGAAATTAACCCCAGGACCGCCAGCCTCCATTAGCAATAATGGTGTCTGACAATTCCGGGGTTAAATGAGAAGTAGGTGCCTTTTTACTGAGTTCTGCTCTTTGTTCTTGCTATAGTGTGTGTCATTGTGGAGACTGTCATGTAAGGTTAATGACAGCCTCTCATTACCCTTGTCAAATATGTAATAATGTGGCCCAACAACAGGGCTGAATGGCTCCTGCTTGTCAGACCCCTATGTTTTGCCTAGCAGATGGTCACTGTGTTTGGAGAGGCCCTCAGATCCATCAGTGCTATCCTGAACACGTGTGTGAGGGAGGCATTTTTCCCTGATGGGACAGCTCATGGATGGAATACTAATTGAGCACAGCAAGACAACTGAGGATTTATTTATTTTCGTTCCTGATGTTGTGTTCCAGGGAGGGGAGGGGGGGGGGGGAAAGGAGAGAGAGGCAAAACCCCATTTCTGCCACTGCCAGCCCCTTTTTTATTGTCTGATTCCTGACACTGGCAAAACTGCTGCATGTTATGCCTTATGCTGAAAATTTGGGCTCCTCTATTACAGCGTCAATGGGCGTGGAAATTCAGGCTTTGATCAACTTTTGATTCTGTATTTTAAAAGTCTAACTTCTGTCCTCCTACCTTTCAAGAAAGAAGACAAAGTTATTGCTTATTCACTACAAGCTTTGGAGAGCATGATGTTAACATACCCCCTTGATATTGCCTCCCTAGTTATTAGGATTAAATATTTATATTGTGGTAGCTGACCCTCCTGCTTTAGGTAGTATATGAACAGAAAATATCTGTTCCTTCTCGAGGGAATATAAGCCCCTTAAGCATTAGGTTGGTGATGTGGGAGGCAGTGGTTTGCATTGTGAGATATATCATTAGCCTGCTCTGGAAGTTGGTATACTCAGCCTTAGACCATTCACCTGCCTATTAAACAGAGAGCTCTTTGCAGCAGGAACTTACACTCCTCAGAGTCTTGGGCTGTCCCAGTTTGGTAGAGAGTTTTAGTTGGATTTTTTTGTTTGTTTGCTTGGGGTTTTGGTTTGTTTTTTAGTTTGTTTTGTGTTTTTTTGTTGTTTGTTTTGTGGTTCTTTTTTTTTTTTTTTAAATAGCTTTTTCTTTCTTCAAAAAATGATTTAACTCTTCATCGTTCCAAATGCAATCTTTAAAATGCAAAGCTAGCGCAAAGTGATGTAATATCATCTTTCCCCATTTGGGAAACTTTGTACTAATGGAACTCCATTGTTCTTTGTTGAAAATGCTTAATATGAGCAGCCTGAACAGCCGTAAAATAATGCTTTATCTGATGTGGTTAGGTACAATTCATCTACATCAAGGAGTGGGATTGATGTGACTAAAATTAGGGTAGACATAATGGTGCAAATGTTCTTAATGTAGACAATACCTCAGTCTGCAGAACAAGAAAAATTTCTTCTAAAAAGAATAATCAGCCCTATTTGTTTCAGAGGGATGTTAACTCTGAAACTTAAATATAGCAGCGTAGAATCAACACAGTTAACTACTTCACTGCTAAGCCTTATAATGGAGATAATCCCTATCACAAAGACCTTTTTCATTTTCCTAAGAACTAGATTCAAATAACATAGGACAAAACTAACAGTGGGAAAGTGCACTGGTTGCTTTATTCCGTTTTGTATTACAATTATTAAAACTCTCCATTGCTGACTCTAATGAAGCTGCCCTGGAGTTCCCACCATGGAAGTGGTGCATGTTGCAGCAGCAGGCCAGCTTGTTGCAGAATTCATATAAACAAGTCTGTTCCAGGTCAAGAAGAAAAACTGAGTGTCAGGTAAAAATATTTTTTCTAGTTTTTCCCAATGGAAAGACATGAAAAAAATCACATGGAAAATCCCAATCACGTCAAGAGTGTAAGGAAAACCAAAAGAATGTTGTATAATGTACCCTGAGAATGCCAATGGTTCTTTTCAGGAGGTTTAGTCTTTTCATTCTCCCATCCCTTTCAAATTTCATTGATACTTTTTTTTTTTTTTTAGCAGTAAAATGACTAATTTTCCATCTCTAAGTGATTCTGGTAAAGGCCAGATCCAAAAGTGGATGCTTAGAGTGGAGAAACACATAGAGCTTAGTCACCTCCTCTTTGGGGGCTGTGACTGTGCATCTGAGAGAGTGCGGGGGACTTTTTCCACTGCCAGCCTGGCAGCAGGCTTCTAAAAAAAAATCTGCAGTCAGCAGACTCTAGTACTTTTTTTTTGGTGTTTTTTAAAAAAAGACATTTACTGTGAATATTACTCAAGTTGGCATAGTTCCATTTTTCATCTCTACCACTTCTCTCTTACTGAAACAGCAAAGAAATGGGACATTTGTGGTAAACAGTTAGTTCAGGAGATACCTGCTCCTTCGTACTGTTGTTTTGACTCACAGAAAGGATCCTAAGAATAGCAGAAGAGAAATCATGGGAAGTTTCTGGGGCTTCCTGAGGGAAAAGAGGTAAGAAACAGAAATGATGCAGCATTTGAGTCAGCTTTCTACCGTGCCCACATATGTGATGATGCGCTGTGCCCTTGGGGAGAGGGGCACCAGAAAAAATAATTGTTACCATGTAGTATGTCTACTTTCTTAAGAAGACTAGTGAAATACAAAAAAAGTAGGCCAAGGCTGCTAATTAGTAAAGGAACTAAATTATGTAAATCAAGATGGCAACTAAACCCAGGGACATTCTTAGCAAGTACCACTGGAATTAGCAGACACATAATAAAGTAAGTCAGCAGCCATCTCTGCTGGTTTTCTGAGGCAACACAAAACAACATCAACATGGAATCTAAAACTCCCCCTTTTTTTATAAACCCTTTCTAATGCACATTGCAGATTAAGGTTGTAATATTTATTTTTGTCTCCACAGTCATTTTGCTAATCCAGTGTAGCACATGACTTTACAAAATCCTGAGAGACAGACAGCACTCCCACGTCACCCACATTTTTGAAATGAAAGGCCTCTGAATTACAGGTAAGAACACAAGTTTGGCAACATACGGATTTTTTGTCTGACCAGGAGGAATAGTGAATCCAGCAGTACATTAACAAAAGCCTGGAAAAGTAACCTGAGGTTATCCTTTCCGTCTACTCTGCCCTGGTGAGGCCACATCTGGAGCACTGTGTTCAGTTCTGGGCTCCCTGATTCAGGAAGGACAGGGAACTGCTGGAGAGGGTACAGCAGAGGCTACAAAGATGATTAGGGTACTAGAACATCTCTGAGGAAAGGCTGATGGGTCTTTTTAGTCTGGAGAAGAGAAGACTGAGGGGGGATCTGATCAACACCTATAAATACTTAAAGGGAGGGTGTCAAGAGGATGGGGCCAGTCTTTTTTCAGTGTTTCCCAGTGACAGGACAAGAGGAAATGGACACAAACTTGAACATAAGATGTTACATCTAAGCATGAAGAGGAACTTCTTTCCTGTGAGGGTGGCAGAGCCCTAGAAGAGGCTGCCCAGAGAGGTGGTGGAGTCTCCTTCTCTGGAGACATTCAAACCCGTCACGTTCCTGTGCAACCTGCTCTGGGTGGACCTGCTCTGGCAGGGGTTTGGACTATGATGCTCTCCAGAGGTTCCTTCCAACCACAGATCATTCTGTGATTCTGTGATTTTCCTGCCATTAAATATTAGTAAGAACCAAACTGCAAAGACATTGCTTTCCACAGAGTGTGGGAGAATATGGTAAGAAGGCAGAAGTGATGCAGGGGTGGTAAGAACAAACTGTAGAGAAAAAAAGGGTAGCTCCTAAGCTCCCAGGCTGATAGATAGGATTGGAGGCAGTGTCTGTTATGGTTATTCTCTCACAGAATGAGAGTGGGTGCAAAATGTTGCTCTAGAGATGAAGAAAAGCCTTCAGTATTGACATGCACAGATGATCACTCTAAGGCAATTAAAATGAATTAGCTGAATTTGTTTATTTGAAGGTAGCATGAATGAAAGCTCTCCTTTTTAGGAATTCAGGTAAGGCTTGCCTCTGCCTAGGAAAGGTGGGGGGATTGATTTGACTGATAGAATATATTAAAGCTTACTGTTTCAAGAGTACTGATATGCTGGAGCAGAGTACATAATTATTTTTTTTTCCTAAGCTGCCTGTCTTCTGAATATGATGTGAGAGAGGCATCGAGTTATTTGAGTGTCAATAAGCTAGACTACATATTTATGGGTAGTGAGCAAAACACGTTTTGAAGTGTTAGCTTCCTGAAGCCCTGCAAAGCACAATTCTTTTAGTATTTTCTGTATTTAACAACTCTCCCGTCACAGATTGTGACAAACACAGGATGCTACAGGAGGGGAGAGAGGAGCTGCAGCTGCAGGGGAGACAGAAGGTCTTGGGATAGTCATGTGGCTGGGAAGACAAAGTTGAAAATAGGGTGCAAATAATGACATCTGGGTCAACTGCTTAAATCTGTGTTTGGGGCAGCAGGCATTACTTGGCAACATTAAACTGCTCTTATCCCAGTTATTTTTGATATGGCCCTCTAGATCTTTAGGCCATCTCTCAAGAGAGATGATGAAATGCTCCTATTTTGTAGATGTCAGAAGTTGGACAACGCTGTTGTGATTACACACTTCTAGTCACAAAGAAGGAGAGCAAAGTGAAAAAAAAAAAAATCCAAACATGAGCCAAAACCATAGAAATTTCTTTAAAAAAATGAAGGTTGTTACAATTTGGAGTCCAGTTTCTTAATAAGCTTGAATTATTGAACTGAGCAATGCCAGGAATAAAGGCACAGGCCCATAGAGATAAATAAAATGGACATTTCCCAAACTGAGCTGTGATCAGCTTAGACTACCAGTTCCCCACATAGTTCTCTGCTGGTCGCTGGCTTTTTATATAGTCAAGGAGATAGTTGTTACAGTCACTATATATATTACTACATATATATATAAGTAAGGTGTAGCATCTTTCTCTCTGCATTCACAGCATATGGGGACAGTCTCATAGCTCTGATACTGGGCAGTCTGTACAGGTGGATTTAGATATAGCAGGCAAGCAACACTTGCAAGTTTATCTTGGATATTGGACCATGCTTTAGGTATAAGGCACCTTTGGGGACTATTAATGTAATGAGTATAAATTTACACATACACACAGAAAATATTTTAATTTATAGCAGATTTATTATCCCTTGGTTCCTTTTAGCTAGTGTTTTCATTTAGGTCTCACAGACTCCAACCAACAAACATTTGCTGTAAGTTTTTTGGATTCAGTCCAGTAGATGGACCATTGCATTAAATACCAGCTTCTTCCACTCACTAAGCAGCCATGAGCCAGGGATTTGATATTCTTAATTGAAGGTTTTTATTTTCTGCAAGGTTACAAAATTTGAAGTTTTCTCTCCTAATGACTGGATCTGAACATATTTAACTGCTCTGTAAAGCAAAGAGAAATGCACCTTAGTTTTGTATGGACAGCCAGAACAGAGTTGTCTGATCCTGGTTATTTTTGATATGGCCCTCTAGATTTTTAAAACCACTGATGAAAAGTTTTCCTGTATAACTAAAGCTTAAACTTTAAAAACTGAAAAGTTTTCTTTGCTTCTTAACTGTCCCTTAATTATGACTGTGAAAAGCAAAGTAATTTGAAAAGGCACAGAACACAATAATTTTTTTTTTTTTTTTTGAGAAACTGGTAAATTTAATACTTTACTGTGCAGTAGCACAGGAAAATGAGCAAAGCAATCTTCTCTATTTGGAATGGCCATGATTTAATTGGCTCCTACTGATCCCTTATTAATTAAAAAAAAATGTAGGGTCTTTGAAGCCTGCATTTACTTCCTATCTAAAAACATACTTGTCCATCTTGCTCCCTCACTGCACTATCATATGACGAGTGTATAGATTTTAAAGATGCAGAGAAGTCCATGTGTTTCTTCACTCCTGCATTTATTCCAGGACTGAGAAGGCAGACAGGAGTGTTCCCCAGCTTGCACATGACTTTTTTAACAGCACAGTAGAGCTGAATGCTTTTCTAGTGCCTGTTCTTGAGTATCAAGCCCAAGTTCTGTACATGTAGCTTCAATTGGGATAATTTCACTGGCCAGAACTTAAAAGGCAAATAAAACCCCCACTACAGTTCCTAATGAGACCCAATTAAACACAAAATTCAAATGCATGGCCCTATTTCCTTGTGTGACCTTCGTGTCAGGCTACTGCAAATGGTCACGGTCCCCAGGAAAAATGACAGCCCGAGGAAAGTGACTGAACAAAAGAGCCACATCTGTCTGCTCTTGGTAGGAAGAAGGCGTGCAGCCCATCCCCTGCTGACGGCCTTAATGGTGCGCCACAGTTTCTCTCAGAGGAAGAAAGGGGAAACATAAACAAGCCTGACTTGGCCTGAGCTGCTTCCTGAGTCAGGATGCCCTCTCCTCCGGGAGGAGATCTGGCATGGCTACGTTCCAACCAGACCATTTGGCTCACACCGTGACACTGGTACCTCAGTACCCAGGTAATGAGAGTTGGGTCCTTTTTACTTTGATGTCTTTAATATTCTTTTGAGTTTTCACAGAATCTGAAGTCTGCTTTCAGTGTCCTTTTCCATGAAAATATGAATAAGCAAGATGTATATCTGTGCAGACAGTTTTTACTTTAATTGCCCTGCTACTGGTAAATTTGATTAGGAGGAAAGAAAAGTGCTGAACAAATATTTTCAAAATCTGCCAGCTGATTAAATCACACTTTCTCCCTATCTTCTTGGCATATGAGGTCAACTTGGGCATCATTTTAAATCTTCTACTTTAGATTATGATCTTTAAATTGACATTAAGCTTTCTTTGATGTTCCGTGTGAGTACAGGACAAAAGCCCAGGAATTAAATGATTGCTCACATTGCAGCATCATAATAATATAGCTTCAGACTCTGTCCAAAAGGTAGCAACTGAATTATCCCAGAAATGTTTATGCTTCTACACTGAACCATGTCACTAGTTCTAATAGAAAGAAAATAATAGTGCTCAAAGCCTCAAACTAGATTTTTTTAAACAGGATTGGGAGTGTTATCTAGGCTCTTCTTTTCTTAACAGTTTCTGGCACTGTTTTAAGTGTCTGCTTTGACATGGGAAGGCTTTGGTTTCAGAAGTTGGAATTGTACCTTGGTTTTTTAAGATTGTATTATTCTGGAGTCCTGTAGGAAAAACTGCAGGTGTGTAAACCATTAGTGGTCCAGCTTTTCTCATTAAACAATTTTCCATTGCAGAGGCTCTAGTGGAAGGTGGCTGCTGTGTGAAGTCATGATATTCATTGGGCCAGATAGAGTTGACAACAAAATGAAATTACCAGGGTTTACTAAGTTGTTGCCCATCTGCTGAGCTGCAGTAATTTTCCATTCCTGGCCTCTTCCAGTTGCGAGATAATATGGTTTAACATTAACCTCTTTCAATTAACTTTAAATTGAAAGGCTTCAATTAAGTTGCACCACTTTACACCTGGGATGGGTTTACACTACGCCCACAGTCATCTACCAGTGATTACAGTAGCTCAGCCAACAAACAATAGTCTGGTGAACTTCTCTAATGCGACATGCATCAGAGTCTTCAGATATCCCAGGTCACCCTCATAAATCATAGAATCATAGAATTGTTTGGGTTGGAAGGGACCTTACAGATCATCAAGTTCCAACCCCCCCTGCCATGGGCAGGAACACCTCCCACCAGACCAGGTTGCTCAAAACCCCATCCAGCCTGGCCTTGAACCCCTCCAGGGATGGGGCAGCCACAGCTTCTCCGGGTAATGCGTTCCCAGAGGTCTCACTACCCTCACAGGAAAGAATTTCTGGTGTCTAATCTAAATCTCCCCTCTTCCAATTTAAAACTGTTGCCCCTTGTCCTGTCACGACACTTCCTGACAAAGGGTTCCTTCTCTGTCTCTCCTATAGTCTCCCTTCAGATATTGAAAGGCTGTTATAGGTCTCCCCAGAAGACCTTATAATGAAGACTTTCAAATGACCTTGAAGATGCTGCTGCTTGTATGAAATAGACACAGCCAGGGATACGGACAAGGCACGAGGGTGAAGCACCACCAGCAGTTGCTTCCCTAGAGATTGTAAAAATGTTACAGTTCAGGTCTGGTTTTCTTCACCTTAAGATAAACTTGTGTGAAAAGTCTCATGCTTGTGGATAATTGATTGCAAGTTGATGAAACTAGCTGAATATAATATGTAAATGTCATCTGTAAGATATTTTATCTTTTTTTTTTCTCCTTTAGTTATATTTTCATACCATTCTGAAAGGCTCTAGTTATTGATTTGTGTCTTGACTGGAAGAAATTGCTGTGGAATGAAGGATAGAACAAAACTGGTAGAAGAGCAGAAGGATAAGAAAATCAGAGGAGATAAGAGAGGGAGATGCTTTTGGGAATCAGGATGCTTAAAGGAAGAATTTTAAGAGAAAAGCAGGTAACATGTCTTTAATAACTGCAAAATATCAATTTAATCAACAAAAAGGTACTTTTTCTGTGAGTTAGTAACATAGAAGTCTTTATTTGAAGAGTTTTTCCTGTTGGTAAGCAGGGTATGCTTTGAATATGACTGCAGTCCTGGCTAGAGTGACGTACACAGTGGAAGTGATTAAAAACCTTGAGAATACAAAACTGATGATGCTCGAGCTCGGTACCCTGAAGTAAGAGAAATACAAAGAACAGAAACCCTTGTGAAATGAGGGGTTATGGTTCCTATAAGCTTGTCCAGAGAAAGAGAGATTTATTTTGAGTCCCACATTAAAGCTGCTCTAAGCTGTGCCTTATGTAAACACAGATCTGTGTTTTCAGCAGGGGTAAAGCAGTCAACCTTGTTAATTGGTGGTGGTCTTTACAGCGACCTAGAGACGGGGACCCCACAGAAATGCCTTAACAAGTGCCATCCAGGGGAGGGCAGCGGGGCACGGAAACGCCGGGCGTGCACATTGCTGTGTGGCCGTGCTGCAGTTTGCTGGCTGCTTGCTTGGTATCTGGCAGGGAATCCAGCCCCAAATTGACAAGATTCATGTCTTCTGCAATGCTTGGACAGCAGGGTCCTGTCCGTTCCGTTCCCCTGCCAAGCAGCCTGGCACGCAGAGCAGAGTGCAGATGGAGCGGCACAGCTCACCTGGGCGCTGGAGGCGCTTCTATCTGCAGCCTTACTGAACTCTATTCGTCTTTCTGCTGGTATTTTCCCCCAAACTGGAAGCTGGAATTTGAAGCACTGCAGCCTTTACTCAAGTCTCCTTGACAGCATAAAATACAAAAGGATAAATATCACTTTGCAAGTGACTTTTATCGGAATGTGATATCATTAGGCACATATTAATAGCTTTAATTCATCACAATCCTGTCTCAAGGAAAAGAACACAATTTATTTACCTGGAACTAGTCCAAACAGTTTGAAACATCATACCATTACAAATGGTCTTTATAATCTTTGGATCTCCTTTTTTACTGTTTTTTCACTTGTTCCCAATCTGGCCCAGTACGTGGCCATCAAATTACCAACTAGAACCAAAGAGAGAAGCAAAGTTAGGGACAGAAAGAAGTTGGCACCGGATAATTTAGGGAATTGGCAATGGGATTTGGAGCCTTGCAGTCTGTCCCAAACTTGCTGATGGGAACTGCACAAACAGCTAATGGGGATAAATGGTTTGTGCTCCTCATGAAGAAGTAGGAAAACTACTACAGAATGCTAAAATATGTGGTGTTGTCTGAGAGAGAGCTGGAAGCAGAAAAAAAGAGACAGGTTTATGGATATAAAGGAAAGAAAGAGGTGATTTAGAATGAGATCATCAAAGACAACACAAGGAAATCATTGGTGCCTCTACTGCATTGCCTTTGTCTCATCTTCAGTGAACAAAATATTACTTAAAATAAAAATGTAGCTATAAATGTCCACTTTCTCAGGACAAATGAAATTATTCTCAGCTCTGGGTGTGTTGTTAATGGTTAAATATGAATAATTTTCACGGGCAATTAGAGGGTGAGAGAGTCCAGAATCATTTGTCCAAAATTTTCTGTGAACCATAAAGTGAAATGCAATGATTTTTTTTTTCTTTTTTTTTTTTTTTTTTTTTTCAGAGGGAATACAGACTACTACATTATAAACTTTCAGTTTGTATTTGCTGTAAGCTCTGGTTCAGAACTATCCTTTGTGTTCATGTTTCATTTGGCCTTTTTCTGAATAATTTGGGTTGTTGATAACTTCAGTTTCAAGCTTCATGACATTCATGTTGTAGCCGTGCTAGGTATAGAATTTAGAACCTGTAGTTATCAACATTGTGACTTATTTTAGTGTTTGAGGGACACACACCTTCCAGAAGTTAAAGCAGAATAAACCAATGACATTGCTTTGTAACGTATATTGATCACAAGTATGTAATGACATCTCTGACTCCGAGGACATCGCTGCTTACAGTCAAAAACCACAGTTTGCTTTTAGCCTTCTCCAAACAGTCTATTAAGCTGGCAGGTGAATTGGTCGTTGCCCTTCTCTTCCCTCCTCAACTCCTCAGTGCAGTGTATTAACTGCACCAGCGTGTTAAAGCAACTGGATTTCAATCTAAACCAGTAAAAAGCAGCAAGGAAAAATTGCCAGCTTGGGTATCTTCTCACCTTTGCTGGCTGGAAGGTTCCTCAAAGTTTGGGGAAGCTGGAAAATGAATATTATCCAGCCTGAGGAATAAATAAAGAAATGATAAATGGTAAGCATTCCTAGTGCAGGCATCGTTGCTAGAGCCTAAAATCAGCTCGACTTCCCCTGTGCCAGTTCCTGAGGGAAGCAAAAAGCAGGCGGTAGAGCTCAAATGTGCCCTGAAATTTTAAGGAGAATGTGCATTGACCTTTAAGCAACATGCACACCCTTGAGGAGCCTACCTATCAGCAGGCAATTAGAAACCGCCCCAGGCTCCGCCGGGAATTCCAGCCGTGGTTTCCCTCCGGCCCCTCTCCTCTCCCTCGGAATCAGCCATATTTTGCAGCATGACCCTGGCGGGGATGGCTGGAGGGGGGGGTGCAGAGGGGCTGCGGCTGCCGCGGTGTCACGACTAAGAAATCTGCCTCTTTGTCACCACGCTTCGTAAAGGGGCTTTTCCTTTTACTGTCTGCAACCGCTTTTGCCAAAGCTTTGGCTCTTGCTGGATTTTGTGGACGCCAATGTGACTGTTCTTTCTGAGGTTGCACTCCTGGCCTGGGAGAAGGAAAGGTGTCAGCATGGCCGTGCCCACCAAGTTGTGGGTGGAAGAGGAGGGTGACAGAGCAGCACCATAACCCTGAGAGAACAAGCGGGAGTGATGGCAGGGGTCAGGGCTTCCTTAGAAGGAGGTGTGGGCAGGCTCCACTTTGAGGACCTTTCTGCCCGTCTCTGGTGGGGGTTAGTGATGCATCTTCCAGCCAGTCCCTGTCCTTGTCCCAGTTCTTGGCACCCTGCTGGTAATGTCTGAGTGAAAGGGTCACGGCTGCTGAAGCGCCTGAGCCTTCCTTCACTCAGAGAGAGGTGAGATCTGAGTGCGCATCTTATCTGGGTGAATTCATTTAAATCTTTCTTTGTTACATAGCACTTTTTTTGAAGGACCTGGCAACCTCTATTTTTTCACTTTATCCCGACATAAGTACAATATGTGCATTCCCTTCCATTTCCACAGGACAAAATATGTTTATCAATTAAAGTCTAGCCATTTCAGAATAATTTTAGCATCTTCCTACTCGTGTCCCACAAGTATTCTTAAAAACTAATTTTCTTGTGCATGACAAATCTCTGATTATATGCAGTGTTTGTGCTTATTTATTTTTATTCCTTTTTTTTTTTTTTTTTTATGAAGCTCTCTTCCCTTTAATGTCATCGTCATTGCAATTTTTTAGCAGTCACACCCACACTGTACCCATCCAAACTTGTTACCTGTGCATCTCGGGGGTGGGGGGGGGAAGAAAAAAAATATATATATAAAAAAAAGAAGGGAAGAGATTTAACAAGGACAGCTGTAATTTTCCCGAATGGGGTTGAAACCAGCCAATTGGAAGCCCTTCCTCAGTAGACACCGATGAGACACCGAATACTCTCTCCTCAGGTGAGGAGCAGCCATCGCATCCCTGGCGGCAGCGTGGTGGAAGATGGCGAGCCGTAGGCTGCCAGCCCCTGCTATTTATAGCATCAAGAGCTTCGGGGTGTGAGGCAAGCTGTTTTTAACACACATTGGCATTTTCTTCTGCCTAATCGTGGAGTAACATCACTTTTAGAAAGTCGTTGCTTCTGCTCGAGAGAGTTAAAAAAATGATGCTGCTTTGCCTAATTCAATGAGAGGTATTTGCGAAATAAATAATAATAATAATTAAAAAAATCATTTTTCTAAGACTTTAGATGGTTTAAAGGCCATTATGTTGTCTGGCAGATGTAGAAAGCAAAATCAATAAATGGCATGTAAAAGAAAGAGGGAAAATGCAATGAGACACATCAGTCAGGCTTATGTTCTATCTTTTGGTTTTGGGTCCCATCCCTTGTGCTGCCAAGCAGAGTATGGAGATCCCATGGCCAAGGAAATGCACAAAAACCTGCTTAGAGTGAAACAATGCTTGCAAGACCCGATCAGCAAATTAGTAGACTGATTTATTACAGCAGGTTCAGTTACAGTTCACAGGGACCTTTTCCTTTCCTACCTGTCTCCTCAGCACTTCCTCGTGTAATGGCTACAGAGAGATCCAAGTACTCAGACAGAAGTAAGCCAAAATCTTGTCTTTTTACAATATGATTTCAATAATTCCCACTGAGCCACACGGTTTTACACACATACCCAGGATGCAGAACACACCATGATGTTCACAAATTGTTAGGGAATGAGGGCAGAAAATCTCCAGTGAAGGACTTCCTGTGTTTTGACAGTGTCACCTTTTCTGGAAGACCCCAGGGGCTCCCATGTACCTTCCAGAACTAGTTTATCTTTGTGTTCACACAAAAAGGTGGTTGGAAGTCCTTGGAAATGCAACAAGCCTAATTTAACATGAAAGGAGGCGCTATTTATGCACATTTTAGTATACTGAGCACCCACAGCTTATTTTTATTTTTGCAGTTCAGTAGAATTAATAAATTAAAAAAGAATAATAAAAAAAACAGCTTCTGCACCTTTTGAACAATGCAGTGGTTGGACATAAATTGTACATTTAGAGGCATACAATATTTTTAGCTTTTTACCTTCTTGCCCACAGAAAGCAGAGTAAAAGCAACAGACAGGGGGAAAATAGGTGAGACACCATGGTATGGCCTTTAAGGTACAGGAAATGTCCTCATGGATACATGAGCGACATGAAAGGAGGAAGGAATGACCCATATAGACATGAAGATGGGTAAGCTTCCTGCTGGTTTAATAGTTCCTGTGCAACCCTGACTCAGGCCAGGACCTATCCCTATGAATCAGATCGACTTCTAGGATAGTTAGAAAATCTGATGATGACTTTTAGAAGGGTCATGGAATGAGGGAGAGCGAGACTAGAGGATGTGGGACTGGCAGAAGGGGTCAGAGGCCATGTGGGCAGCCAAATGGGTGGAAGCACCAGATTTTGTTATCTGTTTTCAGGAAACACATCAGCTATAGACTTTCCTTGTGACCTTGAACTTCAGCTACATCTGAGCTGTGAGACCCAGGAGGGCTCTGAGCTTCTCAGCTTCAGTGCTGGATCTGGTTATGTCCCATCTCCATATCTGGGTTCGTCCCTGATGTGCACCAACCTCCTTCCACTCAATGTTCTGGAGAAAAACATGTATTCCTACCAGGTCTTTTTTGCAATGACCAGGGGACAGGTCTTCGAATGCTGTGGACTCACAGGTCACTTTGGTGGCAACCTGATCCTGCATTTTCACTTCAGTTCCCCATATGCAAAATAGAAACGATAATTTTCTACCTCGGATAGGTCAGTGCCTTTCCTTACTAATAATGCAATAAATAATCACAAAGTGCTAATCTTAATGAATTTATGTAAATACATAAACAGCTAAGGGGGGGGGGTGTGTGTCACTATGTTGAAGCCAAAGTACGGGTAGCTACCTTATTCTCAAAAGCAGACATTTATTATAGTCTATCTTCCTGCAAAGTCTCTTTCTGCCTCCTGCCTGCTCCATGAAGTCAGTAGCGCCTTAGGAACCTGTATCCATGTGGTGATCAACAGCTGTTTTGTCAGAAATTGGGCTGTGAGATACAAATTCTGGGCCAGATCACAAGGACTAATCAACGTTTGTTTTTAGCTTTGGGTGTCTGAACAGAGAAAAGTCTCTCTGAAGTCCTTAAGACTCCTCCCTCTGTAAAGACTTTCTGGTTTTAGGTCCATTTCTTTAAAGAAACAACTTCTGCTCCTGATATACTCTGTCCAAATTAATGAATAAAGTAATGCATTTTTAGGCTGCTGAGGTGACTTGGTCTTAGGCTCCTTAATTATAATGTACCCAAGGCCATAATTAATTTGTAGGACTGAACAGGGGATGACGTCTCTCATACCTTCTGAGACTTGAGTCAAAATCCTTTACTTATCAAAGCAGAAATATTAAATCAGGGAAAAGTGTTATATTTTTGCATCCTTGCCAGAAATTGAGATGGTTTTGGTAGGAACAAAGTGCTATTAGATGTGTTGCAAGTTTATATGACGACATGGCTTTCAAGTTTCCCAATGAAGCACTTGAGTAGGACTGTTGCACTAAGCCAAAAAGTCAAATTACATACCTGGGGAATAAGAAAGCCCATTTCTCTCAGGGGCCTTTGCTCATACTGTCTAAATCCAAAAAATTCTGCTATTGACTTTCAGCCCGAGCATGATGGTAGAGGCTACGCAAGTATTGCCTCCTTATTCGGCAGAAGATCTGTGGCTATCTGAAGTTTTACCAATAGAGGGCTCTATTGGTTCGATTTAAGTCACAGGGAAGGGGGAACCAGACTTTGGGGGGGGGGGGGGGTTAGGTTGCTATAGTAGATCCTATACTATAAGGCTCCACCTATAAGTGGAGTCAGCCGAAGTGAGTTGGAAGAAATGCTTAAAGGGACATCATTTAAGAGCTACTCTATCTTCTTTGCCGTTGCTTTGTTTTGGTGTTTTGAAATGCTGATGGTGGCTGACTTGCTTATCCACTTTTGGAAAGGCACAGTCCAGAATGCTTGTGAGGTATTTTAGGAACAGGAAAATATTAGCGGTGTGATAATTTTAAATCACTTGCCATGTTTAAAGCCTACCAAAAATAAAATGATGTGCTTTACCAAATATTTTTTTTAGTCGTGTTTGTTCTTCTGATGTATATTTTTAAGCATAACACACAAAGATAGATGTGCATGTTAATGAAAGAAATGGAAATTCATGTTAATAAACATGAAAGAGACTTAAAGGAAAATATTTGCTTTCCTAGGTTTCCTAAGATTTTTATTGTATCCCACTTAAGATGAAACATATTATTGGTTCAGCTGCAGGAGGGCATACAATAAACTGAAAATAACCTGGAGTCTTTCTGAGGTGTTTGACTGCTACCCAGTGCCTGACCCCTCTCACTAAACAATGTCTTGATGCCCTGACTCACCTTTTCGCTGCCACAATGGGCCTTCCTAGTCCACTTTTTAATTCTCGTTGCCCATTTCTCAGTGTCTGGAAAGATGCTAGTCTCATAGCATATTCACATTTTCACATGTTAGCTAGGCTGCCGTGTATACGCTCTATAATGCACAGCAAATGAAATTCACACTTATTTTAATGTGGACAGCACTGAACCGAGAAAATGAAAACAGTACTAACAAACGTGCTTATACAAGCGTGATGGCTAACATACACATTTGCATATAAATATTGTATGTATGTCTTCTTAATGGAACACTGTGATTTTTAGGTGTGTTTGCCCTCGTAAGACACAAGCTGTACAGTTCGCCAAGCAAAAAAACCCTCTCCACAGAAACGTGTGTTTACATATATACGTGCATAAAAAAAAATATATACACAGTGTATAATTTCAATGTGTATGAATGGAGTGAATTGAAGATCATTTTATTGTGCAAGCATGGTTCAAATTCCATTTTTATGCAACACTGCAGTGACAGGCTCCCTATAAAATAAATATGGAACACAAATGAAAAAACTTTAGCTTGCTGTTCTTATATTTTTCCCTAGTAATGAATACAGACTTCAACTTTGTAAAATATAAAATGATCCTGCTTTCAGTATAAATGTCCCTACAAAAATCAATTCCAATTTCATCTTTGTTTTAGTGAAAAAAAATAAAAGAACAAAAAGATCAGGACTATAAATAATGACTACCTGTGGTTTTCATAAATAAATATCTCCAAAGCAGTGAAAAGCTGTAGAAACGCATGGATATTTTATTTTCTCTTGCCTCATGAATTTCTTGTGTTGGAGGAATGTGTATAAATAGATGGCTAGATATGGCGTGGATTCAGATTCAGCCATTTTCTCCAAATAAAAACATATGTTTCCTTGTTGATGTTGCTTTTTTTGTCCTTTGGAATGCATTAACACATTAATAATGGAAAGACTGCAATAATGTATGGTCTACCTATGATGTTTTAAAAAAATCTCATAAATATGAATCTATAAGTACAGGAAAGCTGTATATGCTTATGCCTATGTCGTAAATCATCTATCCTTTGTTTAAAAAAAAAAAGGAAAAGGTGGGGGAGGAGGGAATGAGGGTTTTCTCACTGGAACCTTTTTATCTTGTCTAGGGAGAACTAAGAAATACAACCATTGACACTTACCTAGGTATTTTTACAAAGTCATGTCCCATTTATTGTGCCTCTATAGGAAGGTTGTTTCCCTTCTCTTTAATTTTCAGGAAGGGAAAATCTTGTTCTGCTTTCTAGCCTTCTGAGAAAGAAAGGATTGCCTTTCCCCACCCCCAGGTTACAACTTTAACTCATAATTTCCCCCCTCCCAAGGAAATAAGTAGGCAATGCAATGCTATGTGCAAGGTGATGAGCTGATTTGGGAGACTTTTAGTTTGGTCTACAGTCAGGAGAGGTAGATGCAGCCCGATTTTTTCAATAACCACACATGTGTTTTTATTCTGGGGTCCACACGATGTTTGCCTAGGGAAAGACAAATACACTAAGCAACCTTGTGTGCACACCTCTGAAGAGATTGGAAACTACAATATTGCATTAATTGCATCTCACAAAGGTAACATTATCTAGAAGAGGAAAAAAAAAAAAAAAGAAAGAAAAGAAAACCAGCTTAGAAACTAATAGCTCAGCTGATGGTGCTTATCTGGAGTGTCTGACTTCTAATAATACCACACTGGAAATACTGGTGTGCTCCAGCATTTCATCCTTCTCTTTCTTCAGGGCAGATTGGTTCAGCCAGCACTTTATTCCTAAAACAATATTCATACAAAATGGATTGCCAGATTTAAACATACTACCCAGTGCTGCTGACTAATATAATGTTATTCTGTCCCTCCCTCACTCCTCTGTAATCAACAAAGCATGCATAACACTGGAGTGTTTCGCAGTAATTTTGGTGATGTTTTGCCTTGCTTGATTGGAAAGTATTCCTGAGGAGGATAAATAAGCTCGCCCCCAAACTCTCCCCTCTATTTCCCTTGCTGATGTTGCAGAGAGCAGTTCCTTGCAAGATGAGAAACAAAAATAGAGTAGATTGGGATGCTTCACAGGGAACAAAATTTGCGGCTTACTGGCTCCTTCTCCCATCTGTATTATTAGCACAGTATAGATTTAATAATTAGGTGATTGAAGACATTTTGATGATGGAGCGGTTTCTATGATCTGCAAAAGAAAGCATCTGTTTTCCTCATGTACCAATTAATTATTTATGCAGCAGAAAATACAGTAGACTACCTTGAGGATGAGCAGGTTGGGTGTTTGTGTAACAACAGCAAGGCCTGGCCTGGAAATTATGTCATTCTGACCTTCAAAGTCCAAACCCAATTATTTTTCAGCCAAGAAGTAAACAAACAGTACTCTCTTCTGTCTTCACTTCCACCTCACTTTTTGCCCTCCTGTCCTCACAGAGGGCCTGTCAGCTTAAACATCACCTCTCCTTTTATTTTCCGTTTCCTGTCTATGTATTTTATTAGCACCTTTTTCTATTTCACAGTCCTACGCACTGATTCGACATCAGCTTCATCCCTCGCAAGCTCTGCTGTTCAGACCAGGCACTGTTCTGCATTGTGGGAAATATGCAAAAGCACCAAAATCTCTCCCTTTTTTTTTTTTTTTTTTTTTTTCTGATTGTCAGGCATGGATTCATTTTGGGAAATATATATTTCTAGAGGATAGGACTTACTAAAGTTTGCAAATGAAAGAAAAGCAGATCCTTGGATCTCACAAAACGTGTTGCTTTGTATTATGACAATGGTGTTCAGATGCCTGACATCCTCATAATAATATTAAGCTCTTTTTTTCTAACATTATGTACTTTATACATTTGTATAAATGTCACAGCTTGTAATCACTTCCTTTGTCATCGACGATTAATCTAAAAAAATCGAATAATTCACTGCCCCTTGCCATTTACATATCGTCTGCTACCATCTGTTCTTCTCAGCAGCAGTAAATGATGGGTAATTAACTCAGTGCCTTTGTCTTTCCCTTGCTGAATGTCTGACACATATAGATTTTCCTCTGTGTGTGTGTGTGCGCGCGCGTGTGTGTGTGTCTGCGCCTGTGCACGCATGCATGTGTGTAGGGGAAGGAGAGGGGGACAGGAACAACAGAGAGGGAAAAAAAATAAATAAAAAAATGAGAGAAAAAAAAAAAGAAGAAGAAAAAAGGTGCTGAAAGCCTGACCAGAGGAGAAAAGGAAAAAAAAATAAAAAGTCAATACACAAATATTTGCAAAAGAGAGAAATGCTGGGGCTGAGAAGAGATTGTATCACGTGGCCTTTTACTCCCTTAATGTCAAAAGAAAAGAGGACTTGGCTGTGGACAATAGCTGCCCTGCGCATGCAAGTAGCCTTTTCTAAAGCTGGAAGGTCAAGGTCAAGATGCAGCAGTGAGGGGAAAAAAAAACCAAAAAAGCAAAGCTTCATATGCTCCTCTTGTCAGCCCGAGTGCAAAGGGGGAACATGAAAATGAGGCCAAATGGAAGGAATACACAATGCCATTTGGCTCCTGGACTAGAAGCCAGAAGGTTCACAATGTGTCATATTGAAACTATGATATAGTGGCTCTGCATATTGCATCCTTAGACAAGCGAGCATGAAGCAATATGCAGTGTAAAATTAAAGGAGAAAAAAAAAAAAAAAGAAA
Organism: Scolopax mira; assembly: GCA_004320125.1. Taxonomy (NCBI): domain Eukaryota; kingdom Metazoa; phylum Chordata; class Aves; order Charadriiformes; family Scolopacidae; genus Scolopax; species Scolopax mira. The sequence goes on from BJBW01001150.1 coordinate 83,356, forward strand.
GAAAGTAATATCCAGAGAGCTTTTTGCCCTTTCTGCTAAGCACTACAAGCTCCCCACCGCAGGCTGCAGAATGGCAGGGAAAAAAGGTATTCCCTTGCCATTGTAAGATAACCTAAGCAGCTTTTCCTGGCATGACCCTTTAATATTGTTTAGAAGGAGAGGAAGAAATAAAAACCTGAAAATGGTTCAAAATGCTTTTTCAGGGAAGGTTTTTAAGACGGAGAAAGCATAACAATGTGTCTCGACTACCGTTAAATGACTGTTTATTCACATGTATTTATTATAATTTATTTGTCCTTAGGTAGTAGGTAGAAGCCTCCTTCAGGGCTGAGGGCCACATTGTGCGAGGCACTGTAAAAGCATGTAATACGACATAGCATTGTCGCTCACAACACCCTCAGGGGCTGCCCAGTGCTGCCTGCGATGCGCACTGTGTCCTTCATAAAAAGAAGGAAAAAAAAATAAAAGAAGAAGTTAGTTCCTTTTTTATAACGTGATCCTATTAATCTCAGGGCAGCTACATTGCCCTGATAGAGCTTCATGCCAACTTAGTTATTCTACTTATGTTATCTCTATGCCACATGGTACCGTGTATGAAGCTTTGGTTTTTTCAACATGGGAGAAATAACAATCGGAGATAATTTCCCTACAATTCAAGACTTTCTCTACCCAGCGCTCTCTCTAAGGGCTTTTTTCAAGCCTTTCTTGATTATGGCCATGCCATGGGTAACATCCCTTGCTGATTTTACGCAAAATTTCTTAATGGTTGTACATCTCTCCAGGTTTCCCTCTATTTCACATACCCACCTAACCTTCCTCCAATCTGACACCCATGTTACTCCTTGAATGCAATTCCTTGAACGGGTAATTGAGCTTAGGAAGTGACCTGCTCTGTCTCAGATACCTTAGTTCATGGAATAAGTTTAATTATACTTAACTTGAATGAAAGATGGTTATTTGATCCATCAGCCTCAAAGTGGAATGGTGTAAACTGATGTGATGGGACTTAGATTGCAGTATTTGTGGGAAGTCCAAGTAACACCTCCACTGCTAATCCAGCTAGAGTTTCTATCATGAAATTTTCCCTGCCCTAATAAAAAATGTCCTCTTACATCTATCACAGCACTGGTCGCTTCCAGCTTCTCTGAAGGAAGCAGTGGTGCTGCTATTAATGCCTCTCATTAGATTTCCTTTCAGTCTTGGAGGAGAGGTTTCCTGTTGCAACAAACTGCTGATAATTTCTTTATAATATTTTATCTCCTGGGTTTTCTCTAGCTAAGCAAAGGGATGCTTCAGGTTAGAAGACTGGCTGTATGTTAATACAGATCCACAACTGATGGGCAAATTGCCTCAAAGCATCTAGAGGAATGGACAGAAGGGCAACAAAAGTAAAAGATGTTTTACCTCATTAGAATAAATATGGATGTCATGATCTAGGATGATTAAAATTATCCCACTTATATCAATTGGAAGTCATTTTGTCCTGTATATAATGTATGGTAAGCATGAATTGAACTCATGAATAAGTGTCCCATTGCCCATAAGAGGGCATTAAATATTAATAATTAGTGTTTCTCTTTCGTATTATCGTAGTGCCTAGGAGTCTTGGTTGCAGATCAGGGAACTGATGAGGGAAACAACAAAAAGTTTGACCTTGCCCCAAAATGCTTAATGGCTAAAAGATAACAGGGGCCATAGGTTGCCCAAAAGGGGTGGAGAGGAGAGGGACACAGGAACAGAGGACAATAAAGACAGTAAAGGCACACTAGGTGATGATATCAGTGACCCACAGTCCATTTCCTAGCTACTCTTTTTTTCAGTGTGGTAGTAAAATAATGTTTCAAGGAGGAAAATTATGAGGATTTTGTGGTATTTTGGGAGAGCACTTTCCAATTGAGTTAAAAAAAGGGAGACTACGGGAAGAGAGAAAACACAAGAAGTATTTCAAAGTATCCTTTGAAAAAATTTACTAATTTGGTGGTGAAGGCCATCACTATGTGTTGATTGGAAAAAGCGGTGCATCCATTTTTATTGAATGAGCCATGGCAGGGTGGCCAGGGCACATGCTATGAAAGACTTGGAAGTGAATCTGAGAAAGTCATGAATCATGTCACAGAGAAGGGGAGCTGATGCAGGGATGTGGGGAGTAAAAAAAAAAAAAGAGCAAAAAGGACACAGCCTCTCTGTCAGACAGGAGGAGACTGAGTGGCACAAAGGAGTAAAGTGGGAGATGAGGATTACTTGAAGAAAGGGAAACTTCTGGCTGTAATGGAAAAACTTGAGTGACGCACATTAGGGACCATAATAACCTGTAGCATGTGGTGGAAGGATATTTAGCTAGACTTAGAGAAACAAGAGAAAATGTGATACAGGCAATAATCTTGTATCATCTGGCAGATGGACTGGGTGGCTGAAATCTTTTCTACCTCTTAATATCCCTGATAGGTGCACAAACTCTGTACTTTATGGCAGTGCATTTGTACTGTGAAAATATGGAAGTGCATGCTGCCTCCTCAAAAGACAGAGTATCAGAGAGAAACACTTTAAAAATCTTAGTAGACAAGGGCAATTTCCAAAATGTTTGTGTGTGTGAATACACACATATGTGTATATTTCTCTCTATATATACACATATATGTACCATTGAATCCCTGTATTTGATTAGAAGTAAATGTTTCCCATGTATTGAAACCAGGCTTTATTCGCAATATCGATGTGAAACTTGAGATAAATGTAAAATCCAATTTTTTTTTAATGTGGTATGTCATTAAAAGGCAATGATGATAAAAATCTTACCTGAAAACCATATTTGCTAGCATGTATCTTTACAGCCACAGTGTTCATCAGACTGAAATTCCAGTTCCAAAGCCTTTATCATCGGAAAGTATATAGTCTGTGTTGTTTTTTTTTTTAAATAAGTGCTATATAGAACTAACGAGGACAGCATTGCTTTTTCCATCTCTACTGCGGATCCTTTATCTGCAGTGCAGATTTCTAATGCATAGCCCGTGCTCATTTCGGTAGCAAAAGAGATCTGCTTTTTAGCTCATAGAGAGGAATTTTGACTGCAGTCTTGTGATTTGTTCAAGCTTGAGGAGGGTTTACTTCCTGAGGGCGTACAACTATCACTGATGTAAATGCACTGTGTGCATACAGAAAAATGGCTGGACAGCTGAGCATAGAGACTTGGACATAGCAGTTCCTTAGTATTGCCTGGGTTAGGCAGAGCGTGACTTCATTGAGCTGATGTCTGATTTTTGTTGAGTGTTAAAACAAAAAAAAATATTTAATTTTATCACTCACACCATACCGTATCACCACACTGGGAACTCTCTCAACAATGACTTTCTAAATCTGATATATTCATAGTGGTGTAACACTATGTCAGTGAATTGCTATTCAAGTATATTTGTGAACATCATATTTTTTGATGGCAGATGGGCAAAATATCCTGCATTAAAGCAGATAATGTTGATGCTTCCCAAGATGGGAAATGAACTGCAGAAAGGGTGTAAAAATTCCCTCAGAGGGAACTATACACTATACTACGCAGTAGGTCAATGAGGAGAACTTTTATTGAGCTTTTCATTGAAAGAAAAGGTCTTGATGACCAAGACCAATGGGCTTTAGCAAAACTTACTAGTCCAGGTGTCTCCGAGTTTCTCTGAACGTCAGAAGATAACATAGTCCTAGTGTGTACAGGTTGGGCCACTATACAAAAGTTTGGGGCAGTTTATTCAGCATTTTACTCCCCCCCTAAAATTTTTTTTTCGTTGTTAGAAGACTTGTGATGAGGTCTTCATACTGTACTGGGGCTGTCTTCTCTGGAGTATGGAGACATGTTTTCACGTTTCTTGCATTTTAGGAGTGTTTCTTAAGATCTGTCATTAAAAAACAAATGCAAGGTGCACCCAGTAAAAAAGATATGTAATGAAAGAATGAAAAGAGTACTGTTGTCTTGCCACTACTTGATAAAACCAAAGCATTTTAATTGATATGTTTACTGAATCATTCACTCTTGTGGTGCTCTTTGATATTTCAAGCACATATATTTGAACGTCAAGAATTTAATCGACCTGGTCTGCTTTTTTGTATTGATCCACCTCACTCCATATCAATGGTGATGTTCTTCATTCCCTTCCTGTAAAATGAAAAGAAATCAAATCAAAGTATCCTAAACTTCTTGGTTCAAAGGCATTTCATCTATCAGTATAGAAAGACAGGTTAAGAACATTTTTCACAGTTGTTCTTCTGCAAACTAAATTGAAGCGACCCGGCTTAAAGTAACCTGGATCTCAGTCAGAAAAGCAGTAGGCCAAAACAGTGGCAAATCTAGAGTTTATGACTCAAGTTTATCTCATCTGCACTGGGCTTTATTCTTCACTATTTAAGAAACCATGGCGCTGCTAGGATCTCTGAGAATCACAGTAAATTCATGACAAGGCAAATTCAGGACTCAGGAGCCTAATTTCCCTCCAATGTTAAAAAATACAACTTCTGAAGGAAAAGTTTTCCTTTTTGTGTCCTGTATTTCCTCTCACTGCTTAGTTTTGAGCTTTATCTTTACTCCTTCACCTTTGATTCCTAATGAAAATGGAGAAAAGGTAGTTTTTTACTGTGAAGGAGAATCTTTAGAAACTCTCAAGTTCTTTAGGTCTTTCACACCAATGGGGAGATATGAAGATATCATGGTGAAGCCTGTCCAGGTTCTGAACCCATGATCTTTTCTGCTTGCCTAGGACAGTGAGTTAATAAATAGTCTCAATCTTTATCTAATTCAGGGTTTTCATCTCTATTCTCATTTAACTTTATAATCTTACTATTCTGTTTGAGATATTGCTTAAACTTTAATTTCAGTAGGAAAAAGAAATAACATCCCACTATTGGTTGTTTTGGAAAGACCTGTAGGTTGCCACAAAATCAAGGTGAAAGATCTTGAAATATTTGAGGAGAAACATTACTCACAAATAATTCAAGTGCATGAAGCAAACTGAATCTAGCTGGACACAATGAGAAGATTAACAAACACACTTATCCTTGTAACAGAAAGGAAGGTAAGGCACAACATGAAGCTTTACCTAAGATTTCTACCTATTGTTTTCTTGCCACAGGAATATTTTTCAAATATTTTTGAATTGAGTATGTGGTTGAGTTAATATGCAATCAGCAGTAAGTCTGGAATTAGAACAGTGTACTAGCAAATGATAAAGCTCTTCTAAGAAATAAGCTGAAAGGATAAAGAAAAAAATCAGAGCACACTGCAGTAAAAGTTGGACTCCAGTCAGTGCCAGACTGCCAACTGTTAATAAATTATGTCTTTGGTCTGTCGTATTTGAGACGTTGAACTAAAATGTCAGTAAGAGTGTTCATATGCTGCTATTTGATGTTGAAAATTCATTATTAAAGACAGGTTGTCTATTAAAAAATTTTCTTCCTTTCTTGTCTTATTTCAAGCTTAACCAAATGGATGTATGACTCTATCACAATTGTCCTGGACCATTTGCATGAATAAGTGAGGGTGTCTATGGATACTTGCTGAATGTTGTTTGTGGGGAACATTGTTAAGAAGTTTGGGAATTAACTGGAAGAACTGATGATACTTATTTCAACACCTATTGAAGAAATATTTTTGCTTTTATTACCCACACATACCTGCATTATTAAATTCTTGCATGAGAATAGGAATAGAGAAATAGCAATGGGAAAATAGGCAAGAATGACATCGGTACCTTAGCAGATGTCAGGTAGTCTTTCCATAGAGCTGGCAGAGAAGACCACAAGAAATCATTAGTGAGAAAAGACTGAGCTACAAAGTCAACCTGAAAGTTGAATAGAAATTGAACTAGAAGTTCTTCTAGAAGTTTCCAGATGTTGTCACGGTTAGGGTCACTGCACACGGTGGTATTCCTAATGTTGCTTCTGTCTCCAGTAACAAATTGCAAGCTCTCAATTCTGCTGTTCCATATAACACTATACTTACACTATGCCTTTGGGAATGTAAGGAAATTAATGTGTGTATGTTTTAAGTTGTTCCCTGCCTACAGTCTGGTGCTAAGTCTCTGGGAGGCTTGGCCTGGCATCTGTTGTGTACTGATGACTCTTTTCCTACAGAGTAGAGTTTTCCCCTTTCCCTCTGCACCTTTCAGCAGCAGTTTGGTCCACCAGCACTCTGTTTTAGGCATCAGCCTCTTCCTCATAAGCATTATGTGCTGGGTGACATAATCCACTCACGGTTATTCATCACCTCTAGCAGGTGAAACCTCTACGTGTCATGTCATGCGCTTCTAGATGAGAAAATAAAGTGAGCCGTCTATCTGCAAGGGACAAAAAAGGATTCTGAAGAAAAACGGGAGCATTTTACTTGCAAAAATATTTTAAGCTAGTTTTTATAATGCAATAAGGCAAGAGTGACAAAATCACTACTGCATGCCTGCAATAATAGCTGACCTGAGAAGAGAATGCATTGGGCTTAAAGCTGTGAAAGCTGCAGTAGGTGTGCCTCATGATTCAGAAAAACATCCTACAGGAAAATGAAATTTCGTAAATATTTTCATAGTATGAGTGTAAGAGACCGCCTTATGGCTAATCCAAAGCAGGGAAAAGTGCTGTCTCCACTGACTTTACAGGAGCTGAACCAACAGAGTCTTGCAGCATAATCTGTGGTATGATATGCTTCTTCCAGTGCTGGCTGAATATAAGGTGCTGACTATCCTCTGTGTTTGTATAAAATGATCCATTTTACTTGAATAAATTGATCATCCCTTAGTTCTCAGTTTAAATAGACATTGGCAAAAGGTATTTTATTAGTGAGTATCCTTTACTGAAGAGTTTTTCAGTAAAATTGCTTTTAAGACTATGAGGAGGGGCTGTTACTTGTGGAACCTAGACCACTCTTGGTGATTCTGTGATCCCAAAGAGACTGGGACAGGGTGCCTGGGGTCTTGCTTTCATGTTTGGAACCGAGATGCTTTGAAAGAAATATTGAGTTTCAAGTGAGTCTTTATCCTTTGTGGAGATTTCAACATTTTTCTTTGAGAGTAAGTTAGCAAACATTAGCCTCCTACCCAAAGCACCGTTTAAACTGTACACACATGTCAAACCATAGCTTTTTGTTTGTCCTCAAATATTGTAAGACTTTTAGCTGCAGATGAGGAATTTTTAAAACTTTCCTGAAATAGAATTAAAAGAAATCTAGGTCTTTAGGGGAAGTACACTCAAATAAATAAACTCTATCAATATCAGGATACCTTTAGATTTGCTTTAATGAAATTGAGTTATCTGTATTCCTTGAAATTTATGGTTGATATTATCCATAAACCTACAGTTGCTACGTTGTGAGGTACACCCTGGATCTCCTGTCATTCTGACATAGTGTCCACTTTTTAGTCTTCTAACAGCACTTTTATCTTAAAAGTGATAAAAAAGAAACGCATCTCTGTGTGACAATGCCTGATGTAAAATATAGCATGTTTTATGCTGTAGCCGTGTCCTTAAAAATGTATCTTATACTGTCCCACCAGGAGATGCTTGCTTACTGGGACAATAGCTTCATTTGTAAGCATCTCCTTTGGCAGCCCAGGAAAGGATAGCCAACTAACTGACAGCAGCACAGCATTTAAGTCATGGTTCTGGTGCAGAATTGAATACAGAAGAGAAGGAATGACTAGCTATTGAACTGCAGTGAAGAAATGATTTGTGCTGCCTGCTGGTATATAAAATGTATTATGCACAATAAGAGCTGTTTAATTCGTCTGGCTTTTGGGTTTACAACTCTCCATAGTGTTGGTGGAACATAATGCACTGGGCAAGTTTATTCTTTCTTATGGCTTGGGCAATTATCTGGCATTGATTTTCTTAAAGTTTTGTCTTGCATGTCAGCTTTTTGTTGGCAAACTTTGCTGAAGAGTTTGATTAAGTCAGTGAAGATGTGAGAATACGGATTAGATCAGTATTTGGCTCATGCCTTCCTTTTACGAGACAGAAATATCTAAAATAGAGTTTTCAACCCTCCTCTCAGACACACGCCCACAGATGGAGAGTTGGACCTGTATTTTATTTGTTTGATTTGATTTGATTTTGTTCCCTTATAAATATCACACGTCTTAACATTTCTATTAATTCTGATTATAATAATCAGAATACTCTGAATTAGCTTCATGATGGTATTTCTTTCTCATTTGCATTTTTTAAGCTCTACACTGAATCAAAGCCAGTTGACCAGTTAGGCTGAGGTGATATAACAGCACAGGTTATGCCGAATTGAAACAATGGAGACTAACGATCCACTATTTAATTAAGTATTTACGAGGCATTTTCAGCCATGAAAAAAGAAAAAAAATAAACTACCACTGTTCCAATTTGGTACCAGTTCCCATCTTCTTTGTACAAGTGAGAGTGAACACATAACAGGCAAAGCTGTGATGAATCTTAAATGACTGCCTGCACACAGTTATATTTTGTGATGACTGTAATCGGAGCCATTTGCTGATTATCCTGTTCTCCAACTCGAACAGCCCAGGAAGTGCTATTTGTGATATTACGTAAATCAAGAAGCTACTTTTGCTAAATTGTCCTAAGAAGAAAATAAAGATCACTCCCTTAAATTCTGATCACGCTGCTCTTACCATATTCTTATTCATGCGTGTAGGAAGAATACTTGCATGGCCTTTCATAAAGCTTTAAAAAGTATTTTTAAGAAGTCAGAAGTATTCTTAAGTGGGCATTTTTGTATTCTTTTAGATATGTATTGTCCTCTTTATAAGTTCATCTTTGAAATTAGGGTGTCTAAATTTAGACACATGACACATAAAGCTATGTCTAATGTGTATCTAAAGTTGGTAGAGTTAGAGACACCTGGATTTTAGGCACTACATCTGAAAATTCTTCCTTCTAACTATAGATACAATAGCTCCCGAGGACATTAACGGAGCTGTACCTGGGCCTATCGAGAGAACCACACTGCCCTTCTTTATTATGCTCCAATCTTAGCTTCTCAGGTGAATTCAGAAAGCTGCAGGTTTCAACTTGCTTTTTGTAATGAGCCTAGTGGGCAAAGTAATATGAATTGAACTCACAGGGGGCATTCCTGACAGAGTTCAAACCTCTTACAGTGTCTTTAATAAGACCTTTCTTTTAAGTCAATTGCAAAACTGAATAGACCACATGAAAGGTGGGCTTTACAGTTAAGTATATACGTGTGTTACACCAAACAGAGGACCTGGGAGAAGAAGAGAGAAACTGAAGTGATGCACCTACTCTCCTGGGGAGAGAGTTTCAAACACTTACTCGTGAATATAGTCCATTCCTGTAACGACACTACTTCAGTGCATAACAATTGATCACATGAATATGACTGCAGGAATGACCCAGTTTCTTATTTTAAGGCAATTGTCATAGGAAGTTTGGGGTTGTGTCACACTAAAGGTCCTGTCAGCTGGGTCAGCCTCTGAGCTGACGTGTGGTGTAGGTGAATGCCCTGTAGAAAGACCCATTTTTGCAAATCAGCTCCTGGGAAACACCCAGTAGGACGACAAGGTGAGAGGGTACTGATAATTCACAAACCAGCTTGCAGCAAGAGATCATCTAAGTGGCTACTGGTCTCTAACTGCCCCAATTTGGTCATGACCTCCACGTGAATCACCTGGTGAATCATTCATCTCTCCTTTGGTGTTTCTGTCATGTCCTTAGAAGCTTTGCCAGTGTGTGGTCTTGTGGTCATATGAGATTAATCCAGTGAGAAACTGGAGACAACCAGAATCACCAGGATGAGACATCCTGGTCTGTTAGGAATTGAACTCCAGACCACTTTTAAGCACAGAGGCAGCCCAACTAACACCCAGCTAACCTTCTTCAAACTAATGACTTGGGGCCAAATCTCAAAGCTCAGCTACTTGACCTCCCTCTGCAGTTTATGCCAAAGTCAGGCATAAGATGCTCATGACCCATTTACATGACATAGAAAGAGTACAGCAAGTTCTTTCAGAATTTGAAACCAGGACCAGAAGATGGTGACAGGTAGTTGTGCCTCTTTCCCCAAGCATTTCCCCTTGTGGAAACTTCTGTGGATTTTTCCTTACCTCTCCCCATCTCTATGTATATGAGATTCCTCAGAGAGACGGTGAAGACAAGGTACATCCTTCAAGGGATGTAAAAAATTTTCAGAGTTTTCAGAGCATAAAAAGAGTACTCAAATCCCACAGCTTTTCGGTAGAAAACAGTCGTGTAATTCTCTTGATAGACTTGGAAAACCTGTCTGTCTGCTTTTAACAATAGACTCATAGCTTTCCAGCCCAGATTTTCTCTTTAACAAGCCTAATTTATAGTCTTATCTCAGTGTTTCCAAAAAGACCAATTTCTGGTTCAAGAATGTGATTCAAAGATCTGACTGAACACTCATTTACCATTAATAAATTTAGATTAGGAGGGAATAAAAAAGATTCTAGTGGTCTTTCAAATAGTGTACCCCAGACAAGAAATTTAAATTGGTTTTAGATATATTTTTGAAAATTTATGAAAGAAATTATATAGCCTGTCAGGCAAATTGCTGACAACAGCAAATAAGGTTTGTGTTATGAATCATTGGCCTTTGGACTATCAAAGGTGAAAGGTGACAGACCTTCACTTGGGTTTCCCTGTACTTGGGTTGTAGTAATCCCAAGCTTCAGGACTTGTGCTGAATCTGTGTGGAACCCAGGAAAGGATTGTTCTACGCAAATGCATAATTAAGCTTCTAGGTGTCTCCATCTTTTTCTGATGTGTTAGGTGTTGGCCAGAGTTAGATATAGGATATAGCAGGTTGCGGTGGCGCTCTTGGTTATCTTGGTTATGCTAAATTCTTTTAGGAAGCTTCCTGATACATCTTGATCATTGTTGAGTGAACCCAGTGATAGACTTAGGAGGGATTATTTTCTCCTTATTTGCATTTATAGACACCAATGTGGTGTGTTCTATTCACACTATAAAATGAGTGAGAATTTGGCCACAAGAATCTCTGAGAACTTTATTGAACAACATCCTTTATTATTATGGGGATTTGGAACACTGGCAAAATTCTCAGTGTTTTTTGCTGTCTTCTTGTACCACATTATAGTTGTAGTTCTTGTTCAATTCTACAGATGAGAAGTAAGTGGCTTGGAGCTGTTCTGTGGTGAGAACATCAGCTACTTCCTGACCCCCTCCAAATCTCTTGCATGATAGTTGATGTGCTAATAAGATAAATTGGATTTACGACCCATGAGGTCATTTCCAGTTCTTTGTTCCTATAGGATCGCCGTCTACAGACTTTACCATTCCTTTATTTGTAAGAATAGAAAGACAAATGCAAACCAGGAAAACCCAAGGACATGACTTGCTCTGATGGCTCTTCACTGAGATTGGTGAATAACTGGAAAAATATCAAGACCAAGAAGCACCTGCATTTATTTTTGTATTATTCAGATATTCTGTATATTTCTTTGTGCTGAAGATCTCCACTGTATAGAGACAGATTAATTCTTATTCCCCTTTGTCTACTGAAGAGATGGGGCTAAAAGTCAATCCACATGCAAGTATGGAACGAAGAGATCCTATTTCTAGTGCCAGTCAAATTGCCATAAATTCTTTTCTCCCCTCTCTGTGTATAATCCCATTGAACTAAGCCGCATTTGTCATTTATTATCTTGGCTTCTCCCAGGTCATTATAGGGTAAATCCAAGTTTATGAGGTGTTCTCTTCACACTGACAAGACATGTTCTTGCTGTTTATAGCTGATCCAGTTTTGGTGCAGACACTTCATATAAAAATTAAGGCAGCTGTAGTTACTTCTGAGACCTAGGAGGTGATTTAATAAATGCAGATTATTGACTGGCTGGATTATACTGTTAACACAGAAACAGGATCATTTTCAAACTTTAGTTTTTTGAATTGTTAAAGAGGTATACCAGAAAAAAAAAAAAACTAAAAAAACCCGATGATAATCATCCTATCTATACGCATCAACACTAATTCTTTATCCAACATGAAGTGACTGCAGTGATCAGTGGGGCCGGTGATGGCAGCTCACGTGCTCTGGAGATGTTTCAGGCACACCGCTGTTTCGCTGCAGCACGACTGTCTTAAGAACAGTATAAAGTTCAGCTGCACAGTTAAAGGGCACATCTACCCCTGGCTCCCCTTTGAGACATCAAAAACAAACAAGCTATGAATAAAATTTTTAGTGACCTATCTGCTGTTTAATTAACAATGCCCCTCTTCTATTCAAGGCAGAAATAAATGTACACTTGTGTACACTGTGCTGGGAATACATTTGTGTGCCAATTGCTGAACCCTTTGGTCCTTTCCGACCAGTGTGTAATGTGTAATGTTTCCTCAAAGGTCCCTTCCAACCATGAATATTCTGTGATTCTGAGATTCTGTTTCTGTTAAACTCACTAGTCCTGGGCTTCTGGAGAAGATCTGAGGAAAAAACACTAGAGACAAGGTCTTAGTTTGTGTTCTATCTGGCTCACGGACCTCTACAAGGTGGTAAATTCTTGTCTCTGACAACCGCTTTTTTCCTGTATTAATACATTTTATAGTATGAGCACAGTGTCTCATTTAAATAGAGACAAAAAGCTAACAGTCAGCATTGGGACTTTGCTATGCTGTCTTGCTGCAGGTGTTCTTCCGATGCGTGATTGCACAAGCACAACACATCTGTAGGGATTTATGCTCGATCCTGCCTAAACCACGCATCAGTGAGTCCAGAGAAGGGCTACAAAAATGATCCGAGGGCTGGAGCACTTCTCCTATGAGGACAGGATGAGAGACTTGTGGTTGTTCAGCCTGGAGAAGAGAAGGCTTCTAGCGGGTTTCCAGTACTTAAAATGAGGCCTACAGGAAAGATAGAGATAAGCTTTTTAGAAGGGCTTGTTGAAACAGGACAAAAGCTAATGGTTTTAAACTAAAAGAGGGAAGATATAAACTAGATAGAAGGAAGAAATTTTTTAATGTGAGGAGGGTGAAACACTGCCACAGGTTGCCCAGGGAGGTGGTAGATGCTCCATCCCAAGAAACAATCAAGGTCAGATTGACACATAGAATCATAGAATCATCTGGGCTGGAAGGGACTTTCAAAGGTCATCTAGTCCAACCCTCCTGCAGTCACAAGGACACCTCCAACTAGACCAGGTTGCCCAGGGCCTCGTTGAGCCTCACCTTGAATGTCTCCAGGGAAGGGGCCTCAACCACCTCCCTGGGCAACCTGTTCCAGTGCTCTACCACCCTCATTGGAAAGAATTTATTCCTAATCTCCAATCTA